>CAXIUT010000097.1:0-620000 GCA_964035545.1 Bugula neritina
AGTGTATTTCAGTATGTTGCAGTATATTTTAGTATGTTGCAGTATGTTGCAGTGTGTCGCAGTATATTTCAGTATGTAGCAGTGTATTTCAGTATTTTGCAGTATATTTCAATGTGTTGCACTGTAATTCAATATGTTACAGTGTATTTTAGTATGTTGCAGTAAGTTGCAGTGTGTTGCAGTATATTTCAGTATTTTGCAGTGTATTTCAGTATGTTGCAGTGTATTTTAGTATGTTGCAGTAAATTGCAGTGTGTTGCAGTATATTTCAGTATGTTGTAGTATTTTGCGGTGTATTTGAATGTGTTGCAGTGTATTTCAGTATGTTGCAGTGTTTTTCAATGTGTTAGAGTTTATTTCAGTATATTATCGTATATTTAGGTATGTTGCAGTATATTTCAATGTGTTGCAGTGTATTTCAATATGTTGTAGTATGTTGCAGTGTATTTCAGTATGTTTGTTTGTTTGTTTGTTTGTTTGGTTTATTTCATCAAAGGTATTTAATAACACAAGGACATTAGAAAATGCCAAGGAGGCGATGATGAGGCCCATTGCGCTATAGCCTAGCTAGTCATGCGCGGGCCAACACGAGCTGACAGCGACTCTATCCAGAAAAATACAAAAAAATACAACTATTCTAACAGATAAAGCCTCAACTTCCTCCCAAATTCATTAGGGTTGCTAATTGACCGTAAAGGGATTGGCAGTTCATTCCATAGTGCCACCTCCTGATAACAGTTTCTCCTGTGACCTGCTGCTGTTTGAGAGTGAGGAAGGGGGAGATTTATGAATGATTGACGTGTATTGATAGAGTGAGTGGGAAAAAAATTGTCAGAGTAGAAAAAAGAATGAGCTTTCTTTAACACTTTAAAACGGTAAATCTGGTATATTGAGAGAACTTTATGCTTAGTAAATAGAGGCGCTGATGGATGGTCAAACGGTTTTTTGTTCATGATACGCATTACCTTTTTTTGAAAAATAAAAATCTTGTTTAGATGGGTATTAGCTGCAACACACTGCGACATACTGCAACATACTGAAATACACTGCAACACATTGAAATATACTGCAATGTACCGAAATATATGGTAAACTACTGAAATATACTGTCACACATTGAAAAATACTGCAACATACTGAAATATACTGCGACACATTGCAATATACTGTAGCATACTGAAATACGCTGTAGCACACTGAAATACACTGCAACTCACTGAAATATACTGCAAAATACTGGAATACACTGCTACATACTGAAATATACTGCGACACACTACAACATGCTGCAACATACTGAAGTATACTGCAACATACTGAAATACACTGTAAAATACTGAAATACACTATAACATACTGAAATATACTGCAACATACTGAAAAATACTGCTACATACTGAAATATACTGCCACACACTGCAACATACTGCAACATACCAGAACACACTGCAAAATACTAAAATACACTGTAACATACTGAAGTATACTGCAACATACTGAAATACACTGCTACATACTGAAATATACTGCAACACACAGCAACATACTGCAACATACTAGAATACAATGTAACCTAATGAAATACACTGCAACACATTGAAATATACTGCAAAATACTGAAATACACTGCTATATACTGAAATGTACTGCAACACACTACAACATACTGCAACATGCTAAAATATACTGTAAAATACTGAAATACCCTGCAAAATACTGAAATACACTGTAACATACTGAAGTATACTGCAACATACTGAAATACACTGTAACATATTGGAATACACTGCAACACATTGAAATATACTGCAACACACCTAAATATACGGTAATATACCAAAATATACTGTAACACATTTAAAAACACTGCAACCTACTGAAATACACTGCAACACACTGAAATACACTGCAAAAGACTGTAACACACTGAAATATACTGCAACACACTGCACTTTACTGCAACATACTAAAATATACTGCAACATACTGAAATACACTGCAAAATACTGAAATATACTGCAACACACTGCAACTTACTGCAACATACTAAAATACACTGTAACATATTGAATTACACTGCAACACATTGAAATATAGTGCAAAATACTGAAATACACTGCTACATACTGAAATATACTGCGACACACTGCAACATACTGCAACATACTAAAATATACTGCAACATACTAAAATACACTGCAAAATACTGAAATACACTGTAACATACTGAAATATACTGCAACATACTGAAATACACTGCTACATACTGAAATATACTGCAAAATACTGCAACATACTAAAATACAATGTAACATATTGAAATACACTGCAACACATTGAAATATACTGCAAAATACTGAAATACACTGCTACATACTGAAATATACTGCGACACACTGCAACATACTGCAACATACTAAAATACACTGCAACATACTGAAATACACTGCAGAATACTGAAATACACTGTAACATACTGAAATATACTGCAAAATACTGAAATACACTGCTACATACTGAATTATACTGCAACACACTGCGACATACTGCAACATACTGAAATACACTGTAACATATTGAAATACACTGCAACACATTGAAATATACTGCAATGTACCGAAATATATGGTAAACTACTGAAATATACTGTCACACATTGAAAAATACTGCAACATACTGAAATATACTGCGACACATTGCAATATACTGTAGCATACTGAAATACGCTGTAGCACACTGAAATACACTGCAACTCACTGAAATATACTGCAAAATACTGGAATACACTGCTACATACTGAAATATACTGCGACACACTACAACATACTGCAACATACTAAAGTATACTGCAACATACTGAAATACACTGTAAAATACTGAAATACACTATAACATACTGAAATATACTGCAACATACTGAAATATACTGCTACATACTGAAATATACTGCCACACACTGCAACATACTGCAACATACCAGAACACACTGTAACATAATGAAATACACTGCAACACATTGAAATATACTGCAAAATACTGAAATACACTGCTATATACTGAAATACACTGCAACACACTACAACATACTGCAACATACGAAAATATACTGCAACATACTGAAATACACTGCAAAATACTGAAATACACTGTAACATACTGAAGTATACTGCAACATACTGAAATACACTGCTACATACTTAAATATACTGCAACACACAGCAACATACTGCAACATACTAAAATACACTGTAACATATTGGAATAAACTGCAACACATTAATTATACTGCAAAATACTGAAATACACTGCTACATACTGAAATATACTGCAACATACTGCAACATACTGAAATACACTGCAACACATTCAAATACACCGCAAAATACTACAACATACTGAAATGCATTGTAACATATTGAAATACACTGCAACGCATCGAAATATACTGCAATGTACCGAAATATATTGTAAAGTACTGTAATATACTGTCACACATTGAAAAACACTGCAACATACTGAAATATACTGCGACACATTGCAATATACTGCAACACACTGAAATATAGTGCTACATACTGAAATATACTGCAACATACTGCAACATAGTGAAATACACTGTAACATACTGAAATACACTGCAACATACTACAACATATTGAAATACACTGCAACACATTGAAATATACTGCAACATACCTAAATATACGATAATATACTGAAATAAACTCTAACACATTGAAAAACACTGCAACATACTGAAATACACTGCAACACATTCAAATACACCGCAAAATACTACAACATACTGAAATATACTGCAACACACTGCAATTTACTGCAACATACTAAAATACACTGCAACATACTGAAATACACTGCAAAATACTGAAATATACTGCAACACACTGCAACTTACTGCAACATACTAAAATACACTGTAACATATTGAATTACAGTGCAACACATTGAAATATACTGCAAAATACTGAAATACACTGCTACATACTGAAATATACTGCGACACACTGCAACATACTGCAACATACTAAAATATACTGCAACATACTGAAATACACTGCAAAATACTGAAATACACTGTAACATACTGAAATATACTGCAACATACTGAAATACACTGCTACATACTGAAATATACTGCAAAATACTGCAACATACTAAAATACAATGTAACATATTGAAATACACTGCAACACATTGAAATATACTGCAAAATACTGAAATACACTGCTACATACTGAAATATACTGCGACACACTGCAACATACTGCAACATACTAAAATACACTGCAACATACTGAAATACACTGCAGAATACTGAAATACACTGTAACATACTGAAATATACTGCAAAATACTGAAATACACTGCTACATACTGAATTATACTGCAACACACTGCGACATACTGCAACATACTGAAATACACTGCAACACATTGAAATATACTGCAATGTACCGAAATATATGGTAAACTACTGAAATATACTGTCACACATTGAAAAATACTGCAACATACTGAAATATACTGCGACACATTGCAATATACTGTAGCATACTGAAATACGCTGTAGCACACTGAAATACACTGCAACTCACTGAAATATACTGCAAAATACTGGAATACACTGCTACATACTGAAATATACTGCGACACACTACAACATGCTGCAACATACTAAAGTATACTGCAACATACTGAAATACACTGTAAAATACTGAAATACACTATAACATACTGAAATATACTGCAACATACTGAAATATACTGCTACATACTGAAATATACTGCCACACACTGCAACATACTGCAACATACCAGAACACACTGCAAAATACTGAAATACACTGTAACATACTGAAGTATACTGCAACATACTGAAATACACTGCTACATACTGAAATATACTGCAACACACAGCAACATACTGCAACATACTAGAATACACTGTAACCTAATGAAATACACTGCAGCACATTGAAATATACTGCAAAATACTGAAATACACTGCTATATACTGAAATGTACTGCAACACACTACAACATACTGCAACATGCTAAAATATACTGCAAAATACTGAAATACTCTGCAAAATACTGAAATACACTGTAACATACTGAAGTATACTGCAACATACTGAAATACACTTCTACATACTGAAATATGCTGCAACACACAGCAACATACTGCAACATACTAAAATACACTGTAACATATTGGAATACACTGCAACACATTGAAATATACTGCAACACACCTAAATATACGGTAATATACCAAAATATACTGTAACACATTTAAAAACACTGCAACCTACTGAAATACACTGCAACACACTGAAATACACTGCAAAAGACTGTAACATACTAAAATATACTGCAACATACTGAAATACACTGCAAAATACTGAAATATACTGCAACACACTGCAACTTACTGCAACATACTAAAATACACTGTAACATATTGAATTACACTGCAACACATTGAAATATAGTGCAAAATACTGAAATACACTGCTACATACTGAAATATACTGCGACACACTGCAACATACTGCAACATACTAAAATATACTGCAACATACTGAAATACACTGCAAAATACTGAAATACACTGTAACATACTGAAATATACTGCAACATACTGAAATACACTGCTACATACTGAAATATACTGCAAAATACTGCAACATACTAAAATACAATGTAACATATTGAAATACACTGCAACACATTGAAATATACTGCAAAATACTGAAATACACTGCTACATACTGAAATATACTGCGACACACTGCAACATACTGCAACATACTAAAATACACTGCAACATACTGAAATACACTGCAGAATACTGAAATACACTGTAACATACTGAAATATACTGCAAAATACTGAAATACACTGCTACATACTGAATTATACTGCAACACACTGCGACATACTGCAACATACTAAAATACACTGTAACATATTGAAATACACTGCAACACATTGAAATATACTGCAATGTACCGAAATATATGGTAAACTACTGAAATATACTGTCACACATTGAAAAACACTGCAACATACTGAAATATACTTCGACACATTGCAATATACTGTAGCATACTGAAATACGCTGTAGCACACTAAAATACACTGCAACTCACTGAAATATACTGCAAAATACTGGAATACACTGCTACATACTGAAATATACTGCGACACACTACAACATACTGCAACATACTAAAGTATACTGCAACATACTGAAATACACTGTAAAATACTGAAATACACTATAACATACTGAAATATGCTGCAACATACTGAAATATACTGCTACATACTGAAATATACTGCCACACACTGCAACATACTGCAACATACCAGAACACACTGCAAAATACTGAAATACACTGTAACATACTGAAGTATACTGCAACATACTGAAATACACTGCTACATACTGAAATATACTGCAACACACAGCAACATACTGCAACATACTAAAATACACTGTAACATATTGGAATACACTGCAACACATTAATTATACTGCAAAATACTGAAATACACTGCTACATACTGAAATATACTGCAACATACTGCAACATACTGAAATACACTGCAACACATTCAAATACACCGCAAAATACTACAACATACTGAAATGCACTGTAACATATTGAAATACACTGCAACGCATTGAAATATACTGCAATGTACCGAAATATATGGTAAACTACTGCAATATGCTGTCACACATTGAAAAACACTGCAACATACTGAAATATACTGCGACACATTGCAATATACTGTAACATACTGAAATATACTGCGATACACTGCAACATACTGCAACATACTAAAATATACTGCAACATACTGAAATACACTGCAAAATACTGAAATACACTGTAACATACTGAAATATACTGCAACATACTGAAGTACACTCCTACATACTGAAATATACTGCAACTCACTGCAACATACTGCAACATACTAAATTACACTGTAACATATTGAAATACACTGCAACACATTGAAATATACTGCAAAATACTGAAATACACTGCTACATACTGAAATATACTGCGACACACTGCAACATACTGCAACATACTAAAATATACTGCAACATACTGAAATACACTGCAAAATACTGAAATACACTGTAACATACTGAAATATACTGCAACATACTGAAGTACACTCCTACATACTGAAATATACTGCAACTCACTGCAACATACTGCAACATACTAAATTACACTGTAACATATTGAAATACACTGCAACACATTGAAATATACTGCAAAATACTGAAATACACTGCTACAACACTGAAATATATTCAACACACGGCAACATACTGCAACATACTAAAATATGCTGCAATATACTGAAATACACTGCAAAATACTGAAATACACTGTAACACACTGAAATATACTGCAACATACTGAAATATACTGCTACATGCTGAAATATACTGCAACACACTGCAACATACTGCAACATCCTAGAATACACTGTAACCTAATGAAATACACTGCAACACATTGAAATATACTGCAAAATACTGAAATACACTGCTATATACTGAAAAGTACTGCAACACACTACAACATACCGCAACATGCTAAAATATACTGCAAAATACTGAAATACCCTGCAAAATACTGAAATACACTGTAACATACTGAAGTATACTGCAACATACTGAAATACACTTCTACATACTGAAATATGCTGCAACACACAGCAACATACTGCAACATACTAAAATACACTGTAACATATTGGAATACACTGCAACACATTGAAATATACTGCAACACACCTAAATATACGGTAATATACCAAAATATACTGTAACACATTTAAAAACACTGCAACCTACTGAAATACACTGCAACACACTGAAATACACTGCAAAAAACTGTAACACACTGAAATATACTGCAACACACTGCAATTTACTGCAACATACTAAAATATACTGCAACATACTGAAATACACTGCAAAATACTGAAATATACTGCAACACACTGCAACTTATTGCAACATACTAAAATACACTGTAACATATTGAATTACACTGCAACACATTGAAATATACTGCAAAATACTGAAATACACTGCTACATACTGAAATATACTGCGACACACTGCAACATACTGCAACATACTAAAATATACTGCAACATACTGAAATACACTGCAAAATACTGAAATACACTGTAACATACTGAAATATACTGCAACATACTAAAATATGCTGCAATATACTGAAATACACTGCAAAATACTGAAATACACTGTAACATACTGAAATATACTGCAACATACTGAAATACACTGCTACATACTGAAATATACTGCAAAATACTGCAACATACTAAAATACAATGTAACATATTGAAATACACTGCAACACATTGAACTATACTGCAAAATACTGAAATACACTGCTACATACTGAAATATACTGCGACACACTGCAACATACTGCAACATACTAAAATACACTGCAACATACTGAAATACACTGCAGAATACTGAAATACACTGTAACATACTGAAATATACTGCAAAATACTGAAATACACTGCTACATACTGAATTATACTGCAACACACTGCGACATACTGCAACATACTAAAATACACTGTAACATATTGAAATACACTGCAACACATTGAAATATACTGCAATGTACCGAAATATATGGTAAACTACTGAAATATACTGTCACACATTGAAAAATACTGCAACATACTGAAATATACTGCGACACATTGCAATATACTGTAGCATACTGAATTACGCTGTAGCACACTGAAATACACTGCAACTCACTGAAATATACTGCAAAATACTGGAATACACTGCTACATACTGAAATATACTGCGACACACTACAACATACTGCAACATACTAAAATATACTGCAACATACTGAAATACACTGCAAAATACTGAAATACACTGTAACATACTGAAGTATACTGCAACATACTGAAATACACTGCTACATACTGAAATATACTGCAACACACAGCAACATACTGCAACATACTAAAATACACTGTAACATATTGGAATACACTGCAACACATTGAAATATACTGCAAAATACTGAAATACACTGCTACATACTGAAATATACTGCAACATACTGCAACATACTGAAATACACTGCAACACATTCAAATACACCGCAAAATACTACAACATACTGAAATGCACTGTAACATATTGAAATACACTGTAACATATTAAAATATACGGCAACATACTGAAATATACTGCGACACATTGCAATATACTGTAAAATACTGAAATAGGCTGTAGCACACTGAAATACACTGCAACTCACTGAAATATACTGCAACATACTGAAATACACTGTAACATATTGAAATATACTGCAACACACTGAAATATACTGCAACATACTGAAATACACTGCTACATACTGAAATATACTGCAAAATACTGCAACATACTAAAATACAATGTAACATATTGAAATACACTGCAACACATTGAAATATACTGCAAAATACTGAAATACACTGCTACATACTGAAATATACTGCGACACACTGCAACATACTGCAACATACTAAAATATACTGCAACATACTGAAATACACTGCAACACATTCAAATACACCGCAAAATACTACAACATACTGAAATACACTGTAACACACTGAAATATACTGCAAAATACTGAAATACACTGCTACATACTGAAATATACTGCAACACACTGCGACATACTGCAACATACTAAAATACACTGTAACATATTGAAATACACTGCGACTCACTGAAATATGCTGCAACATACTGCAACATAGTGAAATACACTGTAACATACTGAAATACACTGCGACATACTACAACATATTGAAAGACACTGCAACACATTGAAATATACTGCAACACACCTAAATATACGGTAATATACCAAAATATGCTGTAACACATTTAAAAACACTGCAACCTACTGAAATACACTGCAACACACTGAAATACACTGCAAAATACTGTAACACACTGAAATATACTGCAACACACTGCAATTTACTGCAACATACTAAAATACACTGCAACATACTGAAATACACTGCAAAATACTGAAATATACTGCAACACACTGCAACTTACTGCAACATACTAAAATATACTGTAACATATTGAATTACACTGCAACACATTGAAATATACTGCAAAATACTGAAATACACTGCTACATACTGAAATATACTGCGACACACTGCAACATACTGCAACATACTAAAATATACTGCAACATACTGAAATACACTGCAAAATACTGAAATACACTGTAACATACTGAAATATACTGCAACATACTGAAATACACTGCTACATACTGAAATATACTGCAAAATACTGCAACATACTAAAATACAATGTAACATATTGAAATACACTGCAACACATTGAAATATACTGCAAAATACTGAAATACACTGCTACATACTGAAATATACTGCGACACACTGCAACATACTGCAACATACTAAAATACACTGCAACATACTGAAATACACTGCAGAATACTGAAATACACTGTAACATACTGAAATATACTGCAAAATACTGAAATACACTGCTACATACTGAATTATACTGCAACACACTGCGACATACTGCAACATACTAAAATACACTGTAACATATTGAAATACACTGCAACACATTGAAATATACTGCAATGTACCGAAATATATGGTAAACTACTGAAATATACTGTCACACATTGAAAAATACTGCAACATACTGAAATATACTGCGACACATTGCAATATACTGTAGCATACTGAAATACGCTGTAGCACACTGAAATACACTGCAACTCACTGAAATATACTGCAAAATACTGGAATACACTGCTACATACTGAAATATACTGCGACACACTACAACATACTGCAACATACTAAAGTATACTGCAACATACTGAAATACACTGTAAAATACTGAAATACACTATAACATACTGAAATATACTGCAACATACTGAAATATACTGCTACATACTGAAATATACTGCCACACACTGCAACATACTGCAACATACCAGAACACACTGCAAAATACTGAAATACACTGTAACATATTGAAGTATACTGCAACATACTGAAATACACTGCTACATACTGAAATATACTGCAACACACAGCAACATACTGCAACATACTAAAATACACTGTAACATATTGGAATACACTGCAACACATTAATTATACTGCAAAATACTGAAATACACTGCTACATACTGAAATACACTGCAACATACTGCAACATACTGAAATACACTGCAACACATTCAAATACACCGCAAAATACTACAACATACTGAAATGCACTGTAACATATTGAAATACACTGCAACGCATTGAAATATACTGCAATGTACCGAAATATATGGTAAACTACTGAAATATACTGTCACACATTGAAAAACACTGCAACATACTGAAATATACTGCGACACATTGCAATATACTGTAACATACTGAAATATACTGCGATACACTGCAACATACTGCAACATACTAAAATATACTTCAACATACTGAAATACACTGCAAAATACTGAAATACACTGTAACATACTGAAATATACTGCAACATACTGAAGTACACTCCTACATACTGAAATATACTGCAACTCACTGCAACATACTGCAACATACTAAATTACACTGTAACATATTGAAATACACTGCAACACATTGAAATATACTGCAAAATACTGAAATACACTGCTACATACTGAAATATACTGCGACACACTGCAACATACTGCAACATACTAAAATGTACTGCAACATAATGAAATACACTGCAAAATACTGAAATACACTGTAACATACTGAAATATACTGCAACATACTGAAGTACACTCCTACATACTGAAATATACTGCAACTCACTGCAACATACTGCAACATACTAAATTACACTGTAACATATTGAAATACACTGCAACACATTGAAATATACTGCAAAATACTGAAATACACTGCTACAACACTGAAATATATTCAACACACGGCAACATACTGCAACATACTAAAATATGCTGCAATATACTGAAATACCCTGCAAAATACTGAAATACACTGTAACACACTGAAATATACTGCAACATACTGAAATATACTGCTACATGCTGAAATATACTGCAACACACTGCAACATACTGCAACATACTAGAATACACTGTAACCTAATGAAATACACTGCAACACATTGAAATATACTGCAAAATTTTGAAATACACAGCTATATACTGAAATGTACTGCAACACACTACAACATACTGCAACATGCTAAAATATACTGCAAAATACTGAAATACCCTGCAAAATACTGAAATACACTGTAACATACTGAAGTATACTGCAACATACTGAAATACACTTCTACATACTGAAATATGCTGCAACACACAGCAACATACTGCAACATACTAAAATACACTGTAACATATTGGAATACACTGCAACACATTGAAATATACTGCAACACACCTAAATATACGGTAATATACCAAAATATACTGTAACACATTTAAAAACACTGCAACCTACTGAAATACACTGCAACACACTGAAATACACTGCAAAAGACTGTAACACACTGAAATATACTGCAACACACTGCAATTTACTGCAACATACTAAAATATACTGCAACATACTGAAATACACTGCAAAATACTGAAATATACTGCAACACACTGCAACTTACTGCAACATACTAAAATACACTGTAACATATTGAATTACACTGCAACACATTGAAATATACTGCAAAATACTGAAATACACTGCTACATACTGAAATATACTGCGACACACTGCAACATACTGCAACATACTAAAATATACTGCAACATACTGAAATACACTGCAAAATACTGAAATACACTGTAACATACTGAAATATACTGCAACATACTGAAATACACTGCTACATACTGAAATATACTGCAAAATACTGCAACATACTAAAATACAATGTAACATATTGAAATACACTGCAACACATTGAAATATACTGCAAAATACTGAAATACACTGCTACATACTGAAATATACTGCGACACACTGCAACATACTGCAACATACTAAAATACACTGCAACATACTGAAATACACTGCAGAATACTGAAATACACTGTAACATACTGAAATATACTGCAAAAATACTGAAATACACTGCTACATACTGAATTATACTGCAACACACTGCGACATACTGCAACATACTGAAATACACTGTAACATATTGAAATACACTGCAACACATTGAAATATACTGCAATGTACCGAAATATATGGTAAACTACTGAAATATACTGTCACACATTGAAAAATACTGCAACATACTGAAATATACTGCGACACATTGCAATATACTGTAGCATACTGAAATACGCTGTAGCACACTGAAATACACTGCAACTCACTGAAATATACTGCAAAATACTGGAATACACTGCTACATACTGAAATATACTGCGACACACTACAACATACTGCAACATACTAAAGTATACTGCAACATACTGAAATACACTGTAAAATACTGAAATACACTATAACATACTGAAATATACTGCAACATACTGAAATATACTGCTACATACTGAAATATACTGCCACACACTGCAACATACTGCAACATACCAGAACACACTGTAACATAATGAAATACACTGCAACACATTGAAATATACTGCAAAATACTGAAATACACTGCTATATACTGAAATACACTGCAACACACTACAACATACTGCAACATACGAAAATATACTGCAACATACTGAAATACACTGCAAAATACTGAAATACACTGTAACATACTGAAGTATACTGCAACATACTGAAATACACTGCTACATACTGAAATATACTGCAACACACAGCAACATACTGCAACATACTAAAATACACTGTAACATATTGGAATACACTGCAACACATTGAAATATACTGTAAAATACTGAAATACACTGCTACATACTGAAATATACTGCAACATACTGCAACATACTGAAATACACTGCAACACATTCAAATACACCGCAAAAAACTACAACATACTGAAATGCACTGTAACATATTGAAATACACTGCAACGCATTAAAATATACTGCAATGTACTGAAATATATGGTAAACTACTTAAATATACTGTCACACATTGAAAAACTCTGCAACATACTGAAATATACTGCGACACATTGCAATATACTGTAACATACTGAAATAGGCTGTAGCACACTGAAATACACTGCAACCCACTGAAATATACTGCAACATACTGAAATACACTGTAACATATTGAAATATACTGCAACACACTGAAATATAGTGCTACATACTGAAATATACTGCAACATACTGCAACATAGTGAAATACACTGTAACATACTGAAATACACTGCAACATACTACAACATATTTCAATACACTGCAACACATTGAAATATACTGCAACATACCTAAATATACAATAATATACTGAAATATACTCTAACACATTGAAAAACACTGCAACATACTGAAATACACTGCAACACATTCAAATACACCGCAAAATACTACAACATACTGAAATATACTGCAACACACTGCAATTTACTGCAACATACTAAAATACACTGCAACATACTGAAATACACTGCAAAATACTGAAATATACTGCAACACACTGCAACTTACTGCAACATACTAAAATACACTGTAACATATTGAATTACACTGCAACACATTGAAATATACTGCAAAATACTGAAATACACTGCTACATACTGAAATATACTGCGACACACTGCAACATACTGCAACATACTAAAATATACTGCAACACACTGAAATACACTGCAAAATACTGAAATACACTGTAACATACTGAAATATACTGCAACATACTGAAATACACTGCTACATACTGAAATATACTGCAAAATACTGCAACATATTAAAATACAATGTAACATATTGAAATACACTGCAACACATTGAAATATACTGCAAAATACTGAAATACACTGCTACATACTGAAATATACTGCGACACACTGCAACATACTGCAACATACTAAAATACACTGCAACATACTGAAATACACTGCAGAATACTGAAATACACTGTAACATACTGAAATATACTGCAAAATACTGAAATACACTGCTACATACTGAATTATACTGCAACACACTGCGACATACTGCAACATACTGAAATACACTGTAACATATTGAAATACACTGCAACACATTGAAATATACTGCAATGTACCGAAATATATGGTAAACTACTGAAATATACTGTCACACATTGAAAAATACTGCAACATACTGAAATATACTGCGACACATTGCAATATACTGTAGCATACTGAAATACGCTGTAGCACACTGAAATACACTGCAACTCACTGAAATATACTGCAAAATACTGGAATACACTGCTACATACTGAAATATACTGCGACACACTACAACATTCTGCAACATACTAAAGTATACTGCAACATACTGAAATACACTGTAAAATACTGAAATACACTATAACATACTGAAATATACTGCAACATACTGAAATATACTGCTACATACTGAAATATACTGCCACACACTGCAACATACTGCAACATACCAGAACACACTGCAAAATACTGAAATACACTGTAACATACTGAAGTATACTGCAACATACTGAAATACACTGCTACATACTGAAATATACTGCAACACACAGCAACATACTGCAACATACTAGAATACACTGTAACCTAATGAAATACACTGCAACACATTGAAATATACTGCAAAATACTGAAATACACTGCTATATACTGAAATGTACTGCAACACACTACAACATACTGCAACATGCTAAAATATACTGTAAAATACTGAAATACCCTGCAAAATACTGAAATACACTGTAACATACTGGAGTATACTGCAACATACTGAAATACACTTCTACATACTGAAATATGCTGCAACACACAGCAACATACTGCAACATACTAAAATACACTGTAACATATTGGAATACACTGCAACACATTGAAATATACTGCAACACACCTAAATATACGGTAATATACCAAAATATACTGTAACACATTTAAAAACACTGCAACCTACTGAAATACACTGCAACACACTGAAATACACTGCAAAAGACTGTAACACACTGAAATATACTGCAACACACTGCAATTTACTGCAACATACTAAAATATACTGCAACATACTGAAATACACTGCAAAATACTGAAATATACTGCAACACACTGCAACTTACTGCAACATACTAAAATACACTGTAACATATTGAATTACACTGCAACACATTGAAATATAGTGCAAAATACTGAAATACACTGCTACATACTGAAATATACTGCGACACACTGCAACATACTGCAACATACTAAAATATACTGCAACATACTAAAATACACTGCAAAATACTGAAATACACTGTAACATACTGAAATATACTGCAACATACTGAAATACACTGCTACATACTGAAATATACTGCAAAATACTGCAACATACTAAAATACAATGTAACATATTGAAATACACTGCAACACATTGAAATATACTGCAAAATACTGAAATACACTGCTACATACTGAAATATACTGCGACACACTGCAACATACTGCAACATACTAAAATACACTGCAACATACTGAAATACACTGCAGAATACTGAAATACACTGTAACATACTGAAATATACTGCAAAATACTGAAATACACTGCTACATACTGAATTATACTGCAACACACTGCGACATACTGCAACATACTGAAATACACTGTAACATATTGAAATACACTGCAACACATTGAAATATACTGCAATGTACCGAAATATATGGTAAACTACTGAAATATACTGTCACACATTGAAAAATACTGCAACATACTGAAATATACTGCGACACATTGCAATATACTGTAGCATACTGAAATACGCTGTAGCACACTGAAATACACTGCAACTCACTGAAATATACTGCAAAATACTGGAATACACTGCTACATACTGAAATATACTGCGACACACTACAACATACTGCAACATACTAAAGTATACTGCAACATACTGAAATACACTGTAAAATACTGAAATACACTATAACATACTGAAATATACTGCAACATACTGAAATATACTGCTACATACTGAAATATACTGCCACACACTGCAACATACTGCAACATACCAGAACACACTGTAACATAATGAAATACACTGCAACACATTGAAATATACTGCAAAATACTGAAATACACTGCTATATACTGAAATACACTGCAACACACTACAACATACTGCAACATACGAAAATATACTGCAACATACTGAAATACACTGCAAAATACTGAAATACACTGTAACATACTGAAGTATACTGCAACATACTGAAATACACTGCTACATACTTAAATAAACTGCAACACACAGCAACATACTGCAACATACTAAAATACACTGTAACATATTGGAATAAACTGCAACACATTAATTATACTGCAAAATACTGAAATACACTGCTACATACTGAAATATACTGCAACATACTGCAACATACTGAAATACACTGCAACACATTCAAATACACCGCAAAATACTACAACATACTGAAATGCACTGTAACATATTGAAATACACTGCAACGCATCGAAATATACTGCAATGTACCGAAATATATTGTAAAGTACTGAAATATACTGTCACACATTGAAAAACACTGCAACATACTGAAATATACTGCGACACATTGCAATATACTGTAACATACTGAAATAGGCTGTAGCACACTGAAAGACACTGCAACATACTGAAATACACTGTAACATATTAAAATATACTGCAACATACTGAAATACACTGCAGAATACCGAAATACACTGTAACATACTGAAATATACTGCAAAATACTGAAATACATTGCTACATACTGAAATATACTGCAACATACTGCAACATACTGAAATACACTGTAACATACTGAAATACGCTGCTACATACTACAACATATTGAAAGACACTGCAACACAGTGAAATATACTGCAACATACCTAAATATACGGTAATATACCAAAATATACTGTAACACATTGAAAAATACTGCAACATACTGAAATACACTGCAACACACCTAAAAACACTGAAAATACTGTAACACACTGAAATATACTGCAAAATACTGAAATACACTGCTACATACTGAAATATACTGCGACACACTGCAACATACTGCAACATACTAACGTAAACTGCAACATACTGAAATACACTGTAAAAAACTGAAATACACTAGAACATACTGAAATATACTGCACCATACTGAAATATACTGCTACATACTGAAATATACTGCAACACACTGCAACATACTGCAACATACTAGAATACACTGTAACATAATGAAATACACTGCAACACATTGAAATATACTGCAAAATACTGAAATACACTGCTATATACTGAAATACACTGCAACACACTACAACATACTGCAACATACTAAAATATACTGCAACATACTGAAATACACTGCAAAATACTGAAATACACTGTAACATACTGAAGTATACTGCAACATACTGAAATACACTGCTACATACTGAAATATACTGCAACACACAGCAACATACTGCAACATACTAAAATACACTGTAACATATTGGAATACACTGCAACACATTGAAATATACTGTAAAATACTGAAATACACTGCTACATACTGAAATATACTGCAACATACTGCAACATACTGAAATACACTGCAACACATTCAAATACACCGCAAAAAACTACAACATACTGAAATGCACTGTAACATATTGAAATACACTGCAACGCATTAAAATATACTGCAATGTACTGAAATATATGGTAAACTACTTAAATATACTGTCACACATTGAAAAACACTGCAACATACTGAAATATACTGCGACACATTGCAATATACTGTAACATACTGAAATAGGCTGTAGATCACTGAAATACACTGCAACCCACTGAAATATACTGCAACATACTGAAATACACTGTAACATATTGAAATATACTGCAACACACTGAAATATAGTGCTACATACTGAAATATACTGCAACATACTGCAACATAGTGAAATACACTGTAACATACTGAAATACACTGCAACATACTACAACATATTGAAATACACTGCAACACATTGAAATATACTGCAACATACCTAAATATACGATAATATACTGAAATAAACTCTAACACATTGAAAAACACTGCAACATACTGAAATACACTGCAACACATTCAAATACACCGCAAAATACTACAACATACTGAAATATACTGCAACACACTGCAATTTACTGCAACATACTAAAATACACTGCAACATACTGAAATACACTGCAAAATACTGAAATATACTGCAACACACTGCAACTTACTGCAACATACTAAAATACACTGTAACATATTGAATTACAGTGCAACACATTGAAATATACTGCAAAATACTGAAATACACTGCTACATACTGAAATATACTGCGACACACTGCAACATACTGCAACATACTAAAATATACTGCAACATACTGAAATACACTGCAAAATACTGAAATACACTGTAACATACTGAAATATACTGCAACATACTGAAATACACTGCTACATACTGAAATATACTGCAAAATACTGCAACATACTAAAATACAATGTAACATATTGAAATACACTGCAACACATTGAAATATACTGCAAAATACTGAAATACACTGCTACCAGGGTTGGGGTAATTGTAATTTGTAATTGTAATTGGTTGTAATTAATTACATTTTTTCAAGTAATTGAATGTAATTTGTAATTGATGTATAAAAATGTAATTGTAATTGTAATTGTAATTAATTACATATCTAATGTAATTGATTTTTACAATTACTTTATAATTACATGTCAATTACTTCAAACTTTGAAATCCTAAAAGTTTCATACTTTTCCTACCATGCCTACTAATAAATAACAAATTCAGATTAATTGTCAATGTGGTATAGTATCACTGTTGAGTGCAAAGGAGGTTCAGCACTGTCAAAATTGCCCCTGCTAGTTGGACCCTAGAGGTGAAATTGCATAACTTTTATTTATCTCTTGCGAGAACAAAAGTAATTGTAATTGTAATTAATTACATTGCCATGTAATTGTAATTGTAATTAATTACATTACTATTTGACTGTAATTATAATTGTAATTGTAATTGACAAATTGTCATGTAATTGTAATTGTAATTAATTACATTCACATGTAATTGACCCCAACCCTGACTGCTACATACTGAAATATACTGCGACACACTGCAACATACTGCAACATACTAAAATACACTGCAACATACTGAAATACACTGCAGAATACTGAAATACACTGTAACATACTGAAATATACTGCAAAACACTGAAATACACTGCTACATACTGAATTATACTGCAACACACTGCGACATACTGCAACATACTGAAATACACTGCAACACATTGAAATATACTGCAATGTACCGAAATATATGGTAAACTACTGAAATATACTGTCACACATTGAAAAATACTGCAACATACTGAAATATACTGCGACACATTGCAATATACTGTAGCATACTGAAATACGCTGTAGCACACTGAAATACACTGCAACTCACTGAAATATACTGCAAAATACTGGAATACACTGCTACATACTGAAATATACTGCGACACACTACAACATGCTGCAACATACTAAAGTATACTGCAACATACTGAAATACACTGTAAAATACTGAAATACACTATAACATACTGAAATATACTGCAACATACTGAAATATACTGCTACATACTGAAATATACTGCCACACACTGCAACATACTGCAACATACCAGAACACACTGCAAAATACTGAAATACACTGTAACATACTGAAGTATACTGCAACATACTGAAATACACTGCTACATACTGAAATATACTGCAACACACAGCAACATACTGCAACATACTAGAATACACTGTAACCTAATGAAATACACTGCAACACATTGAAATATACTGCAAAATACTGAAATACACTGCTATATACTGAAATGTACTGCAACACACTACAACATACTGCAACATGCTAAAATATACTGCAACATACTGAAATACACTGCAGAATACTGAAATACACTGTAACATACTGAAATACACTGCAAAATACTGAAATACACTGTAACATACTGGAATATACTGCAACATACTGAAATACACTGCTACATACTGAAATATACTGCAAAATACTGCAACATACTAAAATACAATGTAACATATTGAAATACACTGCAACACATTGAAATATACTGCAAAATACTGAAATACACTGCTACATACTGAAATATACTGCGACACACTGCAACATACTGCAACATACTAAAATACACTGCAACATACTGAAATACACTGCAGAATACTGAAATACACTGTAACATACTGAAATATACTGCAAAATACTGAAATACACTGCTACATACTGAATTATACTGCAACACACTGCGACATACTGCAACATACTGAAATACACTGTAACATATTGAAATACACTGCAACACATTGAAATATACTGCAATGTACCGAAATATATGGTAAACTACTGAAATATACTGTCACACATTGAAAAATACTGCAACATACTGAAATATACTGCGACACATTGCAATATACTGTAGCATACTGAAATACACTGCAACTCACTGAAATATACTGCAAAATACTGGAATACACTGCTACATACTGAAATATACTGCGACACACAACAACATACTGCAACATACTAAAGTATACTGCAACATACTGAAATACACTGTAAAATACTGAAATACACTATAACATACTGAAATATACTGCAACATACTGAAATATACTGCTACATACTGAAATATACTGCCACACACTGCAACATACTGCAACATACCAGAACACACTGTAACATAATGAAATACACTGCAACACATTGAAATATACTGCAAAATACTGAAATACACTGCTATATACTGAAATACACTGCAACACACTACAACATACTGCAACATACGAAAATATACTGCAACATACTGAAATACACTGCAAAATACTGAAATACACTGTAACATACTGAAGTATACTGCAACATACTGAAATACACTGCTACATACTGAAATATACTGCAACACACAGCAACATACTGCAACATACTAAAATACACTGTAACATATTGGAATAAACTGCAACACATTAATTATACTGCAAAATACTGAAATACACTGCTACATACTGAAATATACTGCAACATACTGCAACATACTGAAATACACTGCAACACATTCAAATACACCGCAAAATACTACAACATACTGAAATGCACTGTAACATATTGAAATACACTGCAACGCATTGAAATATGCTGCAATGTACCGAAATATATGGTAAAGTACTGAAATATACTGTCACACATTGAAAAACACTGCAACATACTGAAATATACTGCGACACATTGCAATATACTGTAACATACTGAAATAGGCTGTAGCACACTGAAATACACTGCAACTCACTGAAATATACTGCAACATACTGAAATACACTGTAACATATTAAAATATACTGCAACATACTGAAATATAGTGCTACATACTGAAATATACTGCAACATACTGCAACATAGTGAAATACACTGTAACATACTGAAATACACTGCAACATACTACAACATATTGAAATACACTGCAACACATTGAAATATACTGCAACATACCTAAATGTACGGTAATATACTGAAATATACTGTAACACATTGAAAAACACTGCAACATACTGAAATACACTGTAACATATTAAAATATACTGCAACATACTGAAATACACTGCAGAATACCGAAATACACTGTAACATACTGAAATATACTGCAAAATACTGAAATACACTGCTACATACTGAAATATACTGCGACACACTGCGACATACTGCAACATACTAAAATACACTGTAACATATTGAAATACACTGCAACACATTGAAATATACTGCAATGTACCGAAATATATGGTAAACTACTGAAATATACTGTCACACATTGAAAAACACTGCAACATACTGAAATATACTGCGACACATTGCAATATACTGTAACATACTGAAATATGCTGTAGCACACTGAAATACACTGCAACTCACTGAAATATACTGCAACATACTGAAACACACTGTAACATATTGAAATATACTGCAACATACTGAAATACATTGCTACATACTGAAATATACTGCAACATACTGCAACATACTGAAATACACTGTAACATACTGAAATACGCTGCAACATACTACAACATATTGAAAGACACTGCAACACATTGAAATATACTGCAACATACCTAAATATACGGTAATATACCAAAATATACTGTAACACATTGAAAAATACTGCAACATACTGAAATACACTGCAACACACCGAAAAACACTGAAAATACTGTAACACACTGAAATATACTGCAAAATACTGAAATACACTGCTACATACTGAAATACACTGCGACACACTGCAACATACTGCAACATACTAAAGTATACTGCAACATACTGAAATACACTGTAAAATACTGAAAGACACTATAACATACTGAAATATACTGCAAAATACTGAAATACACTGCTATATACTGAAATACACTGCAACACACTACAACATACTGCAACATACGAAAATATACTGCAACATACTGAAATACACTGCAAAATACTGAAATACACTGTAACATACTGAAGTATACTGCAACATACTGAAATACACTGCTACATACTGAAATATACTGCAACACACAGCAACATACTGCAACATACTAAAATACACTGTAACATATTGGAATAAACTGCAACACATTAATTATACTGCAAAATACTGAAATACACTGCTACATACTGAAATATACTGCAACATACTGCAACATACTGAAATACACTGCAACACATTCAAATACACCGCAAAATACTACAACATACTGAAATGCACTGTAACATATTGAAATACACTGCAACGCATTGAAATATACTGCAATGTACCGAAATATATGGTAAAGTACTGAAATATACTGTCACACATTGAAAAACACTGCAACATACTGAAATATACTGCGACACATTGCAATATACTGTAACATACTGAAATAGGCTGTAGCACACTGAAATACACTGCAACTCACTGAAATATACTGCAACATACTGAAATACACTGTAACATATTAAAATATACTGCAACATACTGAAATATAGTGCTACATACTGAAATATACTGCAACATACTGCAACATAGTGAAATACACTGTAACATACTGAAATACACTGCAACATACTACAACATATTGAAATACACTGCAACACATTGAAATATACTGCAACATACCTAAATATACGGTAATATACTGAAATATACTGTAACACATTGAAAAACACTGCAACATACTGAAATACACTGCAACACATTCAAATACACCGCAAAATACTACAACATACTGAAATGCACTGTAACATATCGAAATACACTGCAACACATTGAAATATACTGCAATGTACCAAAATATATGGTAAACTACTGAAATATACTGTCACACATTGAAAAATACTGCAACATACTGAAATATACTGCGACACATTGCAATATACTGTAACATACTGAAATATGCTGTAGCACACTGAAAGACACTGCAACATACTGAAATACACTGTAACATATTAAAATATACTGCAACATACTGAAATACACTGCAGAATACCGAAATACACTGTAACATACTGAAATATACTGCAAAATACTGAAATACACTGCTACATACTGAAATATACTGCGACACACTGCGACATACTGCAACATACTAAAATACACTGTAACATATTGAAATACACTGCAACACATTGAAATATACTGCAATGTACCGAAATATATGGTAAACTACTGAAATATACTGTCACACATTGAAAAATACTGCAACATACTGAAATATACTGCGACACATTGCAATATACTGTAACATACTCAAATATGCTGTAGCACACTGAAATACACTGCAACTCACTGAAATATACTGCAACATACTGAAACACACTGTAACATATTGAAATATACTGCAACATACTGAAATACATTGCTACATACTGAAATATACTGCAACATACTGCAACATACTGAAATACACTGTAACATACTGAAATACGCTGCAACATACTACAACATATTGAAAGACACTGCAACACATTGAAATATACTGCAACATACCTAAATATACGGTAATATACCAAAATATACTGTAACACAGTGAAAAATACTGCAACATACTGAAATACACTGCAACACACCGAAAAACACTGAAAATACTGTAACACACTGAAATATACTGCAAAATACTGAAATACACTGCTACATACTGAAATACACTGCGACACACTGCAACATACTGCAACATACTAAAGTATACTGCAACATACTGAAATACACTGTAAAATACTGAAATACACTATAACATACTGAAATATACTGCAACATACTGAAATATACTGCTACATACTGAAATATACTGCAACACACTGCAACATACTGCAACATACTAGAATACACTGTAACATAATGAAATACACTACAACACATTGAAATATACTGCAAAATACTGAAATACACTGCTATATACTGAAACACACTGCAACACACTACAACATACTGCAACATACTAAAATATACTGCAACATACTGAAATACACTGCAAAATACTGAAATACACTGTAACATACTGAAGTATACTGCAACATACTGAAATACACTGCTACATACTGAAATATACTGCAACACACAGCAACATACTGCAACATACTAAAATACACTGTAACATATTGGAATACACTGCAACACATTGAAATATACTGCAAAATACTGAAATACACTGCTACATACTGAAATATACTGCAACATACTGCAACATACTGAAATACACTGCAACACATTCAAATACACCGCAAAATACTACAACATACTGAAATGCACTGTAACATATTGAAATACACTGTAACATATTAAAATATACGGCAACATACTGAAATATACTGCGACACATTGCAATATACTGTAACATACTGAAATAGGCTAGAGCACACTGACATACACTGCAACTCACTGAAATATACTGCAACATACTGAAATACACTGTAACATATTGAAATATACTGCAACACACTGAAATATAGTGCTACATACTGAAATATACTGCTACATACTGAAATACACTGCAACATACTGCAACATACTGAAATACACTGCAACACATTGAAATATACTGCAACATACCTAAATATACGGTAATATACTGAAAAATACTGTAACACATTGAAAAACACTGCAACATACTGAAATACACTGCAACACATTCAAATACACCGCAAAATACTACAACATACTGAAATGCACTGTAACATATTGAAATACACTGCAACACATTGAAATATACTGCAATGTACCGAAATATATGGTAAACTACTGATATATACTGTCACACATTGAAAAATACTGCAACATACTGAAATTTACTGCGACACATTGCAATATACTGTAACATACTGAAATATGCTGTAGCACACTGAAATACACTGCAACATACTGAAATACACTGTAAATTATTAAAATATACTGCAACATACTGAAATACACTGCAGAATACCGAAATACACTGTAACATACTGAAATATACTGCAAAATACTGAAATACACTGCTACATACTGAAATTTACTGCGACACACTGAAATATAGTGCTACATACTGAAATATACTGCAACATACTGCAACATAGTGAAATACACTGTAACATACTGAAATACACTGCAACATACTACAACATATTTCAATACACTGCAACACATTGAAATATACTGCAACATACCTAAATATACGATAATATACTGAAATATACTCTAACACATTGAAAAACACTGCGACATACTGAAATACACTGCAACACATTCAAATACACCGCAAAATACTACAACATACTGAAATATACTGCAACACACTGCAATTTACTGCAACATACTAAAATACACTGCAACATACTGAAATACACTGCAAAATACTGAAATATACTGCAACACACTGCAACTTACTGCAACATACTAAAATACACTGTAACATATTGAATTACACTGCAACACATTGAAATATACTGCAAAATACTGAAATACACTGCTACATACTGAAATATACTGCTACACACTGCAACATACTGCAACATACTAAAATATACTGCAACATACTGAAATACACTGCAAAATACTGAAATACACTGTAACATACTGAAGTATACTGCAACATACTGAAATACACTGCTACATACTGAAATATACTGCAAAATACTGCAACATACTAAAATACAATGTAACATATTGAAATACACTGCAACACATTGAAATATACTGCGACACATTGCAATATACTGTAACATACTCAAATATGCTGTAGCACACTGAAATACACTGCAACTCACTGAAATATACTGCAACATACTGAAACACACTGTAACATATTGAAATATACTGCAACATACTGAAATACATTGCTACATACTGAAATATACTGCAACATACTGCAACATACTGAAATACACTGTAACATACTGAAATACGCTGCAACATACTACAACATATTGAAAGACACTGCAACACATTGAAATATACTGCAACATACCTAAATATACGGTAATATACCAAAATATACTGTAACACATTGAAAAATACTGCAACATACTGAAATACACTGCTACATACTGAATTATACTGCAACACACTGCGACATACTGCAACATACTGAAATACACCGTAACATATTGAAATACACTGCAACACATTGAAATATACTGCAATGTACCGAAATATATGGTAAACTACTGAAATATACTGTCACACATTGAAAAATACTGCAACATACTGAAATATACTGCGACACATTGCAATATACTGTAGCATACTGAAATACGCTGTAGCACACTGAAATACACTGCAACTCACTGAAATATACTGCAAAATACTGGAATACACTGCTACATACTGAAATATACTGCGACACACTACAACATGCTGCAACATACTAAAGTATACTGCAACATACTGAAATACACTGTAAAATACTGAAATACACTATAACATACTGAAATATACTGCAACATACTGAAATATACTGCTACATACTGAAATATACTGCCACACACTGCAACATACTGCAACATACCAGAACACACTGCAAAATACTGAAATACACTGTAACATACTGAAGTATACTGCAACATACTGAAATACACTGCTACATACTGAAATATACTGCAACACACAGCAACATACTGCAACATACTAAAATACACTGTAACATATTGGAATACACTGCAACACATTAATTATACTGCAAAATACTGAAATACACTGCTACATACTGAAATATACTGCAACATACTGCAACATACTGAAATACACTGCAACACATTCAAATACACCGCAAAATACTACAACATACTGAAATGCACTGTAACATATTGAAATACACTGCAACGCATTGAAATATACTGCAATGTACCGAAATATATGGTAAACTATTGAAATATACTGTCACACATTGAAAAACACTGCAACATACTGAAATATACTGCGACACATTGCAATATACTGTAACATACTGAAATATACTGCGATACACTGCAACATACTGCAACATACTAAAATATACTGCAACATACTGAAATACACTGCAAAATACTGAAATACACTGCTACATACTGAAATATACTGCGACACACTGCAACATACTGCAACATACTAAAATATACTGCAACATACTGAAATACACTGCAAAATACTGAAATACACTGTAACATACTGAAATATACTGCAACATACTGAAGTACACTCCTACATACTGAAATATACTGCAACTCACTGCAACATACTGCAACATACTAAATTACACTGTAACATATTGAAATACACTGCAACACATTGAAATATACTGCAAAATACTGAAATACACTGCAACATACTACAACATATTGAAAGACACTGCAACACATTGAAATATACTGCAACATACCTAAATATCCGGTAATATACCAAAATATACTGTAACACATTGAAAAATACTGCAACATACTGAAATACACTGCAACACACCGAAAAACACTGAAAATACTGTAACACACTGAAATATACTGCAAAATACTGAAATACACTGCTACATACTGAAATACACTGCGACACACTGCAACATACTGCAACATACTAAAGTATACTGCAACATACTGAAATTCACTGTAAAATACTGAAATACACTATAACATACTGAAATATACTGCAACACACTGCAACATACTGCAACATACTAGAATACACTGTAACATAATGAAATACACTACAACACATTGAAATAGACTGCAAAATACTGAAATACACTGCTATATACTGAAATACACTGCAACACACTACAACATACTGCAACATACTAAAATATACTGCAACATACTGAAATACACTGCAAAATACTGAAATACACTGTAACATACTGAAGTATACTGCAACATACTGAAATACACTGCTACATACTGAAATATACTGCAACACACAGCAACATACTACAACATACTAAAATACACTGTAACATATTGGAATACACTGCAACACATTGAAATATACTGCAACATACTGAAATACACTGCAACACATTCAAATACACCGCAAAATACTACAACATACTGAAATGCACTGTAACATATTGAAATACACTGTAACATATTAAAATATACGGCAACATACTGAAATATACTGCGACACATTGCAATATACTGTAACATACTGAAATAGGCTGTAGCACACTGAAATACACTGCAACTCACTGAAATATACTGCAACATACTGAAATACACTGTAACATATTGAAATATACTGCAACACACTGAAATATAGTGCTACATACTGAAATATACTGCTACATACTGAAATACACTGCAACATACTGCAACATACTGAAATACACTGCAACACATTGAAATATACTGCAACATACCTAAATATACGGTAATATACTGAAAAATACTGTAACACATTGAAAAACACTGCAACATACTGAAATACACTGCAACACATTCTAATACACCGCAAAATACTACAACATACTGAAATGCACTGTAACATATTGAAATACACTGCAACACATTGAAATATACTGCAATGTACCGAAATATATGGTAAACTACTGATATATACTGTCACACATTGAAAAATACTGCAACATACTGAAATATACTGCGACACATTGCAATATACTGTAACATACTGAAATATGCTGTAGCACACTGAAATACACTGCAACATACTGAAATACACTGTAACATATTAAAATATACTGCAACATACTGAAATACACTGCAGAATACCGAAATACACTGTAACATACTGAAATATACTGCAAAATACTGAAATACACTGCTACATACTGAAATTTACTGCGACACACTGCGACATACTGCAACATACTAAAATACACTGTAACATATTGAAACACACTGCAACACATTGAAATATACTGCAATGTACCGAATTATATGGTAAACTACTGAAATATACTGTCACACATTGAAAAATACTGCAACATACTGAAATATACTGCGACACATTGCAATATACTGTAACATACTGAAATATGCTGTAGCACACTGAAATACACTGCAACTCACTGAAATATACTGCAACATACTGAAACACACTGTAACATATTGAAATATACTGCAACATACTGAAATACATTGCTACATACTGAAATATACTGCAACATACTGCAACATACTGAAATACACTGTAACATACTGAAATACGCTGCAACATACTACAACATATTGAAAGACACTGCAACACAGTGAAATATACTGCAACATACCTAAATATACGGTAATATACCAAAATATACTGTAACACATTGAAAAATACTGCAACATACTGAAATACACTGCAACACACCGAAAAACACTGAAAATACTGTAACACACTGAAATATACTGCAAAATACTGAAATACACTGCTACATACTGAAATATACTGCGACACACTGCAACATACTGCAACATACTAAAGTAAACTGCAACATACTGAAATACACTGTAAAATACTGAAATACACTAGAACATACTGAAATATACTGCACCATACTGAAATATACTGCTACATACTGAAATATACTGCAACACACTGCAACATACTGCAACATACTAGAATACACTGTAACATAATGAAATACACTGCAACACATTGAAATATACTGCAAAATACTGAAATACACTGCTATATACTGAAATACACTGCAACACACTACAACATACTGCAACATACTAAAATATACTGCAACATACTGAAATACACTGCAAAATACTGAAATACACTGCTACATACTGAAATATACTGCAACATACTGCAACATACTGAAATACACTGTAACATACTGAAATACGCTGCAACATACTACAACATATTGAAAGACACTGCAACACATTAAAATATACTGCAACATACCTAAATATCCGGTAATATACCAAAATATACTGTAACACATTGAAAAATACTGCAACATACTGAAATACACTGCAACACACCGAAAAACACTGAAAATACTGTAACACACTGAAATATACTGCAAAATACTGAAATACACTGCTACATACTGAAATATACTGCGACACACTGCAACATACTGCAACATACTAAAGTAAACTGCAACATACTGAAATACACTGTAAAATACTGAAATACACTAGAACATACTGAAATATACTGCACCATACTGAAATATACTGCTACATACTGAAATATACTGCAACACACTGCAACATACTGAAATACACTGTAACATACTGAAATACGCTGCAACATACTACAACATATTGAAAGACACTGCAACACATTGAAATATACTGCAACATACCTAAATATCCGGTAATATACCAAAATATACTGTAACACATTGAAAAATACTGCAACATACTGAAATACACTGCAACACACCGAAAAACACTGAAAATACTGTAACACACTGAAATATACTGCAAAATACTGAAATACACTGCTACATACTGAAATACACTGCGACACACTGCAACATACTGCAACATACTAAAGTATACTGCAACATACTGAAATACACTGTAAAACACTGAAATACACTATAACATACTGAAATATACTGCAACATACTGAAATATACTGCTACATACTGAAATATACTGCAACACACTGCAACATACTGCAACATACTAGAATACACTGTAACATAATGAAATACACTACAACACATTGAAATTGACTGCAAAATACTGAAATACACTGCTATATACTGAAATACACTGCAACACACTACAACATACTGCAACATACTAAAATATACTGCAACATACTGAAATACACTGCAAAATACTGAAATACACTGTAACATACTGAAGTATACTGCAACATACTGAAATACACTGCTACATACTGAAATATACTGCAACACACAGCAACATACTACAACATACTAAAATACACTGTAACATATTGGAATACACTGCAACACATTGAAATATACTGCAACATACTGAAATACACTGCAACACATTCAAATACACCGCAAAATACTACAACATACTGAAATGCACTGTAACATATTGAAATACACTGTAACATATTAAAATATACGGCAACATACTGAAATATACTGCGACACATTGCAATATACTGTAACATACTGAAATAGGCTGTAGCACACTGAAATACACTGCAACTCACTGAAATATACTGCAACATACTGAAATACACTGTAACATATTAAAATATACTGCAACATACTGAAATATAGTGCTACATACTGAAATATACTGCAACATACTGCAACATACTGAAATACACTGCAACACATTGAAATATACTGCAACATACCTAAATATACTGTAATATACTGAAAAATACTGTAACACATTGAAAAACACTGCAACATACTGAAATACACTGCAACACATTCAAATACACCGCAAAATACCACAACATACTGAAATGCACTGTAACATATTGAAATACACGGCAACACATTGAAATATACTGCAATGTACCGAAATATATGGTAAACTACTGATATATACTGTCACACATTGAAAAATACTGCAACATACTGAAATATACTGCGACACATTGCAATATACTGCAAAATACTGAAATACACTGCTATATACTGAAATACACTGCAACACACTACAACATACTGCAACATACTAAAATATACTGCAACATACTGAAATACACTGCAAAATACTGAAATACACTGTAACATACTGAAGTATACTGCAACATACTGAAATACACTGCTACATACTGAAATATACTGCAACACACAGCAACATACTACAACATACTAAAATACACTGTAACATATTGGAATACACTGCAACACATTGAAATATACTGCAACATACTGAAATACACTGCAACACATTCAAATACACCGCAAAATACTACAACATACTGAAATGCACTGTAACATATTGAAATACACTGTAACATATTAAAATATACGGCAACATACTGAAATATACTGCGACACATTGCAATATACTGTAACATACTGAAATAGGCTGTAGCACACTGAAATACACTGCAACTCACTGAAATATACTGCAACATACTGAAATACACTGTAACATATTGAAATATACTGCAACACACTGAAATATAGTGCTACATACTGAAATATACTGCTACATACTGAAATACACTGCAACATACTGCAACATACTGAAATACACTGCAACACATTGAAATATACTGCAACATACCTAAATATACGGTAATATACTGAAAAATACTGTAACACATTGAAAAACACTGCAACATACTGAAATACACTGCAACACATTCTAATACACCGCAAAATACTACAACATACTGAAATGCACTGTAACATATTGAAATACACTGCAACACATTGAAATATACTGCAATGTACCGAAATATATGGTAAACTACTGATATATACTGTCACACATTGAAAAATACTGCAACATACTGAAATATACTGCGACACATTGCAATATACTGTAACATACTGAAATATGCTGTAGCACACTGAAATACACTGCAACATACTGAAATACACTGTAACATATTAAAATATACTGCAACATACTGAAATACACTGCAGAATACCGAAATACACTGTAACATACTGAAATATACTGCAAAATACTGAAATACACTGCTACATACTGAAATTTACTGCGACACACTGCGACATACTGCAACATACTAAAATACACTGTAACATATTGAAACACACTGCAACACATTGAAATATACTGCAATGTACCGAATTATATGGTAAACTACTGAAATATACTGTCACACATTGAAAAATACTGCAACATACTGAAATATACTGCGACACATTGCAATATACTGTAACATACTGAAATATGCTGTAGCACACTGAAATACACTGCAACTCACTGAAATATACTGCAACATACTGAAACACACTGTAACATATTGAAATATACTGCAACATACTGAAATACATTGCTACATACTGAAATATACTGCAACATACTGCAACATACTGAAATACACTGTAACATACTGAAATACGCTGCAACATACTACAACATATTGAAAGACACTGCAACACAGTGAAATATACTGCAACATACCTAAATATACGGTAATATACCAAAATATACTGTAACACATTGAAAAATACTGCAACATACTGAAATACACTGCAACACACCGAAAAACACTGAAAATACTGTAACACACTGAAATATACTGCAAAATACTGAAATACACTGCTACATACTGAAATATACTGCGACACACTGCAACATACTGCAACATACTAAAGTAAACTGCAACATACTGAAATACACTGTAAAATACTGAAATACACTAGAACATACTGAAATATACTGCACCATACTGAAATATACTGCTACATACTGAAATATACTGCAACACACTGCAACATACTGCAACATACTAGAATACACTGTAACATAATGAAATACACTGCAACACATTGAAATATACTGCAAAATACTGAAATACACTGCTATATACTGAAATACACTGCAACACACTACAACATACTGCAACATACTAAAATATACTGCAACATACTGAAATACACTGCAAAATACTGAAATACACTGCTACATACTGAAATATACTGCAACATACTGCAACATACTGAAATACACTGTAACATACTGAAATACGCTGCAACATACTACAACATATTGAAAGACACTGCAACACATTAAAATATACTGCAACATACCTAAATATCCGGTAATATACCAAAATATACTGTAACACATTGAAAAATACTGCAACATACTGAAATACACTGCAACACACCGAAAAACACTGAAAATACTGTAACACACTGAAATATACTGCAAAATACTGAAATACACTGCTACATACTGAAATATACTGCGACACACTGCAACATACTGCAACATACTAAAGTAAACTGCAACATACTGAAATACACTGTAAAATACTGAAATACACTAGAACATACTGAAATATACTGCACCATACTGAAATATACTGCTACATACTGAAATATACTGCAACACACTGCAACATACTGAAATACACTGTAACATACTGAAATACGCTGCAACATACTACAACATATTGAAAGACACTGCAACACATTGAAATATACTGCAACATACCTAAATATCCGGTAATATACCAAAATATACTGTAACACATTGAAAAATACTGCAACATACTGAAATACACTGCAACACACCGAAAAACACTGAAAATACTGTAACACACTGAAATATACTGCAAAATACTGAAATACACTGCTACATACTGAAATACACTGCGACACACTGCAACATACTGCAACATACTAAAGTATACTGCAACATACTGAAATACACTGTAAAACACTGAAATACACTATAACATACTGAAATATACTGCAACATACTGAAATATACTGCTACATACTGAAATATACTGCAACACACTGCAACATACTGCAACATACTAGAATACACTGTAACATAATGAAATACACTACAACACATTGAAATTGACTGCAAAATACTGAAATACACTGCTATATACTGAAATACACTGCAACACACTACAACATACTGCAACATACTAAAATATACTGCAACATACTGAAATACACTGCAAAATACTGAAATACACTGTAACATACTGAAGTATACTGCAACATACTGAAATACACTGCTACATACTGAAATATACTGCAACACACAGCAACATACTACAACATACTAAAATACACTGTAACATATTGGAATACACTGCAACACATTGAAATATACTGCAACATACTGAAATACACTGCAACACATTCAAATACACCGCAAAATACTACAACATACTGAAATGCACTGTAACATATTGAAATACACTGTAACATATTAAAATATACGGCAACATACTGAAATATACTGCGACACATTGCAATATACTGTAACATACTGAAATAGGCTGTAGCACACTGAAATACACTGCAACTCACTGAAATATACTGCAACATACTGAAATACACTGTAACATATTAAAATATACTGCAACATACTGAAATATAGTGCTACATACTGAAATATACTGCAACATACTGCAACATACTGAAATACACTGCAACACATTGAAATATACTGCAACATACCTAAATATACTGTAATATACTGAAAAATACTGTAACACATTGAAAAACACTGCAACATACTGAAATACACTGCAACACATTCAAATACACCGCAAAATACCACAACATACTGAAATGCACTGTAACATATTGAAATACACGGCAACACATTGAAATATACTGCAATGTACCGAAATATATGGTAAACTACTGATATATACTGTCACACATTGAAAAATACTGCAACATACTGAAATATACTGCGACACATTGCAATATACTGTAACATACTGAAATATGCTGTAGCACACTGAAATACACTGCAACATACTGAAATACACTGTAACATATTAAAATATACTGCAACATACTGAAATACACTGCAGAATACCGAAATACACTGTAACATACTGAAATATACTGCAAAATACTGAAATACACTGCTACATACTGAAATTTACTGCGACACACTGCGACATACTGCAACATACTAAAATACACTGTAACATATTGAAACACACTGCAACACATTGAAATATACTGCAATGTACCGAATTATATGGTAAACTACTGAAATATACTGTCACACATTGAAAAATATTGCAACATACTGAAATATACTGCGACACATTGCAATATACTGTAACATACTGAAATATGCTGTAGCACACTGAAATACACTGCAACTCACTGAAATATACTGCAACATACTGAAACACACTGTAACATATTGAAATATACTGCAACATACTGAAATACATTGCTACATACTGAAATATACTGCAACATACTGCAACATACTGAAATACACTGTAACATACTGAAATACGCTGCAACATACTACAACATATTGAAAGACACTGCAACACAGTGAAATATACTGCAACATACCTAAATATACGGTAATATACCAAAATATACTGTAACACATTGAAAAATACTGCAACATACTGAAATACACTGCAACACACCTAAAAACACTGAAAATACTGTAACACACTGAAATATACTGCAAAATACTGAAATACACTGCTACATACTGAAATATACTGCGACACACTGCAACATACTGCAACATACTAAAGTAAACTGCAACATACTGAAATACACTGTAAAATACTGAAATACACTAGAACATACTGAAATATACTGCACCATACTGAAATATACTGCTACATACTGAAATATACTGCAACACACTGCAACATACTGCAACATACTAGAATACACTGTAACATAATGAAATACACTGCAACACCTTGAAATATACTGCAAAATACTGAAATACACTGCTATATACTGAAATACACTGCAACACACTACAACATACTGCAACATACTAAAATATACTGCAACATACTGAAATACACTGCAAAATACTGAAATACACTGTAACATACTGAAGTATACTGCAACATACTGAAATACACTGCTACATACTGAAATATACTGCAACACACAGCAACATACTGCAACATACTAAAATACACTGTAACATATTGGAATACACTGCAACACATTGAAATATACTGTAAAATACTGAAATACACTGCTACATACTGAAATATACTGCAACATACTGCAACATACTGAAATACACTGCAACACATTCAAATACACCGCAAAAAACTACAACATACTGAAATGCACTGTAACATATTGAAATACACTGCAACGCATTAAAATATACTGCAATGTACTGAAATATATGGTAAACTACTTAAATATACTGTCACACATTGAAAAACACTGCAACATACTGAAATATACTGCGACACATTGCAATATACTGTAACATACTGAAATAGGCTGTAGCACACTGAAATACACTGCAACCCACTGAAATATACTGCAACATACTGAAATACACTGTAACATATTGAAATATACTGCAACACACTGAAATATAGTGCTACATACTGAAATATACTGCAACATACTGCAACATAGTGAAATACACTGTAACATACTGAAATACACTGCAACATACTACAACATATTTCAATACACTGCAACACATTGAAATATACTGCAACATACCTAAATATACGATAATATACTGAAATATACTCTAACACATTGAAAAACACTGCAACATACTGAAATACACTGCAACACATTCAAATACACCGCAAAATACTACAACATACTGAAATATACTGCAACACACTGCAATTTACTGCAACATACTAAAATACACTGCAACATACTGAAATACACTGCAAAATACTGAAATATACTGCAACACACTGCAACTTACTGCAACATACTAAAATACACTGTAACATATTGAATTACACTGTAACACACTGAAATATACTGCAAAATACTGAAATACACTGCTACATACTGAAATATACTGCGACACACTGCAACATACTGCAACATACTAAAGTAAACTGCAACATACTGAAATACACTGTAAAATACTGAAATACACTAGAACATACTGAAATATACTGCACCATACTGAAATATACTGCTACATACTGAAATATACTGCAACACACTGCAACATACTGCAACATACTAGAATACACTGTAACATAATGAAATACACTGCAACACATTGAAATATACTGCAAAATACTGAAATACACTGCTATATACTGAAATACACTGCAACACACTACAACATACTGCAACATACTAAAATATACTGCAACATACTGAAATACACTGCAAAATACTGAAATACACTGCTACATACTGAAATATACTGCAACATACTGCAACATACTGAAATACACTGTAACATACTGAAATACGCTGCAACATACTACAACATATTGAAAGACACTGCAACACATTGAAATATACTGCAACATACCTAAATATCCGGTAATATACCAAAATATACTGTAACACATTGAAAAATACTGCAACATACTGAAATACACTGCAACACACCGAAAAACACTGAAAATACTGTAACACACTGAAATATACTGCAAAATACTGAAATACACTGCTACATACTGAAATATACTGCGACACACTGCAACATACTGCAACATACTAAAGTAAACTGCAACATACTGAAATACACTGTAAAATACTGAAATACACTAGAACATACTGAAATATACTGCACCATACTGAAATATACTGCTACATACTGAAATATACTGCAACACACTGCAACATACTGAAATACACTGTAACATACTGAAATACGCTGCAACATACTACAACATATTGAAAGACACTGCAACACATTGAAATATACTGCAACATACCTAAATATCCGGTAATATACCAAATTATACTGTAACACATTGAAAAATACTGCAACATACTGAAATACACTGCAACACACCGAAAAACACTGAAAATACTGTAACACACTGAAATATACTGCAAAATACTGAAATACACTGCTACATACTGAAATACACTGCGACACACTGCAACATACTGCAACATACTAAAGTATACTGCAACATACTGAAATACACTGTAAAACACTGAAATACACTATAACATACTGAAATATACTGCAACATACTGAAATATACTGCTACATACTGAAATATACTGCAACACACTGCAACATACTGCAACATACTAGAATACACTGTAACATAATGAAATACACTACAACACATTGAAATTGACTGCAAAATACTGAAATACACTGCTATATACTGAAATACACTGCAACACACTACAACATACTGCAACATACTAAAATATACTGCAACATACTGAAATACACTGCAAAATACTGAAATACACTGTAACATACTGAAGTATACTGCAACATACTGAAATACACTGCTACATACTGAAATATACTGCAACACACAGCAACATACTACAACATACTAAAATACACTGTAACATATTGGAATACACTGCAACACATTGAAATATACTGCAACATACTGAAATACACTGCAACACATTCAAATACACCGCAAAATACTACAACATACTGAAATGCACTGTAACATATTGAAATACACTGTAACATATTAAAATATACGGCAACATACTGAAATATACTGCGACACATTGCAATATACTGTAACATACTGAAATAGGCTGTAGCACACTGAAATACACTGCAACTCACTGAAATATACTGCAACATACTGAAATACACTGTAACATATTAAAATATACTGCAACATACTGAAATATAGTGCTACATACTGAAATATACTGCAACATACTGCAACATACTGAAATACACTGCAACACATTGAAATATACTGCAACATACCTAAATATACTGTAATATACTGAAAAATACTGTAACACATTGAAAAACACTGCAACATACTGAAATACACTGCAACACATTCAAATACACCGCAAAATACTACAACATACTGAAATGCACTGTAACATATTGAAATACACTGCAACACATTGAAATATACTGCAATGTACCGAAATATATGGTAAACTACTGATATATACTGTCACACATTGAAAAATACTGCAACATACTGAAATATACTGCGACATACTGAAATATACTGCAACATACTGCAACATACTGAAATACACTGCAACACATTCAAATACACCGCAAAATACTACAACATACTGAAATATACTGCAACACACTGCAATTTACTGCAACATACTAAAATACACTGCAACATACTGAAATACACTGCAAAATACTGAAATATACTGCAACACACTGCAACTTACTGCAACATACTAAAATACACTGTAACATATTGAATTACACTGCAACACATTGAAATATACTGCAAAATACTGAAATACACTGCTACATACTGAAATATACTGCGACACACTGCAACATACTGCAACATACTAAAATATACTGCAACATACTGAAATACACTGCAAAATACTGAAATACACTGTAACATACTGAAATATACTGCAACATACTGAAATACACTGCTACATACTGAAATATACTGCAAAATACTGCAACATATTAAAATACAATGTAACATATTGAAATACACTGCAACACATTGAAATATACTGCAAAATACTGAAATACACTGCTACATACTGAAATATACTGCGACACACTGCAACATACTGCAACATACTAAAATACACTGCAACATACTGAAATACACTGCTACATACTGAATTATACTGCAACACACTGCGACATACTGCAACATACTGAAATACACTGTAACATATTGAAATACACTGCAACACATTGAAATATACTGCAATGTACCGAAATATATGGTAAACTACTGAAATATACTGTCACACATTGAAAAATACTGCAACATACTGAAATATACTGCGACACATTGCAATATACTGTAGCATACTGAAATACGCTGTAGCACACTGAAATACACTGCAACTCACTGAAATATACTGCAAAATACTGGAATACACTGCTACATACTGAAATATACTGCGACACACTACAACATTCTGCAACATACTAAAGTATACTGCAACATACTGAAATACACTGTAAAATACTGAAATACACTATAACATACTGAAATATACTGCAACATACTGAAATATACTGCTACATACTGAAATATACTGCCACACACTGCAACATACTGCAACATACCAGAACACACTGCAAAATACTGAAATACACTGTAACATACTGAAGTATACTGCAACATACTGAAATACACTGCTACATACTGAAATATACTGCAACACACAGCAACATACTGCAACATACTAGAATACACTCTAACCTAATGAAATACACTGCAACACATTGAAATATACTGCAAAATACTGAAATACACTGCTATATACTGAAATGTACTGCAACACACTACAACATACTGCAACATGCTAAAATATACTGTAAAATACTGAAATACCCTGCAAAATACTGAAATACACTGTAACATACTGAAGTATACTGCAACATACTGAAATACACTTCTACATACTGAAATATGCTGCAACACACAGCAACATACTGCAACATACTAAAATACACTGTAACATATTGGAATACACTGCAACACATTGAAATATACTGCAACACACCTAAATATACGGTAATATACCAAAATATACTGTAACACATTTAAAAACACTGCAACCTACTGAAATACACTGCAACACACTGAAATACACTGCAAAAGACTGTAACACACTGAAATATACTGCAACACACTGCAATTTACTGCAACATACTAAAATATACTGCAACATACTGAAATACACTGCAAAATACTGAAATATACTGCAACACACTGCAACTTACTGCAACATACTAAAATACACTGTAACATATTGAATTACACTGCAACACATTGAAATATAGTGCAAAATACTGAAATACACTGCTACATACTGAAATATACTGCGACACACTGCAACATACTGCAACATACTAAAATATACTGCAACATACTAAAATACACTGCAAAATACTGAAATACACTGTAACATACTGAAATATACTGCAACATACTGAAATACACTGCTACATACTGAAATATACTGCAAAATACTGCAACATACTAAAATACAATGTAACATATTGAAATACACTGCAACACATTGAAATATACTGCAAAATACTGAAATACACTGCTACATACTGAAATATACTGCGACACACTGCAACATACTGCAACATACTAAAATACACTGCAACATACTGAAATACACTGCAGAATACTGAAATACACTGTAACATACTGAAATATACTGCAAAATACTGAAATACACTGCTACATACTGAATTATACTGCAACACACTGCGACATACTGCAACATACTGAAATACACTGTAACATATTGAAATACACTGCAACACATTGAAATATACTGCAATGTACCGAAATATATGGTAAACTACTGAAATATACTGTCACACATTGAAAAATACTGCAACATACTGAAATATACTGCGACACATTGCAATATACTGTAGCATACTGAAATACGCTGTAGCACACTGAAATACACTGCAACTCACTGAAATATACTGCAAAATACTGGAATACACTGCTACATACTGAAATATACTGCGACACACTACAACATACTGCAACATACTAAAGTATACTGCAACATACTGAAATACACTGTAAAATACTGAAATACACTATAACATACTGAAATATACTGCAACATACTGAAATATACTGCTACATACTGAAATATACTGCCACACACTGCAACATACTGCAACATACCAGAACACACTGTAACATAATGAAATACACTGCAACACATTGAAATATACTGCAAAATACTGAAATACACTGCTATATACTGAAATACACTGCAACACACTACAACATACTGCAACATACGAAAATATACTGCAACATACTGAAATACACTGCAAAATACTGAAATACACTGTAACATACTGAAGTATACTGCAACATACTGAAATACACTGCTACATACTTAAATATACTGCAACACACAGCAACATACTGCAACATACTAAAATACACTGTAACATATTGGAATAAACTGCAACACATTAATTATACTGCAAAATACTGAAATACACTGCTACATGCTGAAATATACTGCAACATACTGCAACATACTGAAATACACTGCAACACATTCAAATGCACCGCAAAATACTACAACATACTGAAATGCACTGTAACATATTGAAATACACTGCAACGCATCGAAATATACTGCAATGTACCGAAATATATTGTAAAGTACTGAAATATACTGTCACACATTGAAAAACACTGCAACATACTGAAATATACTGCGACACATTGCAATATACTGTAACATACTGAAATAGGCTGTAGCACACTGAAAGACACTGCAACATACTGAAATACACTGTAACATATTAAAATATACTGCAACATACTGAAATACACTGCAGAATACCGAAATACACTGTAACATACTGAAATATACTGCAAAATACTGAAATACATTGCTACATACTGAAATATACTGCAACATACTGCAACATACTGAAATACACTGTAACATACTGAAATACGCTGCTACATACTACAACATATTGAAAGACACTGCAACACAGTGAAATATACTGCAACATACCTAAATATACGGTAATATATCAAAATATACTGTAACACATTGAAAAATACTGCAACATACTGAAATACACTGCAACACACCTAAAAACACTGAAAATACTGTAACACACTGAAATATACTGCAAAATACTGAAATACACTGCTACATACTGAAATATACTGCGACACACTGCAACATACTGCAACATACTAACGTAAACTGCAACATACTGAAATACACTGTAAAATACTGAAATACACTAGAACATACTGAAATATACTGCACCATACTGAAATATACTGCTACATACTGAAATATACTGCAACACACTGCAACATACTGCAACATACTAGAATACACTGTAACATAATGAAATACACTGCAACACATTGAAATATACTGCAAAATACTGAAATACACTGCTATATACTGAAATACACTGCAACACACTACAACATACTGCAACATACTAAAATATACTGCAACATACTGAAATACACTGCAAAATACTGAAATACACTGTAACATACTGAAGTATACTGCAACATACTGAAATACACTGCTACATACTGAAATATACTGCAACACACAGCAACATACTGCAACATACTAAAATACACTGTAACATATTGGAATACACTGCAACACATTGAAATATACTGTAAAATACTGAAATACACTGCTACATACTGAAATATACTGCAACATACTGCAACATACTGAAATACACTGCAACACATTCAAATACACCGCAAAAAACTACAACATACTGAAATGCACTGTAACATATTGAAATACACTGCAACGCATTAAAATATACTGCAATGTACTGAAATATATGGTAAACTACTTAAATATACTGTCACACATTGAAAAACACTGCAACATACTGAAATATACTGCGACACATTGCAATATACTGTAACATACTGAAATAGGCTGTAGATCACTGAAATACACTGCAACCCACTGAAATATACTGCAACATACTGAAATACACTGTAACATATTGAAATATACTGCAACACACTGAAATATAGTGCTACATACTGAAATATACTGCAACATACTGCAACATAGTGAAATACACTGTAACATACTGAAATACACTGCAACATACTACAACATATTTCAATACACTGCAACACATTGAAATATACTGCAACATACCTAAATATACGATAATATACTGAAATAAACTCTAACACATTGAAAAACACTGCAACATACTGAAATACACTGCAACACATTCAAATACACCGCAAAATACTACAACATACTGAAATATACTGCAACACACTGCAATTTACTGCAACATACTAAAATACACTGCAACATACTGAAATACACTGCAAAATACTGAAATATACTGCAACACACTGCAACTTACTGCAACATACTAAAATACACTGTAACATATTGAATTACAGTGCAACACATTGAAATATACTGCAAAATACTGAAATACACTGCTACATACTGAAATATACTGCGACACACTGCAACATACTGCAACATACTAAAATATACTGCAACATACTGAAATACACTGCAAAATACTGAAATACACTGTAACATACTGAAATATACTGCAACATACTGAAATACACTGCAACATACTGCAACATACTAAAATACACTGCAACATACTGAAATACACTGCAGAATACTGAAATACACTGTAACATACTGAAATATACTGCAAAATACTGAAATACACTGCTACATACTGAATTATACTGCAACACACTGCGACATACTGCAACATACTGAAATACACTGCAACACATTGAAATATACTGCAATGTACCGAAATATATGGTAAACTACTGAAATATACTGTCACACATTGAAAAATACTGCAACATACTGAAATATACTGCGACACATTGCAATATCCTGTAGCATACTGAAATACGCTGTAGCACACTGAAATACACTGCAACTCACTGAAATATACTGCAAAATACTGGAATACACTGCTACATACTGAAATATACTGCGACACACTACAACATGCTGCAACATACTAAAGTATACTGCAACATACTGAAATACACTGTAAAATACTGAAATACACTATAACATACTGAAATATACTGCAACATACTGAAATATACTGCTACATACTGAAATATACTGCCACACACTGCAACATACTGCAACATACCAGAACACACTGCAAAATACTGAAATACACTGTAACATACTGAAGTATACTGCAACATACTGAAATACACTGCTACATACTGAAATATACTGCAACACACAGCAACATACTGCAACATACTAGAATACACTGTAACCTAATGAAATACACTGCAACACATTGAAATATACTGCAAAATACTGAAATACACTGCTATATACTGAAATGTACTGCAACACACTACAACATACTGCAACATGCTAAAATATACTGCAAAATACTGAAATACCCTGCAAAATACTGAAATACACTGTAACATACTGAAGTATACTGCAACATACTGAAATACACTTCTACATACTGAAATATGCTGCAACACACAGCAACATACTGCAACATACTAAAATACACTGTAACATATTGGAATACACTGCAACACATTGAAATATACTGCAACACACCTAAATATACGGTAATATACCAAAATATACTGTAACACATTTAAAAACACTGCAACCTACTGAAATACACTGCAACACACTGAAATACACTGCAAAAGACTGTAACACACTGAAATATACTGCAACACACTGCAATTTACTGCAACATACTAAAATATACTGCAACATACTGAAATACACTGCAAAATACTGAAATATACTGCAACACACTGCAACTTACTGCAACATACTAAAATACACTGTAACATATTGAATTACACTGCAACACATTGAAATATAGTGCAAAATACTGAAATACACTGCTACATACTGAAATATACTGCGACACACTGCAACATACTGCAACATACTAAAATATACTGCAACATACTGAAATACACTGCAAAATACTGAAATACACTGTAACATACTGAAATATACTGCAACATACTGAAATACACTGCTACATACTGAAATATACTGCAAAATACTGCAACATACTAAAATACAATGTAACATATTGAAATACACTGCAACACATTGAAATATACTGCAAAATACTGAAATACACTGCTACATACTGAAATATACTGCGACACACTGCAACATACTGCAACATACTAAAATACACTGCAACATACTGAAATACACTGCAGAATACTGAAATACACTGTAACATACTGAAATATACTGCAAAATACTGAAATACACTGCTACATACTGAATTATACTGCAACACACTGCGACATACTGCAACATACTGAAATGCACTGTAACATATTGAAATACACTGCAACACATTGAAATATACTGCAATGTACCGAAATATATGGTAAACTACTGAAATATACTGTCACACATTGAAAAATACTGCAACATACTGAAATATACTGCGACACATTGCAATATACTGTAGCATACTGAAATACGCTGTAGCACACTGAAATACACTGCAACTCACTGAAATATACTGCAAAATACTGGAATACACTGCTACATACTGAAATATACTGCGACACACAACAACATACTGCAACATACTAAAGTATACTGCAACATACTGAAATACACTGTAAAATACTGAAATACACTATAACATACTGAAATATACTGCAACATACTGAAATATACTGCTACATACTGAAATATACTGCCACACACTGCAACATACTGCAACATACCAGAACACACTGTAACATAATGAAATACACTGCAACACATTGAAATATACTGCAAAATACTGAAATACACTGCTATATACTGAAATACACTGCAACACACTACAACATACTGCAACATACGAAAATATACTGCAACATACTGAAATACACTGCAAAATACTGAAATACACTGTAACATACTGAAGTATACTGCAACATACTGAAATACACTGCTACATACTGAAATATACTGCAACACACAGCAACATACTGCAACATACTAAAATACACTGTAACATATTGGAATAAACTGCAACACATTAATTATACTGCAAAATACTGAAATACACTGCTACATACTGAAATATACTGCAACATACTGCAACATACTGAAATACACTGCAACACATTCAAATACACCGCAAAATACTACAACATACTGAAATGCACTGTAACATATTGAAATACACTGCAACCCATTGAAATATACTGCAATGTACCGAAATATATGGTAAAGTACTGAAATATACTGTCACACATTGAAAAACACTGCAACATACTGAAATATACTGCGACACATTGCAATATACTGTAACATACTGAAATAGGCTGTAGCACACTGAAATACACTGCAACTCACTGAAATATACTGCAACATACTGAAATACACTGTAACATATTAAAATATACTGCAACATACTGAAATATAGTGCTACATACTGAAATATACTGCAACATACTGCAACATAGTGAAATACACTGTAACATACTGAAATACACTGCAACATACTACAACATATTGAAATACACTGCAACACATTGAAATATACTGCAACATACCTAAATATACGGTAATATACTGAAATATACTGTAACACATTGAAAAACACTGCAACATACTGAAATACACTGTAACATATTAAAATATACTGCAACATACTGAAATACACTGCAGAATACCGAAATACACTGTAACATACTGAAATATACTGCAAAATACTGAAATACACTGCTACATACTGAAATATACTGCGACACACTGCGACATACTGCAACATACTAAAATACACTGTAACATATTGAAATACACTGCAACACATTGAAATATACTGCAATGTACCGAAATATATGGTAAACTACTGAAATATACTGTCACACATTGAAAAATACTGCAACATACTGAAATATACTGCGACACATTGCAATATACTGTAACATACTGAAATATGCTGTAGCACACTGAAATACACTGCAACTCACTGAAATATACTGCAACATACTGAAACACACTGTAACATATTGAAATATACTGCAACATACTGAAATACATTGCTACATACTGAAATATACTGCAACATACTGCAACATACTGAAATACACTGTAACATACTGGAATACGCTGCAACATACTACAACATATTGAAAGACACTGCAACACATTGAAATATACTGCAACATACCTAAATATACGGTAATATACCAAAATATACTGTAACACATTGAAAAATACTGCAACATACTGAAATACACTGCAACACACCGAAAAACACTGAAAATACTGTAACACACTGAAATATACTGCAAAATACTGAAATACACTGCTACATACTGAAATACACTGCGACACACTGCAACATACTGCAACATACTAAAGTATACTGCAACATACTGAAATACACTGTAAAATACTGAAAGACACTATAACATACTGAAATATACTGCAAAATACTGAAATACACTGCTATATACTGAAATACACTGCAACACACTACAACATACTGCAACATACGAAAATATACTGCAACATACTGAAATACACTGCAAAATACTGAAATACACTGTAACATACTGAAGTATACTGCAACATACTGAAATACACTGCTACATACTGAAATATACTGCAACACACAGCAACATACTGCAACATACTAAAATACACTGTAACATATTGGAATAAACTGCAACACATTAATTATACTGCAAAATACTGAAATACACTGCTACATACTGAAATATACTGCAACATACTGCAACATACTGAAATACACTGCAACACATTCAAATACACCGCAAAATACTACAACATACTGAAATGCACTGTAACATATTGAAATACACTGCAACGCATTGAAATATACTGCAATGTACCAAAATATATGGTAAAGTACTGAAATATACTGTCACACATTGAAAAACACTGCAACATACTGAAATATACTGCGACACATTGCAATATACTGTAACATACTGAAATAGGCTGTAGCACACTGAAATACACTGCAACTCACTGAAATATACTGCAACATACTGAAATACACTGTAACATATTAAAATATACTGCAACATACTGAAATATAGTGCTACATACTGAAATATACTGCAACACACTGCAACATACTGAAATACACTGTAACATACTGAAATACGCTGCAACATACTACAACATATTGAAAGACACTGCAACACATTGAAATATACTGCAACATACCTAAATATCCGGTAATATACCAAAATATACTGTAACACATTGAAAAATACTGCAACATACTGAAATACACTGCAACACACCGAAAAACACTGAAAATACTGTAACACACTGAAATATACTGCAAAATACTGAAATACACTGCTACATACTGAAATACACTGCGACACACTGCAACATACTGCAACATACTAAAGTATACTGCAACATACTGAAATACATTGTAAAACACTGAAATACACTATAACATACTGAAATATACTGCAACATACTGAAATATACTGCTACATACTGAAATATACTGCAACACACTGCAACATACTGCAACATACTAGAATACACTGTAACATAATGAAATACACTACAACACATTGAAATAGACTGCAAAATACTGAAATACACTGCTATATACTGAAATACACTGCAACACACTACAACATACTGCAACATACTAAAATATACTGCAACATACTGAAATACACTGCAAAATACTGAAATACACTGTAACATACTGAAGTATACTGCAACATACTGAAATACACTGCTACATACTGAAATATACTGCAACACACAGCAACATACTACAACATACTAAAATACACTGTAACATATTGGAATACACTGCAACACATTGAAATATACTGCAACATACTGAAATACACTGCAACACATTCAAATACACCGCAAAATACTACAACATACTGAAATGCACTGTAACATATTGAAATACACTGTAACATATTAAAATATACGGCAACATACTGAAATATACTGCGACACATTGCAATATACTGTAACATACTGAAATAGGCTGTAGCACACTGAAATACACTGCAACTCACTGAAATATACTGCAACATACTGAAATACACTGTAACATATTGAAATATACTGCAACACACTGAAATATAGTGCTACATACTGAAATATACTGCTACATACTGAAATACACTGCAACATACTGCAACATACTGAAATACACTGCAACACATTGAAATATACTGCAACATACCTAAATATACGGTAATATACTGAAAAATACTGTAACACATTGAAAAACACTGCAACATACTGAAATACACTGCAACACATTCTAATACACCGCAAAATACTACAACATACTGAAATGCACTGTAACATATTGAAATACACTGCAACACATTGAAATATACTGCAATGTACCGAAATCTATGGTAAACTACTGATATATACTGTCACACATTGAAAAATACTGCAACATACTGAAATATACTGCGACACATTGCAATATACTGTAACATACTGAAATATGCTGTAGCACACTGAAATACACTGCAACATACTGAAATACACTGTAACATATTAAAATATACTGCAACATACTGAAATACACTGCAGAATACCGAAATACACTGTAACATACTGAAATATACTGCAAAATACTGAAATACACTGCTACATACTGAAATTTACTGCGACACACTGCGACATACTGCAACATACTAAAATACACTGTAACATATTGAAACACACTGCAACACATTGAAATATACTGCAATGTACCGAATTATATGGTAAACTACTGAAATATACTGTCACACATTGAAAAATACTGCAACATACTGAAATATACTGCGACACATTACAATATACTGTAACATACTGAAATATGCTGTAGCACACTGAAATACACTGCAACTCACTGAAATATACTGCAACATACTGAAACACACTGTAACATATTGAAATATACTGCAACATACTGAAATATATTGCTACATACTGAAATATACTGCAACACACTGCAACATACTGAAATACACTGTAACATACTGAAATACGCTGCAACATACTACAACATATTGAAAGACACTGCAACACATTGAAATATACTGCAACATACCTAAATATCCGGTAATATACCAAAATATACTGTAACACATTGAAAAATACTGCAACATACTGAAATACACTGCAACACACCGAAAAACACTGAAAATACTGTAACACACTGAAATATACTGCAAAATACTGAAATACACTGCTACATACTGAAATACACTGCGACACACTGCAACATACTGCAACATACTAAAGTATACTGCAACATACTGAAATACACTGTAAAATACTGAAATACACTATAACATACTGAAATATACTGCAACATACTGAAATATACTGCTACATACTGAAATATACTGCAACACACTGCAACATACTGCAACATACTAGAATACACTGTAACATAATGAAATACACTACAACACATTGAAATAGACTGCAAAATACTGAAACACACTGCTATATACTGAAATACACTGCAACACACTACAACATACTGCAACATACTAAAATATACTGCAACATACTGAAATACACTGCAAAATACTGAAATACACTGTAACATACTGAAGTATACTGCAACATACTGAAATACACTGCTACATACTGAAATATACTGCAACACACAGCAACATACTACAACATACTAAAATACACTGTAACATATTGGAATACACTGCAACACATTGAAATATACTGCAACATACTGAAATACACTGCAACACATTCAAATACACCGCAAAATACTACAACATACTGAAATGCACTGTAACATATTGAAATACACTGTAACATATTAAAATATACGGCAACATACTGAAATATACTGCGACACATTGCAATATACTGTAACATACTGAAATAGGCTGTAGCACACTGAAATACACTGCAACTCACTGAAATATACTGCAACATACTGAAATACACTGTAACATATTGAAATATACTGCAACACACTGAAATATAGTGCTACATACTGAAATATACTGCTACATACTGAAATACACTGCAACATACTGCAACATACTGAAATACACTGCAACACATTGAAATATACTGCAACATACCTAAATATACGGTAATATACTGAAAAATACTGTAACACATTGAAAAACACTGCAACATACTGAAATACACTGCAACACATTCTAATACACCGCAAAATACTACAACATACTGAAATGCACTGTAACATATTGAAATACACTGCAACACATTGAAATATACTGCAATGTACCGAAATATATGGTAAACTACTGATATATACTGTCACACATTGAAAAATACTGCAACATACTGAAATATACTGCGACACATTGCAATATACTGTAACATACTGAAATATGCTGTAGCACACTGAAATACACTGCAACATACTGAAATAGACTGTAACATATTAAAATATACTGCAACATACTGAAATACACTGCAGAATACCGAAATACACTGTAACATACTGAAATATGCTGCAAAATACTGAAATACACTGCTACATACTGAAATTTACTGCGACACACTGCGACATACTGCAACATACTAAAATACACTGTAACATATTGAAAAACACTGCAACACATTGAAATATACTGCAATGTACCGAATTATATGGTAAACTACTGAAATATACTGTCACACATTGAAAAATACTGCAACATACTGAAATATACTGCGACACATTGCAATATACTGTAACATACTGAAATATGCTGTAGCACACTGAAATACACTGCAACTCACTGAAATATACTGCAACATACTGAAACACACTGTAACATATTGAAATATACTGCAACATACTGAAATACATTGCTACATACTGAAATATACTGCAACATACTGCAACATACTGAAATACACTGTAACATACTGAAATACGCTGCAACATACTACAACATATTGAAAGACACTGCAACACAGTGAAATATACTGCAACATACCTAAATATACGGTAATATACCAAAATATACTGTAACACATTGAAAAATACTGCAACATACTGAAATACACTGCAACACACCGAAAAACACTGAAAATACTGTAACACACTGAAATATACTGCAAAATACTGAAATACACTGCTACATACTGAAATATACTGCGACACACTGCAACATACTGCAACATACTAAAGTAAACTGCAACATACTGAAATACACTGTAAAATACTGAAATACACTAGAACATACTGAAATATACTGCACCATACTGAAATATACTGCTACATACTGAAATATACTGCAACACACTGCAACATACTGCAACATACTAGAATACACTGTAACATAATGAAATACACTGCAACACATTGAAATATACTGCAAAATACTGAAATACACTGCTATATACTGAAATACACTGCAACACACTACAACATACTGCAACATACTAAAATATACTGCAACATACTGAAATACACTGCAAAATACTGAAATACACTGTAACATACTGAAGTATACTGCAACATACTGAAATACACTGCTACATACTGAAATATACTGCAACACACAGCAACATACTGCAACATACTAAGATACACTGTAACATATTGGAATACACTGCAACACATTGAAATATACTGCAAAATACTGAAATACACTGCTACATACTGAAATATACTGCAACATACTGCAACATACTGAAATACACTGCAACACATTCAAATACACCGCAAAAAACTACAACATACTGAAATGCACTGTAACATTGAAATACACTGCAACGCATTAAAATATACTGCAATGTACTGAAATATATGGTAAACTACTTAAATATACTGTCACACATTGAAAAACACTGCAACATACTGAAATATACTGCGACACATTGCAATATACTGTAACATACTGAAATAGGCTGTAGCACACTGAAATACACTGCAACTCACTGAAATATACTGCAACATACTGAAATACACTGTAACATATTGAAATATACTGCAACACACTGAAATATAGTGCTACATACTGAAATATACTGCAACATACTGCAACATAGTGAAATACACTGTAACATACTGAAATACACTGCAACCTACTGCAACATATTTCAATACACTGCAACACATTGAAATATACTGCAACATACCTAAATATACGATAATATACTGAAATATACTCTAACACATTGAAAAACACTGCAACATACTGAAATACACTGCAACACATTCTAATACACCGCAAAATACTACAACATACTGAAATGCACTGTAACATATTGAAATACACTGCAACACATTGAAATATACTGCAATGTACCGAAATATATGGTAAACTACTGATATATACTGTCACACATTGAAAAATACTGCAACATACTGAAATATACTGCGACACATTGCAATATACTGTAACATACTGAAATATGCTGTAGCACACTGAAATACACTGCAACATACTGAAATACACTGTAACATATTAAAATATACTGCAACATACTGAAATACACTGCAGAATACCGAAATACACTGTAACATACTGAAATATACTGCAAAATACTGAAATACACTGCTACATACTGAAATTTACTGCGACACACTGCGACATACTGCAACATACTAAAATACACTGTAACATATTGAAACACACTGCAACACATTGAAATATACTGCAATGTACCGAATTATATGGTAAACTACTGAAATATACTGTCACACATTGAAAAATACTGCAACATACTGAAATATACTGCGACACATTGCAATATACTGTAACATACTGAAATATGCTGTAGCACACTGAAATACACTGCAACTCACTGAAATATACTGCAACATACTGAAACACACTGTAACATATTGAAATATACTGCAACATACTGAAATACATTGCTACATACTGAAATATACTGCAACATACTGCAACATACTGAAATACACTGTAACATACTGAAATACGCTGCAACATACTACAACATATTGAAAGACACTGCAACACAGTGAAATATACTGCAACATACCTAAATATACGGTAATATACCAAAATATACTGTAACACATTGAAAAATACTGCAACATACTGAAATACACTGCAACACACCGAAAAACACTGAAAATACTGTAACACACTGAAATATACTGCAAAATACTGAAATACACTGCTACATACTGAAATATACTGCGACACACTGCAACATACTGCAACATACTAAAGTAAACTGCAACATACTGAAATACACTGTAAAATACTGAAATACACTAGAACATACTGAAATATACTGCACCATACTGAAATATACTGCTACATACTGAAATATACTGCAACACACTGCAACATACTGCAACATACTAGAATACACTGTAACATAATGAAATACACTGCAACACATTGAAATATACTGCAAAATACTGAAATACACTGCTATATACTGAAATACACTGCAACACACTACAACATACTGCAACATACTAAAATATACTGCAACATACTGAAATACACTGCAAAATACTGAAATACACTGCTACATACTGAAATATACTGCAACATACTGCAACATACTGAAATACACTGTAACATACTGAAATACGCTGCAACATACTACAACATATTGAAAGACACTGCAACACATTGAAATATACTGCAACATACCTAAATATCCGGTAATATACCAAAATATACTGTAACACATTGAAAAATACTGCAACATACTGAAATACACTGCAACACACCGAAAAACACTGAAAATACTGTAACACACTGAAATATACTGCAAAATACTGAAATACACTGCTACATACTGAAATATACTGCGACACACTGCAACATACTGCAACATACTAAAGTAAACTGCAACATACTGAAATACACTGTAAAATACTGAAATACACTAGAACATACTGAAATATACTGCACCATACTGAAATATACTGCTACATACTGAAATATACTGCAACACACTGCAACATACTGCAACATACTAGAATACACTGTAACATAATGAAATACACTACAACACATTGAAATAGACTGCTAAATACTGAAATACACTGCTATATACTGAAATACACTGCAACACACTACAACATACTGCAACATACTAAAATATACTGCAACATACTGAAATACACTGCAAAATACTGAAATACACTGTAACATACTGAAGTATACTGCAACATACTGAAATACACTGCTACATACTGAAATATACTGCAACACACAGCAACATACTACAACATACTAAAATACACTGTAACATATTGGAATACACTGCAACACATTGAAATATACTGCAACATACTGAAATACACTGCAACACATTCAAATACACCGCAAAATACTACAACATACTGAAATGCACTGTAACATATTGAAATACACTGTAACATATTAAAATATACGGCAACATACTGAAATATACTGCGACACATTGCAATATACTGTAACATACTGAAATAGGCTGTAGCACACTGAAATACACTGCAACTCACTGAAATATACTGCAACATACTGAAATACACTGTAACATATTGAAATATACTGCAACACACTGAAATATAGTGCTACATACTGAAATATACTGCTACATACTGAAATACACTGCAACATACTGCAACATACTGAAATACACTGCAACACATTGAAATATACTGCAACATACCTAAATATACGGTAATATACTGAAAAATACTGTAACACATTGAAAAACACTGCAACATACTGAAATACACTGCAACACATTCTAATACACCGCAAAATACTACAACATACTGAAATGCACTGTAACATATTGAAATACACTGCAACACATTGAAATATACTGCAATGTACCGAAATCTATGGTAAACTACTGATATATACTGTCACACATTGAAAAATACTGCAACATACTGAAATATACTGCGACACATTGCAATATACTGTAACATACTGAAATATGCTGTAGCACACTGAAATACACTGCAACATACTGAAATACACTGTAACATATTAAAATATACTGCAACATACTGAAATACACTGCAGAATACCGAAATACACTGTAACATACTGAAATATACTGCAAAATACTGAAATACACTGCTACATACTGAAATTTACTGCGACACACTGCGACATACTGCAACATACTAAAATACACTGTAACATATTGAAACACACTGCAACACATTGAAATATACTGCAATGTACCGAATTATATGGTAAACTACTGAAATATACTGTCACACATTGAAAAATACTGCAACATACTGAAATATACTGCGACACATTACAATATACTGTAACATACTGAAATATGCTGTAGCACACTGAAATACACTGCAACTCACTGAAATATACTGCAACATACTGAAACACACTGTAACATATTGAAATATACTGCAACATACTGAAATATATTGCTACATACTGAAATATACTGCAACACACTGCAACATACTGAAATACACTGTAACATACTGAAATACGCTGCAACATACTACAACATATTGAAAGACACTGCAACACATTGAAATATACTGCAACATACCTAAATATCCGGTAATATACCAAAATATACTGTAACACATTGAAAAATACTGCAACATACTGAAATACACTGCAACACACCGAAAAACACTGAAAATACTGTAACACACTGAAATATACTGCAAAATACTGAAATACACTGCTACATACTGAAATACACTGCGACACACTGCAACATACTGCAACATACTAAAGTATACTGCAACATACTGAAATACACTGTAAAATACTGAAATACACTATAACATACTGAAATATACTGCAACATACTGAAATATACTGCTACATACTGAAATATACTGCAACACACTGCAACATACTGCAACATACTAGAATACACTGTAACATAATGAAATACACTACAACACATTGAAATAGACTGCAAAATACTGAAATACACTGCTATATACTGAAATACACTGCAACACACTACAACATACTGCAACATACTAAAATATACTGCAACATACTGAAATACACTGCAAAATACTGAAATACACTGTAACATACTGAAGTATACTGCAACATACTGAAATACACTGCTACATACTGAAATATACTGCAACACACAGCAACATACTACAACATACTAAAATACACTGTAACATATTGGAATACACTGCAACACATTGAAATATACTGCAACATACTGAAATACACTGCAACACATTCAAATACACCGCAAAATACTACAACATACTGAAATGCACTGTAACATATTGAAATACACTGTAACATATTAAAATATACGGCAACATACTGAAATATACTGCGACACATTGCAATATACTGTAACATACTGAAATAGGCTGTAGCACACTGAAATACACTGCAACTCACTGAAATATACTGCAACATACTGAAATACACTGTAACATATTGAAATATACTGCAACACACTGAAATATAGTGCTACATACTGAAATATACTGCTACATACTGAAATACACTGCAACATACTGCAACATACTGAAATACACTGCAACACATTGAAATATACTGCAACATACCTAAATATACGGTAATATACTGAAAAATACTGTAACACATTGAAAAACACTGCAACATACTGAAATACACTGCAACACATTCTAATACACCGCAAAATACTACAACATACTGAAATGCACTGTAACATATTGAAATACACTGCAACACATTGAAATATACTGCAATGTACCGAAATATATGGTAAACTACTGATATATACTGTCACACATTGAAAAATACTGCAACATACTGAAATATACTGCGACACATTGCAATATACTGTAACATACTGAAATATGCTGTAGCACACTGAAATACACTGCAACATACTGAAATAGACTGTAACATATTAAAATATACTGCAACATACTGAAATACACTGCAGAATACCGAAATACACTGTAACATACTGAAATATACTGCAAAATACTGAAATACACTGCTACATACTGAAATTTACTGCGACACACTGCGACATACTGCAACATACTAAAATACACTGTAACATATTGAAAAACACTGCAACACATTGAAATATACTGCAATGTACCGAATTATATGGTAAACTACTGAAATATACTGTCACACATTGAAAAATACTGCAACATACTGAAATATACTGCGACACATTGCAATATACTGTAACATACTGAATTATGCTGTAGCACACTGAAATACACTGCAACTCACTGAAATATACTGCAACATACTGAAACACACTGTAACATATTGAAATATACTGCAACATACTGAAATACATTGCTACATACTGAAATATACTGCAACATACTGCAACATACTGAAATACACTGTAACATACTGAAATACGCTGCAACATACTACAACATATTGAAAGACACTGCAACACAGTAAAATATACTGCAACATACCTAAATATACGGTAATATACCACAATATACTGTAACACATTGAAAAATACTGCAACATACTGAAATACACTGCAACACACCGAAAAACACTGAAAATACTGTAACACACTGAAATATACTGCAAAATACTGAAATACACTGCTACATACTGAAATATACTGCGACACACTGCAACATACTGCAACATACTAAAGTAAACTGCAACATACTGAAATACACTGTAAAATACTGAAATACACTAGAACATACTGAAATATACTGCACCATACTGAAATATACTGCTACATACTGAAATATACTGCAACACACTGCAACATACTGCAACATACTAGAATACACTGTAACATAATGAAATACACTGCAACACATTGAAATATACTGCAAAATACTGAAATACACTGCTATATACTGAAATACACTGCAACACACTACAACATACTGCAACATACTAAAATATACTGCAACATACTGAAATACACTGCAAAATACTGAAATACACTGTAACATACTGAAGTATACTGCAACATACTGAAATACACTGCTACATACTGAAATATACTGCAACACACAGCAACATACTGCAACATACTAAGATACACTGTAACATATTGGAATACACTGCAACACATTGAAATATACTGCAAAATACTGAAATACACTGCTACATACTGAAATATACTGCAACATACTGCAACATACTGAAATACACTGCAACACATTCAAATACACCGCAAAAAACTACAACATACTGAAATGCACTGTAACATTGAAATACACTGCAACGCATTAAAATATACTGCAATGTACTGAAATATATGGTAAACTACTTAAATATACTGTCACACATTGAAAAACACTGCAACATACTGAAATATACTGCGACACATTGCAATATACTGTAACATACTGAAATAGGCTGTAGCACACTGAAATACACTGCAACTCACTGAAATATACTGCAACATACTGAAATACACTGTAACATATTGAAATATACTGCAACACACTGAAATATAGTGCTACATACTGAAATATACTGCAACATACTGCAACATAGTGAAATACACTGTAACATACTGAAATACACTGCAACCTACTGCAACATATTTCAATACACTGCAACACATTGAAATATACTGCAACATACCTAAATATACGATAATATACTGAAATATACTCTAACACATTGAAAAACACTGCAACATACTGAAATACACTGCAACACATTCTAATACACCGCAAAATACTACAACATACTGAAATGCACTGTAACATATTGAAATACACTGCAACACATTGAAATATACTGCAATGTACCGAAATATATGGTAAACTACTGATATATACTGTCACACATTGAAAAATACTGCAACATACTGAAATATACTGCGACACATTGCAATATACTGTAACATACTGAAATATGCTGTAGCACACTGAAATACACTGCAACATACTGAAATACACTGTAACATATTAAAATATACTGCAACATACTGAAATACACTGCAGAATACCGAAATACACTGTAACATACTGAAATATACTGCAAAATACTGAAATACACTGCTACATACTGAAATTTACTGCGACACACTGCGACATACTGCAACATACTAAAATACACTGTAACATATTGAAACACACTGCAACACATTGAAATATACTGCAATGTACCGAATTATATGGTAAACTACTGAAATATACTGTCACACATTGAAAAATACTGCAACATACTGAAATATACTGCGACACATTGCAATATACTGTAACATACTGAAATATGCTGTAGCACACTGAAATACACTGCAACTCACTGAAATATACTGCAACATACTGAAACACACTGTAACATATTGAAATATACTGCAACATACTGAAATACATTGCTACATACTGAAATATACTGCAACATACTGCAACATACTGAAATACACTGTAACATACTGAAATACGCTGCAACATACTACAACATATTGAAAGACACTGCAACACAGTGAAATATACTGCAACATACCTAAATATACGGTAATATACCAAAATATACTGTAACACATTGAAAAATACTGCAACATACTGAAATACACTGCAACACACCGAAAAACACTGAAAATACTGTAACACACTGAAATATACTGCAAAATACTGAAATACACTGCTACATACTGAAATATACTGCGACACACTGCAACATACTGCAACATACTAAAGTAAACTGCAACATACTGAAATACACTGTAAAATACTGAAATACACTAGAACATACTGAAATATACTGCACCATACTGAAATATACTGCTACATACTGAAATATACTGCAACACACTGCAACATACTGCAACATACTAGAATACACTGTAACATAATGAAATACACTGCAACACATTGAAATATACTGCAAAATACTGAAATACACTGCTATATACTGAAATACACTGCAACACACTACAACATACTGCAACATACTAAAATATACTGCAACATACTGAAATACACTGCAAAATACTGAAATACACTGCTACATACTGAAATATACTGCAACATACTGCAACATACTGAAATACACTGTAACATACTGAAATACGCTGCAACATACTACAACATATTGAAAGACACTGCAACACATTGAAATATACTGCAACATACCTAAATATCCGGTAATATACCAAAATATACTGTAACACATTGAAAAATACTGCAACATACTGAAATACACTGCAACACACCGAAAAACACTGAAAATACTGTAACACACTGAAATATACTGCAAAATACTGAAATACACTGCTACATACTGAAATATACTGCGACACACTGCAACATACTGCAACATACTAAAGTAAACTGCAACATACTGAAATACACTGTAAAATACTGAAATACACTAGAACATACTGAAATATACTGCACCATACTGAAATATACTGCTACATACTGAAATATACTGCAACACACTGCAACATACTGCAACATACTAGAATACACTGTAACATAATGAAATACACTACAACACATTGAAATAGACTGCTAAATACTGAAATACACTGCTATATACTGAAATACACTGCAACACACTACAACATACTGCAACATACTAAAATATACTGCAACATACTGAAATACACTGCAAAATACTGAAATACACTGTAACATACTGAAGTATACTGCAACATACTGAAATACACTGCTACATACTGAAATATACTGCAACACACAGCAACATACTACAACATACTAAAATACACTGTAACATATTGGAATACACTGCAACACATTGAAATATACTGCAACATACTGAAATACACTGCAACACATTCAAATACACCGCAAAATACTACAACATACTGAAATGCACTGTAACATATTGAAATACACTGTAACATATTAAAATATACGGCAACATACTGAAATATACTGCGACACATTGCAATATACTGTAACATACTGAAATAGGCTGTAGCACACTGAAATACACTGCAACTCACTGAAATATACTGCAACATACTGAAATACACTGTAACATATTGAAATATACTGCAACACACTGAAATATAGTGCTACATACTGAAATATACTGCTACATACTGAAATACACTGCAACATACTGCAACATACTGAAATACACTGCAACACATTGAAATATACTGCAACATACCTAAATATACGGTAATATACTGAAAAATACTGTAACACATTGAAAAACACTGCAACATACTGAAATACACTGCAACACATTCTAATACACCGCAAAATACTACAACATACTGAAATGCACTGTAACATATTGAAATACACTGCAACACATTGAAATATACTGCAATGTACCGAAATCTATGGTAAACTACTGATATATACTGTCACACATTGAAAAATACTGCAACATACTGAAATATACTGCGACACATTGCAATATACTGTAACATACTGAAATATGCTGTAGCACACTGAAATACACTGCAACATACTGAAATACACTGTAACATATTAAAATATACTGCAACATACTGAAATACACTGCAGAATACCGAAATACACTGTAACATACTGAAATATACTGCAAAATACTGAAATACACTGCTACATACTGAAATTTACTGCGACACACTGCGACATACTGCAACATACTAAAATACACTGTAACATATTGAAACACACTGCAACACATTGAAATATACTGCAATGTACCGAATTATATGGTAAACTACTGAAATATACTGTCACACATTGAAAAATACTGCAACATACTGAAATATACTGCGACACATTACAATATACTGTAACATACTGAAATATGCTGTAGCACACTGAAATACACTGCAACTCACTGAAATATACTGCAACATACTGAAACACACTGTAACATATTGAAATATACTGCAACATACTGAAATATATTGCTACATACTGAAATATACTGCAACACACTGCAACATACTGAAATACACTGTAACATACTGAAATACGCTGCAACATACTACAACATATTGAAAGACACTGCAACACATTGAAATATACTGCAACATACCTAAATATCCGGTAATATACCAAAATATACTGTAACACATTGAAAAATACTGCAACATACTGAAATACACTGCAACACACCGAAAAACACTGAAAATACTGTAACACACTGAAATATACTGCAAAATACTGAAATACACTGCTACATACTGAAATACACTGCGACACACTGCAACATACTGCAACATACTAAAGTATACTGCAACATACTGAAATACACTGTAAAATACTGAAATACACTATAACATACTGAAATATACTGCAACATACTGAAATATACTGCTACATACTGAAATATACTGCAACACACTGCAACATACTGCAACATACTAGAATACACTGTAACATAATGAAATACACTACAACACATTGAAATAGACTGCAAAATACTGAAATACACTGCTATATACTGAAATACACTGCAACACACTACAACATACTGCAACATACTAAAATATACTGCAACATACTGAAATACACTGCAAAATACTGAAATACACTGTAACATACTGAAGTATACTGCAACATACTGAAATACACTGCTACATACTGAAATATACTGCAACACACAGCAACATACTACAACATACTAAAATACACTGTAACATATTGGAATACACTGCAACACATTGAAATATACTGCAACATGCTGAAATACACTGCAACACATTCAAATACACCGCAAAATACTACAACATACTGAAATGCACTGTAACATATTGAAATACACTGTAACATATTAAAATATACGGCAACATACTGAAATATACTGCGACACATTGCAATATACTGTAACATACTGAAATAGGCTGTAGCACACTGAAATACACTGCAACTCACTGAAATATACTGCAACATACTGAAATACACTGTAACATATTGAAATATACTGCAACACACTGAAATATAGTGCTACATACTGAAATATACTGCTACATACTGAAATACACTGCAACATACTGCAACATACTGAAATACACTGCAACACATTGAAATATACTGCAACATACCTAAATATACGGTAATATACTGAAAAATACTGTAACACATTGAAAAACACTGCAACATACTGAAATACACTGCAACACATTCTAATACACCGCAAAATACTACAACATACTGAAATGCACTGTAACATATTGAAATACACTGCAACACATTGAAATATACTGCAATGTACCGAAATATATGGTAAACTACTGATATATACTGTCACACATTGAAAAATACTGCAACATACTGAAATATACTGCGACACATTGCAATATACTGTAACATACTGAAATATGCTGTAGCACACTGAAATACACTGCAACATACTGAAATAGACTGTAACATATTAAAATATACTGCAACATACTGAAATACACTGCAGAATACCGAAATACACTGTAACATACTGAAATATACTGCAAAATACTGAAATACACTGCTACATACTGAAATTTACTGCGACACACTGCGACATACTGCAACATACTAAAATACACTGTAACATATTGAAAAACACTGCAACACATTGAAATATACTGCAATGTACCGAATTATATGGTAAACTACTGAAATATACTGTCACACATTGAAAAATACTGCAACATACTGAAATATACTGCGACACATTGCAATATACTGTAACATACTGAAATATGCTGTAGCACACTGAAATACACTGCAACTCACTGAAATATACTGCAACATACTGAAACACACTGTAACATATTGAAATATACTGCAACATACTGAAATACATTGCTACATACTGAAATATACTGCAACATACTGCAACATACTGAAATACACTGTAACATACTGAAATACGCTGCAACATACTACAACATATTGAAAGACACTGCAACACAGTAAAATATACTGCAACATACCTAAATATACGGTAATATACCACAATATACTGTAACACATTGAAAAATACTGCAACATACTGAAATACACTGCAACACACCGAAAAACACTGAAAATACTGTAACACACTGAAATATACTGCAAAATACTGAAATACACTGCTACATACTGAAATATACTGCGACACACTGCAACATACTGCAACATACTAAAGTAAACTGCAACATACTGAAATACACTGTAAAATACTGAAATACACTAGAACATACTGAAATATACTGCACCATACTGAAATATACTGCTACATACTGAAATATACTGCAACACACTGCAACATACTGCAACATACTAGAATACACTGTAACATAATGAAATACACTGCAACACATTGAAATATACTGCAAAATACTGAAATACACTGCTATATACTGAAATACACTGCAACACACTACAACATACTGCAACATACTAAAATATACTGCAACATACTGAAATACACTGCAAAATACTGAAATACACTGTAACATACTGAAGTATACTGCAACATACTGAAATACACTGCTACATACTGAAATATACTGCAACACACAGCAACATACTGCAACATACTAAAATACACTGTAACATATTGGAATACACTGCAACACATTGAAATATACTGCAAAATACTGAAATACACTGCTACATACTGCAATATACTGCAGCATACTGCAACATACTGAAATACACTGCAACACATTCAAATACACCGCAAAAAACTACAACATACTGAAATGCACTGTAACATTGAAATACACTGCAACGCATTAAAATATACTGCAATGTACTGAAATATATGGTAAACTACTTAAATATACTGTCACACATTGAAAAACACTGCAACATACTGAAATATACTGCGACACATTGCAATATACTGTAACATACTGAAATAGGCTGTAGCACACTGAAATACACTGCAACTCACTGAAATATACTGCAACATACTGAAATACACTGTAACATATTGAAATATACTGCAACACACTGAAATATAGTGCTACATACTGAAATATACTGCAACATACTGCAACATAGTGAAATACACTGTAACATACTGAAATACACTGCAACATACTGCAACATATTTCAATACACTGCAACACATTGAAATATACTGCAACATACCTAAATATACGATAATATACTGAAATATACTCTAACACATTGAAAAACACTGCAACATACTGAAATACACTGCAACACATTCAAATACACCGCAAAATACTACAACATACTGAAATACACTGTAACACACTGAAATATACTGCAAAATACTGAAATACACTCCTACATACTGAAATATACTGCAACACACTGCGACATACTGCAACATACTAAAATACACTGTAACATATTGAAATACACTGCAACTCACTGAAATATGCTGCAACATACTGCAACATAGTGAAATACACTGTAACATACTGAAATACACTGCGACATACTACAACATATTGAAAGACACTGCAACACATTGAAATATACTGCAACACACCTAAATATACCGTAATATACCAAAATATACTGTAACACATTTAAAAACACTGCAACCTACTGAAATACACTGCAACACACTGAAATACACTGCAAAATACTGTAACACACTGAAATATACTGCAACACACTGCAATTTACTGCAACATACTAAAATACACTGCAACATACTGAAATACACTGCAAAATACTGAAATATACTGCAACACACTGCAACTTACTGCAACATACTAAAATACACTGTAACATATTGAATTACACTGCAACACACAGCAACATACTGCAACATGCTAAAATACACTGTAACATATTGGAGTACACTGCAACACATTAATTATACTGCAAAATACTGAAATACACTGCTACATACTGAAATATACTGCAACATACTGCAACATACTGAAATATACTGCAACACATTCAAATACACCGCAAAATACTACAACATACTGAAATGCACTGTAACATATTGAAATACACTGCAACGCATTGAAATATACTGCAATGTACCGAAATATATGGTAAACTACTGAAATATACTGTCACACATTGAAAAACACTGCAACATACTGAAATATACTGCGACACATTGCAATATACTGTAACATACTGAAATAGGCTGTAGCACACTGAAATACACTGCAACTCACTGAAATATACTGCAACATACTGAAATACACTGTAACATATTAAAATATACTGCAACATACTGAAATATAGTGCTACATACTGAAATATACTGCAACATACTGCAACATAGTGAAATACACTGTAACATACTGAAATACACTGCAACATACTACAACATATTGAAATACACTGCAACACATTGAAATATACTGCAACATACCTAAATATACGGTAATATACTGAAATATACTGTAACACATTGAAAAACACTGCAACATACTGAAATACACTGCAACACATTCAAATACACCGCAAAATACTACAACATACTGAAATGCACTGTAACATATCGAAATACACTGCAACACATTGAAATATACTGCAATGTACCAAAATATATGGTAAACTACTGAAATATACTGTCACACATTGAAAAATACTGACAAATACTGAAATATACTGCGACACATTGCAATATACTGTAACATACTAAGGTATACTGCAACATACTGAAATACACTGTAAAATACTGAAATACACTATAACATACTGAAATATACTGCAACATACTGAAATATACTGCTACATACTGAAATATACTGCAACGCACTGCAACATACTGCAACATACTAGAATACACTGTAACATAATGAAATACACTACAACACATTGAAATAGACTGCAAAATACTGAAATACACTGCTATATACTGAAATACACTGCAACACACTACAACATACTGCAACATACTAAAATATACTGCAACATACTGAAATACACTGCAAAATACTGAAATACACTGTAACATACTGAAGTATACTGCAACATACTGAAATACACTGCTACATACTGAAATATACTGCAACACACAGCAACATACTGCAACATACTAAAATACACTGTAACATATTGGAATACACTGCAACACATTGAAATATACTGCAACATACTGAAATACACTGCAACACATTCAAATACACCGCAAAATACTACAACATACTGAAATGCACTGTAACATATTGAAATACACTGTAACATATTAAAATATACGGCAACATACTGAAATATACTGCGACACATTGCAATATACTGTAACATACTGAAATAGGCTGTAGCACACTGAAATACACTGCAACTCATTGAAATATACTGCAACATACTGAAATACACTGTAACATATTGAAATATACTGCAACACACTGAAATATAGTGCTACATACTGAAATACACTGCTACAACACTGAAATATATTCAACACACGGCAACATAATGCAACATACTAAAATATGCTGCAATATACTGAAATACACTGCAAAATACTGAAATACATTATAACATACTGAAATATACTGCAACATACTGAAATATACTGCTACATACTGAAATATACTGCCACACACTGCAAGATACTGCAACATACCAGAAAACACTGTAACATAATGAAATACACTGCAACACATTGAAATATACTGCAAAATACTGAAATACACTGCTATATACTGAAATACACTGCAACACACTACAACATACTGCAACATACGAAAATATACTGCAACATACTGAAATACACTGCAAACTACTGAAATACACTGTAACATACTGAAGTATACTGCAACATACTGAAATACACTGCTACATACCGAAATATACTGCAACACACAGCAACATACTGCAACATACTAAATTACACTGTAACATATTGGAATACACTGCAACACATTAATTATACTGCAAAATACTGAAATACACTGCTACATACTGAAATATACTGCAACATACTGCAACATACTGAAATACACTGCAACACATTCAAATACACCGCAAAATACTACAACATACTGAAATGCACTGTAACATATTGAAATACACTGCAACGCATTGAAATATACTGCAATGTACCGAAATATATGGTAAACTACTGAAATATACTGTCACACATTGAAAAACACTGCAACATACTGAAATATACTGCGACACATTGCAATATACTGTAACATACTGAAATAGGCTGTAGCACACTGAAATACACTGCAACTCACTGAAATATACTGCAACATACTGAAATACACTGTAACATATTAAAATATACTGCAACATACTGAAATATAGTGCTACATACTGAAATATACTGCAACATACTGCAACATAGTGAAATACACTGTAACATACTGAAATACACTGCAACATACTACAACATATTGAAATACACTGCAACACATTGAAATATACTGCAACATACCTAAATATACGGTAATATACTGAAATATACTGTAACACATTGAAAAACACTGCAACATACTGAAATACACTGCAACACATTCAAATACACCGCAAAATACTACAACATACTGAAATGCACTGTAACATATCGAAATACACTGCAACACATTGAAATATACTGCAATGTACCGAAATATATGGTAAACTACTGAAATATACTGTCACACATTGAAAAATACTGCAACATACTGAAATATACTGCGACACATTGCAATATACTGTAACATACTGAAATATGCTGTAGCACACTGAAATACACTGCAACATACTGAAATACACTGTAACATATTAAAATATACTGCAACATACTGAAATACACTGCAGAATACCGAAATACACTGTAACATACTGAAATATACTGCAAAATACTGAAATACACTGCTACATACTGAAATATACTGCGACACACTGTGACATACTGCAACATACTAAAATACACTGTAACATATTGAAATACACTGCAACACATTGAAATATACTGCAATGTACCGAAATATATGGTAAACTACTGAAATATACTGTCACACATTGAAAAATACTGCAACATACTGAAATATACTGCGACACATTGCAATATACTGTAACATACTGAAATATGCTGTAGAACACTGAAATACACTGCAACTCACTGAAATATACTGCAACATACTGAAACACACTGTAACATATTGAAATATACTGCAACATACTGAAATACATTGCTACATACTGAAATATACTGCAACATACTGCAACATACTGAAATACACTGTAACATACTGATATACGCTGCAACATACTACAACATATTGAAAGACACTGCAACACATTGAAATATACTGCAACATACCTAAATATACGGTAGTATACCAAAATATACTGTAACACATTGAAATATACTGCAACACACTGAAATATAGTGCTACATACTGAAATATACTGCAACATACTGCAACATAGTGAAATACACTGTAACATACTGAAATACACTGCAACATACTGCAACATATTTCAATACACTGCAACACATTGAAATATACTGCAACATACCTAAATATACGATAATATACTGAAATATACTCTAACACATTGAAAAACACTGCAACATACTGAAATACACTGCAACACATTCAAATACACCGCAAAATACTACAACATACTGAAATACACTGTAACACACTGAAATATACTGCAAAATACTGAAATACACTCCTACATACTGAAATATACTGCAACACACTGCGACATACTGCAACATACTAAAATACACTGTAACATATTGAAATACACTGCAACTCACTGAAATATGCTGCAACATACTGCAACATAGTGAAATACACTGTAACATACTGAAATACACTGCGACATACTACAACATATTGAAAGACACTGCAACACATTGAAATATACTGCAACACACCTAAATATACCGTAATATACCAAAATATACTGTAACACATTTAAAAACACTGCAACCTACTGAAATACACTGCAACACACTGAAATACACTGCAAAATACTGTAACACACTGAAATATACTGCAACACACTGCAATTTACTGCAACATACTAAAATACACTGCAACATACTGAAATACACTGCAAAATACTGAAATATACTGCAACACACTGCAACTTACTGCAACATACTAAAATACACTGTAACATATTGAATTACACTGCAACACACAGCAACATACTGCAACATGCTAAAATACACTGTAACATATTGGAGTACACTGCAACACATTAATTATACTGCAAAATACTGAAATACACTGCTACATACTGAAATATACTGCAACATACTGCAACATACTGAAATATACTGCAACACATTCAAATACACCGCAAAATACTACAACATACTGAAATGCACTGTAACATATTGAAATACACTGCAACGCATTGAAATATACTGCAATGTACCGAAATATATGGTAAACTACTGAAATATACTGTCACACATTGAAAAACACTGCAACATACTGAAATATACTGCGACACATTGCAATATACTGTAACATACTGAAATAGGCTGTAGCACACTGAAATACACTGCAACTCACTGAAATATACTGCAACATACTGAAATACACTGTAACATATTAAAATATACTGCAACATACTGAAATATAGTGCTACATACTGAAATATACTGCAACATACTGCAACATAGTGAAATACACTGTAACATACTGAAATACACTGCAACATACTACAACATATTGAAATACACTGCAACACATTGAAATATACTGCAACATACCTAAATATACGGTAATATACTGAAATATACTGTAACACATTGAAAAACACTGCAACATACTGAAATACACTGCAACACATTCAAATACACCGCAAAATACTACAACATACTGAAATGCACTGTAACATATCGAAATACACTGCAACACATTGAAATATACTGCAATGTACCAAAATATATGGTAAACTACTGAAATATACTGTCACACATTGAAAAATACTGACAAATACTGAAATATACTGCGACACATTGCAATATACTGTAACATACTAAGGTATACTGCAACATACTGAAATACACTGTAAAATACTGAAATACACTATAACATACTGAAATATACTGCAACATACTGAAATATACTGCTACATACTGAAATATACTGCAACGCACTGCAACATACTGCAACATACTAGAATACACTGTAACATAATGAAATACACTACAACACATTGAAATAGACTGCAAAATACTGAAATACACTGCTATATACTGAAATACACTGCAACACACTACAACATACTGCAACATACTAAAATATACTGCAACATACTGAAATACACTGCAAAATACTGAAATACACTGTAACATACTGAAGTATACTGCAACATACTGAAATACACTGCTACATACTGAAATATACTGCAACACACAGCAACATACTGCAACATACTAAAATACACTGTAACATATTGGAATACACTGCAACACATTGAAATATACTGCAACATACTGAAATACACTGCAACACATTCAAATACACCGCAAAATACTACAACATACTGAAATGCACTGTAACATATTGAAATACACTGTAACATATTAAAATATACGGCAACATACTGAAATATACTGCGACACATTGCAATATACTGTAACATACTGAAATAGGCTGTAGCACACTGAAATACACTGCAACTCATTGAAATATACTGCAACATACTGAAATACACTGTAACATATTGAAATATACTGCAACACACTGAAATATAGTGCTACATACTGAAATACACTGCTACAACACTGAAATATATTCAACACACGGCAACATAATGCAACATACTAAAATATGCTGCAATATACTGAAATACACTGCAAAATACTGAAATACATTATAACATACTGAAATATACTGCAACATACTGAAATATACTGCTACATACTGAAATATACTGCCACACACTGCAAGATACTGCAACATACCAGAAAACACTGTAACATAATGAAATACACTGCAACACATTGAAATATACTGCAAAATACTGAAATACACTGCTATATACTGAAATACACTGCAACACACTACAACATACTGCAACATACGAAAATATACTGCAACATACTGAAATACACTGCAAACTACTGAAATACACTGTAACATACTGAAGTATACTGCAACATACTGAAATACACTGCTACATACCGAAATATACTGCAACACACAGCAACATACTGCAACATACTAAATTACACTGTAACATATTGGAATACACTGCAACACATTAATTATACTGCAAAATACTGAAATACACTGCTACATACTGAAATATACTGCAACATACTGCAACATACTGAAATACACTGCAACACATTCAAATACACCGCAAAATACTACAACATACTGAAATGCACTGTAACATATTGAAATACACTGCAACGCATTGAAATATACTGCAATGTACCGAAATATATGGTAAACTACTGAAATATACTGTCACACATTGAAAAACACTGCAACATACTGAAATATACTGCGACACATTGCAATATACTGTAACATACTGAAATAGGCTGTAGCACACTGAAATACACTGCAACTCACTGAAATATACTGCAACATACTGAAATACACTGTAACATATTAAAATATACTGCAACATACTGAAATATAGTGCTACATACTGAAATATACTGCAACATACTGCAACATAGTGAAATACACTGTAACATACTGAAATACACTGCAACATACTACAACATATTGAAATACACTGCAACACATTGAAATATACTGCAACATACCTAAATATACGGTAATATACTGAAATATACTGTAACACATTGAAAAACACTGCAACATACTGAAATACACTGCAACACATTCAAATACACCGCAAAATACTACAACATACTGAAATGCACTGTAACATATCGAAATACACTGCAACACATTGAAATATACTGCAATGTACCGAAATATATGGTAAACTACTGAAATATACTGTCACACATTGAAAAATACTGCAACATACTGAAATATACTGCGACACATTGCAATATACTGTAACATACTGAAATATGCTGTAGCACACTGAAATACACTGCAACATACTGAAATACACTGTAACATATTAAAATATACTGCAACATACTGAAATACACTGCAGAATACCGAAATACACTGTAACATACTGAAATATACTGCAAAATACTGAAATACACTGCTACATACTGAAATATACTGCGACACACTGTGACATACTGCAACATACTAAAATACACTGTAACATATTGAAATACACTGCAACACATTGAAATATACTGCAATGTACCGAAATATATGGTAAACTACTGAAATATACTGTCACACATTGAAAAATACTGCAACATACTGAAATATACTGCGACACATTGCAATATACTGTAACATACTGAAATATGCTGTAGAACACTGAAATACACTGCAACTCACTGAAATATACTGCAACATACTGAAACACACTGTAACATATTGAAATATACTGCAACATACTGAAATACATTGCTACATACTGAAATATACTGCAACATACTGCAACATACTGAAATACACTGTAACATACTGATATACGCTGCAACATACTACAACATATTGAAAGACACTGCAACACATTGAAATATACTGCAACATACCTAAATATACGGTAGTATACCAAAATATACTGTAACACATTGAAAAATACTGCAACATACTGAAATACACTGCAACACATCGAAAAACACTGAAAATACTGTAACACACTGAAATATACTGCAAAATACTGAAATACACTGCTACATACTGAAATACACTGCGACACACTGCAACATACTGCAACATACGAAAATATACTGCAACATACTGAAATACACTGCAAAATACTGAAATACACTGTAACATACTGAAGTATACTGCAACATACTGAAATACACTGCTACATACTGAAATATACTGCAACACACAGCAACATACTGCAACATACTAAAATACACTGTAACATATTGGAATACACTGCAACACATTAATTATACTGCAAAATACTGAAATACACTGCTACATACTGAAATATACTGCAACATACTGCAACATACTGAAATACACTGTAACATACTGAAATACGCTGCAACATACTACAACATATTGAAAGACACTGCAACACATTGAAATATACTGCAACATACCTAAATATACGGTAATATACCAAAATATACTGTAACACATTGAAAAATACTGCAACATACTGAAATACACTGCAACACACCGAAAAACACTGAAAATACTGTAACACACTGAAATATACTGCAAAATACTGAAATACACTGCTACATACTGAAATACACTGCGACACACTGCAACATACTGCAACATACTAAGGTATACTGCAACATACTGAAATACACTGTAAAATACTGAAATACACTATAACATACTGAAATATACTGCAACATACTGAAATATACTGCTACATACTGAAATATACTGCAACACACTGCAACATACTGCAACATACTAGAATACACTGTAACATAATGAAATACACTACAACACATTGAAATAGACTGCAAAATACTGAAATACACTGCTATATACTGAAATACACTGCAACACACTACAACATACTGCAACATACTAAAATATACTGCAACATACTGAAATACACTGCAAAATACTGAAATACACTGTAACATACTGAAGTATACTGCAACATACTGAAATACACTGCTACATACTGAAATATACTGCAACACACAGCAACATACTGCAACATACTAAAATACACTGTAACATATTGGAATACACTGCAACACATTGAAATATACTGCAACATACTGAAATACACTGCAACACATTCAAATACACCGCAAAATACTACAACATACTGAAATGCACTGTAACATATTGAAATACACTGTAACATATTAAAATATACGGCAACATACTGAAATATACTGCGACACATTGCAATATACTGTAACATACTGAAATAGGCTGTAGCACACTGAAATACACTGCAACTCACTGAAATATACTGCAACATACTGAAATACACTGTAACATATTGAAATATACTGCAACACACTGAAATATAGTGCTACATACTGAAATATACTGCTACATACTGAAATACACTGCAACATACTGCAACATACTGAAATACACTGCAACACATTGAAATATACTGCAACATACCTAAATATACGGTAATATACTGAAAAATACTGTAACACATTGAAAAACACTGCAACATACTGAAATACACTGCAACACATTCTAATACACCGCAAAATACTACAACATACTGAAATGCACTGTAACATATTGAAATACCCTGCAACACATTGAAATATACTGCAATGTACCGAAATATATGGTAAACTACTGATATATACTGTCACACATTGAAAAATACTGCAACATACTGAAATATACTGCGACACATTGCAATATACTGTAACATACTGAAATATGCTGTAGCACACTGAAATACACTGCAACATATTGAAATACACTGTCACATATTAAAATATACTGCAACATACTGAAATACACTGCAGAATACCGAAATACACTGTAGCATACTGAAATACACTGCAAAATACTGAAATACACTGCTACATACTGAAATTTACTGCGACACACTGCGACATACTGCAACATACTAAAATACACTGTAACATATTGAAACACACTGCAACACATTGAAATATACTGCAATGTACCGAATTATATGGTAAACTACTGAAATATACTGTCACACATTGAAAAATACTGCAACATACTGAAATATACTGCGACACATTGCAATATACTGTAACATACTGAAATATGCTGTAGCACACTGAAATACACTGCAACTCACTGAAATATACTGCAACATACTGAAACACACTGTAACATATAGAAATATACTGCAATATACTGAATTACATTGCTACATACTGAAATATACTGCAACATACTGCAACATACTGAAATACACTGTAACATACTGAAATACGCTGCAACATACTACAACATATTGAAAGACACTGCAACACAGTGAAATATACTGCAACATACCTAAATATACGGTAATATACCAAAATATACTGTAACACATTGAAAAATACTGCAACATACTGAAATACACTGCAACACACCGAAAAACACTGAAAATACTGTAACACACTGAAATATACTGCAAAATACTGAAATACACTGCTACATACTGAAATATACTGCGACACACTGCAACATACTGCAACATACTAAAGTAAACTGCAACATACTGAAATACACTGTAAAATACTGAAATACACTAGAACATACTGAAATATACCGCACCATACTGAAATATACTGCTACATACTGAAATATACTGCAACACACTGCAACATACTGCAACATACTAGAATACACTGTAACATAATGAAATACACTGCAACACATTGAAATATACTGCAAAATACTGAAATACACTGCTATATACTGAAATACACTGCAACACACTACAACATACTGCAACATACTAAAATATACTGCAACATACTGAAATACACTGCAAAATACTGAAATACACTGTAACATACTGAAGTATACTGCAACATACTGAAATACACTGCTACATACTGAAATATACTGCAACACACAGCAACATACTGCAACATACTAAAATACACTGTAACATATTGGAATACACTGCAACACATTGAAATATACTGCAAAGTACTGAAATACACTGCTACATACTGAAATATACTGCAACATACTGCAACATACTGAAATACACTGCAACACATTCAAATATACCGCAAAAAACTACAACATACTGAAATGCACTGTAACATATTGAAATACACTGCAACGCATTAAAATATACTGCAATGTACTGAAATATATGGTAAACTACTTAAATATACTGTCACACATTGAAAAACACTGCAACATACTGAAATATACTGCGACACATTGCAATATACTGTAACATACTGAAATAGGCTGTAGCACACTGAAATACACTGCAACTCACTGAAATATACTGCAACATACTGAAATACACTGTAACATATTGAAATATACTGCAACACACTGAAATATAGTGCTACATACTGAAATATACTGCAACATACTGCAACATAGTAAAATACACTGTAACATACTGAAATACACTGCAACATACTACAACATAATTCAATACACTGCAACACATTGAAATATACTGCAACATACCTAAATATACGATAATATACTGAAATATACTCTAACACATTGAAAAACACTGCAACATACTGAAATACACTGCAACACATTCAAATACACCGCAAAATACTACAACATACTGAAATACACTGTAACACACTGAAATATACTGCAAAATACTGAAATACACTGCTACATACTGAAATATACTGCAACACACTGCGACATACTGCAACATACTAAAATACACTGTAACATATTGAAATACACTGCAACTCACTTAAATATGCTGCAACATACTGCAACATAGTGAAATACACTGTAACATACTGAAATACACTGCGACATACTACAACACATTGAAAGACACTGCAACACATTGAAATATACTGCAACACACCTAAATATACGGTAATATACCAAAATATACTGTAACACATTTAAAAACACTGCAACCTACTGAAATACACTGCAACACACTGAAATACACTGCAAAATACTGTAACACACTGAAATATACTGCAACACACTGCAATTTACTGCAACATACTAAAATACACTGCAACATACTGAAATACACTGCAAAATACTGAAATATACTGCAACACACTGCAACTTACTGCAACATACTAAAATACACTGTAACATATTGAATTACACTGCAACACATTGAAATATACTGCAAAATACTGAAATACACTGCTACATACTGAAATATACTGCGACGCACTGCAACATACTGCAACATACTAAAATATACTGCAACATACTGAAATACACTGCAAAATACTGAAATACACTGTAACATACTGAAATATACTGCAACATACTGAAATACACTGCTACATACTGAAATATACTGCAAAATACTGCAACATACTAAAATACAATGTAACATATTGAAATACACTGCAACACATTGAAATATACTGCAAAATACTGAAATACACTGCTACATACTGAAATATACTGCGACACACTGCAACATACTGCAACATACTAAAATACACTGCAACATACTGAAATACACTGCAGAATACTGAAATACACTCTAACATACTGAAATATACTGCAAAATACTGAAATACACTGCTACATACTGAATTATACTGCAACACACTGCGACATACTGCAACATACTAAAATACACTGTAACATATTGAAATACACTGCAACACATTGAAATATACTGCAATGTACCGAAATATATGGTAAACTACTGAAATATACTGTCACACATTGAAAAATACTGCAACATACTGAAATATACTGCGACACATTGCAATATACTGTAGCATACTGAAATACGCTGTAGCACACTGAAATACACTGCAACTCACTGAAATATACTGCAAAATACTGAAATACACTGCTACATACTGAAATATACTGCGACACACTGCAACATACTGCAACATACTAAAGTAAACTGCAACATACTGAAATACACTGTAAAATACTGAAATACACTAGAACATACTGAAATATACCGCACCATACTGAAATATACTGCTACATACTGAAATATACTGCAACACACTGCAACATACTGCAACATACTAGAATACACTGTAACATAATGAAATACACTGCAACACATTGAAATATACTGCAAAATACTGAAATACACTGCTATATACTGAAATACACTGCAACACACTACAACATACTGCAACATACTAAAATATACTGCAACATACTGAAATACACTGCAAAATACTGAAATACACTGTAACATACTGAAGTATACTGCAACATACTGAAATACACTGCTACATACTGAAATATACTGCAACACACAGCAACATACTGCAACATACTAAAATACACTGTAACATATTGGAATACACTGCAACACATTGAAATATACTGCAAAGTACTGAAATACACTGCTACATACTGAAATATACTGCAACATACTGCAACATACTGAAATACACTGCAACACATTCAAATATACCGCAAAAAACTACAACATACTGAAATGCACTGTAACATATTGAAATACACTGCAACGCATTAAAATATACTGCAATGTACTGAAATATATGGTAAACTACTTAAATATACTGTCACACATTGAAAAACACTGCAACATACTGAAATATACTGCGACACATTGCAATATACTGTAACATACTGAAATAGGCTGTAGCACACTGAAATACACTGCAACTCACTGAAATATACTGCAACATACTGAAATACACTGTAACATATTGAAATATACTGCAACACACTGAAATATAGTGCTACATACTGAAATATACTGCAACATACTGCAACATAGTAAAATACACTGTAACATACTGAAATACACTGCAACATACTACAACATAATTCAATACACTGCAACACATTGAAATATACTGCAACATACCTAAATATACGATAATATACTGAAATATACTCTAACACATTGAAAAACACTGCAACATACTGAAATACACTGCAACACATTCAAATACACCGCAAAATACTACAACATACTGAAATACACTGTAACACACTGAAATATACTGCAAAATACTGAAATACACTGCTACATACTGAAATATACTGCAACACACTGCGACATACTGCAACATACTAAAATACACTGTAACATATTGAAATACACTGCAACTCACTTAAATATGCTGCAACATACTGCAACATAGTGAAATACACTGTAACATACTGAAATACACTGCGACATACTACAACACATTGAAAGACACTGCAACACATTGAAATATACTGCAACACACCTAAATATACGGTAATATACCAAAATATACTGTAACACATTTAAAAACACTGCAACCTACTGAAATACACTGCAACACACTGAAATACACTGCAAAATACTGTAACACACTGAAATATACTGCAACACACTGCAATTTACTGCAACATACTAAAATACACTGCAACATACTGAAATACACTGCAAAATACTGAAATATACTGCAACACACTGCAACTTACTGCAACATACTAAAATACACTGTAACATATTGAATTACACTGCAACACATTGAAATATACTGCAAAATACTGAAATACACTGCTACATACTGAAATATACTGCGACGCACTGCAACATACTGCAACATACTAAAATATACTGCAACATACTGAAATACACTGCAAAATACTGAAATACACTGTAACATACTGAAATATACTGCAACATACTGAAATACACTGCTACATACTGAAATATACTGCAAAATACTGCAACATACTAAAATACAATGTAACATATTGAAATACACTGCAACACATTGAAATATACTGCAAAATACTGAAATACACTGCTACATACTGAAATATACTGCGACACACTGCAACATACTGCAACATACTAAAATACACTGCAACATACTGAAATACACTGCAGAATACTGAAATACACTCTAACATACTGAAATATACTGCAAAATACTGAAATACACTGCTACATACTGAATTATACTGCAACACACTGCGACATACTGCAACATACTAAAATACACTGTAACATATTGAAATACACTGCAACACATTGAAATATACTGCAATGTACCGAAATATATGGTAAACTACTGAAATATACTGTCACACATTGAAAAATACTGCAACATACTGAAATATACTGCGACACATTGCAATATACTGTAGCATACTGAAATACGCTGTAGCACACTGAAATACACTGCAACTCACTGAAATATACTGCAAAATACTGGAATACACTGCTACATACTGAAATATACTGCGACACACTACAACATACTGCAACATACTAAAGTATACTGCAACATACTGAAATACACTGTAAAATACTGAAATACACTATAACATACTGAAATATACTGCAACACATTGAAATATACTGCAAAATACTGAAATACACTGCTACATACTGAAATATACTGCGACACACTGCAACATACTGCAACATACTAAAATATACTGCAACATACTGAAATACACTGCAAAATACTGAAATACACTGTAACATACTGAAATATACTGCAACATACTGAAATACACTGCTACATACTGAAATATACTGCAAAATACTGCAACATACTAAAATACAATGTAACATATTGAAATACACTGCAACACATTGAAATATACTGCAAAATACTGAAATACACTGCTACATACTGAAATATACTGCGACACACTGCAACATACTGCAACATACTAAAATACACTGCAACATACTGAAATACACTGCAGAATACTGAAATACACTGTAACATACTGAAATATACTGCAAAATACTGAAATACACTGCTACATACTGAATTATACTGCAACACACTGCGACGTACTGCAACATACTAAAATACACTGTAACATATTGAAATACACTGCAACACATTGAAATATACTGCAATGTACCGAAATATATGGTAAACTACTGAAATATACTGTCACACATTGAAAAATACTGCAACATACTGAAATATACTGCGACTCATTGCAATATACTGTAGCATACTGAAATACGCTGTAGCACACTGAAATACACTGCAACTCACTGAAATATACTGCAAAATATTGGAATACACTGCTACATACTGAAATATACTGCGACACACTACAACATACTGCAACATACTAAAGTATACTGCAACATACTGAAATACACTGTAAAATACTGAAATACACTATAACATACTGAAATATACTGCAACATACTGAAATATACTGCTACATACTGAAATATACTGCCACACACTGCAACATACTGCAACATACCAGAACACACTGCAAAATACTGAAATACACTGTAACATACTGAAGTATACTGCAACATACTGAAATACACTGCTACATACTGAAATATACTGCAACACACAGCAACATACTGCAACATACTAAAATACACTGTAACATATTGGAATACACTGCAACACATTAATTATACTGCAAAATACTGAAATACACTGCTACATACTGAAATATACTGCAACATACTGCAACATACTGAAATACACTGCAACACATTCAAATACACCGCAAAATACTACAACATACTGAAATGCACTGTAACATATTGAAATACACTGCAACGCATTGAAATATACTGCAATGTACCGAAATATATGGTAAACTACTGAAATATACTGTCACACATTGAAAAACACTGCAACATACTGAAATATACTGCGACACATTGCAATATACTGTAACATACTGAAATATACTGCGATACACTGCAACATACTGCAACATACTAAAATATACTGCAACATACTGAAATACGCTGCAAAATACTGAAATACACTGTAACATACTGAAATATACTGCAACATACTGAAGTACACTCCTACATACTGAAATATACTGCAACTCACTGCAACATACTGCAACATACTAAATTACACTGTAACATATTGAAATACACTGCAACACATTGAAATATACTGCAAAATACTGAAATACACTGCTACATACTGAAATATACTGCGACACACTGCAACATACTGCAACATACTAAAATATACTGCAACATACTGAAATACACTGCAAAATACTGAAATACACTGTAACATACTGAAAAATACTGCAACATACTGAAGTACACTCCTACATACTGAAATATACTGCAACTCACTGCAACATACTGCAACATACTAAATTACACTGTAACATATTGAAATACACTGCAACACATTGAAATATACTGCAAAATACTGAAATACACTGCTACAACACTGAAATATATTCAACACACGGCAACATACTGCAACATACTAAAATATGCTGCAATATACTGAAATCCACTGCAAAATACTGAAATACACTATAACATACTGAAATATACTGCAACATACTGCAACATACTGAAATACACTGCAACACATTCAAATACACCGCAAAAAACTACAACATACTGAAATGCACTGTAACATATTGAAATACACTGCAACGCATTAGAATATACTGCAATGTACTGAAATATATGGTAAACTACTTAAATATACTGTCACACATTGAAAAACACTGCAACATACTGAAATATACTGCGACACATTGCAATATACTGTAACATACTGAAATAGGCTGTAGCACACTGAAATACACTGCAACTCACTGAAATATACTGCAACATACTGAAATACACTGTAACATATTGAAATATACTGCAACACACCGAAATATAGTGCTACATACTGAAATATACTGCAACATACTGCAACATAGTGAAATACACTGTAACATACTGAAATACACTGCAACATACTACAACATAATTCAATACACTGCAACACATTGAAATATACTGCAACATACCTAAATATACGATAATATACTGAAATATACTCTAACACATTGAAAAACACTGCAACATACTGAAATACACTGCAACACATTCAAATACACCGCAAAATACTACAACATACTGAAATACACTGTAACACACTGAAATATACTGCAAAATACTGAAATACACTGCTACATACTGAAATATACTGCAACACACTGCGACATACTGCAACATACTAAAATACACTGTAACATATTGAAATACACTGCAACTCACTGAAATATGCTGCAACATACTGCAACATAGTGAAATACACTGTAACATACTGAAATACACTGCGACATACTACAACATATTGAAAGACACTGCAACACATTGAAATATACTGCAACACACCTAAATATACGGTAATATACCAAAATATACTGTAACACATTTAAAAACACTGCAACCTACTGAAATACACTGCAACACACTGAAATACCCTGCAAAATACTGTAACACACTGAAATATACTGCAACACACTGCAATTTACTGCAACATACTAAAATACACTGCAACATACTGAAATACACTGCAAAATACTGAAATATACTGCAACACACTGCAACTTACTGCAACATACTAAAATACACTGTAACATATTGAATTACACTGCAACACATTGAAATATACTGCAAAATACTGAAATACACTGCTACATACTGAAATATACTGCGACACACTGCAACATACTGCAACATACTAAAATATACTGCAACATACTGAAATACACTGCAAAATACTGAAATACACTGTAACATACTGAAATATACTGCAACATACTGAAATACACTGCTACATACTGAAATATACTGCAAAATACTGCAACATACTAAAATACAATGTAACATATTGAAATACACTGCAACACATTGAAATATACTGCAAAATACTGAAATACACTGCTACATACTGAAATATACTGCGACACACTGCAACATACTGCAACATACTAAAATACACTGCAACATACTGAAATACACTGCAGAATACTGAAATACACTGTAACATACTGAAATATACTGCAAAATACTGAAAAACACTGCTACATACTGAATTATACTGCAACACACTGCGACATACTGCAACATACTAAAATACACTGTAACATATTGAAATACACTGCAACACATTGAAATATACTGCAATGTACCGAAATATATGGTAAACTACTGAAATATACTGTCACACATTGAAAAATACTGCAACATACTGAAATATATTGCGACACATTGCAATATACTGTAGCATACTGAAATACGCTGTAGCACACTGAAATACACTGCAACTCACTGAAATATACTGCAAAATACTGGAATACACTGCTACATACTGAAATATACTGCGACACACTACAACATACTGCAACATACTAAAGTATACTGCAACATACTGAAATACACTGTAAAATACTGAAATACACTATAACATACTGAAATATACTGCAACACATTGAAATATACTGCAAAATACTGAAATACACTGCTACATACTGAAATATACTGCGACACGCTGCAACATACTGCAACATACTAAAATATACTGCAACATACTGAAATACACTGCAAAATACTGAAATACACTGTAACATACTGAAATATACTGCAACATACTGAAATACACTGCTACATACTGAAATATACTGCAAAATACTGCAACATACTAAAATACAAAGTAACATATTGAAATACACTGCAACACATTGAAATATACTGCAAAATACTGAAATACACTGCTACATACTGAAATATACTGCGACACACTGCAACATACTGCAACATACTAAAATACACTGCAACATACTGAAATACACTGCAGAATACTGAAATACACTGTAACATACTGAAATATACTGCAAAATACTGAAATACACTGCTACATACTGAATTATACTGCAACACACTGCGACATACTGCAACATACTAAAATACACTGTAACATATTGAAATACACTGCAACACATTGAAATATACTGCAAAATACTGAAATACACTGCTACAACACTGAAATATATTCAACACACGGCAACATACTGCAACATACTAAAATATGCTGCAATATACTGAAATCCACTGCAAAATACTGAAATACACTATAACATACTGAAATATACTGCAACATACTGCAACATACTGAAATACACTGCAACACATTCAAATACACCGCAAAAAACTACAACATACTGAAATGCACTGTAACATATTGAAATACACTGCAACGCATTAAAATATACTGCAATGTACTGAAATATATGGTCAACTACTTAAATATACTGTCACACATTGAAAAACACTGCAACATACTGAAATATACTGCGACACATTGCAATATACTGTAACATACTGAAATAGGCTGTAGCACACTGAAATACACTGCAACTCACTGAAATATACTGCAACATACTGAAATACACTGTAACATATTGAAATATACTGCAACACACTGAAATATAGTGCTACATACTGAAATATACTGCAACATACTGCAACATAGTGAAATACACTGTAACATACTGAAATACACTGCAACATACTACAACATAATTCAATACACTGCAACACATTGAAATATACTGCAACATACCTAAATATACGATAATATACTGAAATATACTCTAACACATTGAAAAACACTGCAACATACTGAAATACACTGCAACACATTCAAATACATTGCAAAATACTACAACATACTGAAATACACTGTAACACACTGAAATATACTGCAAAATACTGAAATACACTGCTACATACTGAAATATACTGCAACACACTGCGACATACTGCAACATACTAAAATACACTGTAACATATTGAAATACACTGCAACTCACTGAAATATGCTGCAACATACTGCAACATAGTGAAATACACTGTAACATACTGAAATACACTGCGACATACTACAACATATTGAAAGACACTGCAACACATTGAAATATACTGCAACACACCTAAATATACGGTAATATACCAAAATATACTGTAACACATTTAAAAACACTGCAACCTACTGAAATACACTGCAACACACTGAAATACACTGCAAAATACTGTAACACACTGAAATATACTGCAACACACTGCAATTTACTGCAACATACTAAAATACACTGCAACATACTGAAATACACTGCAAAATACTGAAATATACTGCAACACACTGCAACTTACTGCAACATACTAAAATACACTGTAACATATTGAATTACACTGCAACACATTGAAATATACTGCAAAATACTGAAATACACTGCTACATACTGAAATATACTGCGACACACTGCAACATACTGCAACATACTAAAATATACTGCAACATACTGAAATACACTGTAACATATTGAAATACACTGCAACATATTGAAATATACTGCAATGTACCGAAATATATGGTAAACTACTGAAATATACTGTCACACATTGAAAAATACTGCAACATACTGAAATATACTGCGACACATTGCAATATACTGTAGCATACTGAAATACGCTGTAGCACACTGAAATACACTGCAACTCACTGAAATATACTGCAAAATACTGGAATACACTGCTACATACTGAAATATACTGCGACACACTACAACATACTGCAACATACTAAAGTATACTGCAACATACTGAAATACACTGTAAAATACTGAAATACACTATAACATACTGAAATATAATGCAACACATTGAAATATACTGCAAAATACTGAAATACACTGCTACATACTGAAATATACTGCGACACACTGCAACATACTGCAACATACTAAAATATACTGCAACATACTGAAATACACTGCAAAATACTGAAATACACTGTAACATACTGAAATATACTGCAACATACTGAAATACACTGCTACATACTGAAATATACTGCAAAATACTGCAACATACTAAAATACAATGTAACATATTGAAATACACTGCAACACATTGAAATATACTGCAAAATACTGAAATACACTGCCACATACTGAAATATACTGCGACACACTGCAACATACTGCAACATACTAAAATACACTGCAACATACTGAAATACACTGCAGAATACCGAAATACACTGTAACATACTGAAATACACTGCAAAATACTGAAATACACTGCTACATACTGAATTATACTGCAACACACTGCGACATACTGCAACATACTAAAATACACTGTAACATATTGAAATACACTGCAACACATTGAAATATACTGCAATGTACCGAAATATATGGTAAACTACTGAAATATACTGTCACACATTGAAAAATACTGCAACATACTGAAATATACTGCGACACATTGCAATATACTGTAGCATACTGAAATACGCTGTAGCACACTAAAATACACTGCAACTCACTGAAATATACTGCAAAATACTGGAATACACTGATACATACTGAAATATACTGCGACACACTACAACATACTGCAACATACTAAAGTATACTGCAACATACTGAAATACACTGTAAAATACTGAAATACACTATAACATACTGAAATATACTGCAACATACTGAAATATACTGCTACATACTGAAATATACTGCCACACACTGCAACATACTGCAACATACCAGAACACACTGCAAAATACTGAAATACACTGTAACATACTGAAGTATACTGCAACATACTGAAATACACTGCTACATACTGAAATATACTGCAACACACTGCGACATACTGCAACATACTAAAATACACTGTAACATATTGAAATACACTGCAACTCACTGAAATATGCTGCAACATACTGCAACATAGTGAAATACACTGTAACATACTGAAATACACTGCGACATACTACAACATATTGAAAGACACTGCAACACATTGAAATATACTGCAACACACCTAAATATACGGTAATATACCAAAATATACTGTAACACATTTAAAAACACTGCAACCTACTGAAATACACTGCAACACACTGAAATACACTGCAAAATACTGTAACACACTGAAATATACTGCAACACACTGCAATTTACTGCAACATACTAAAATACACTGCAACATACTGAAATACACTGCAAAATACTGAAATATACTGCAACACACTGCAACTTACTGCAACATACTAAAATACACTGTAACATATTGAATTACACTGCAACACATTGAAATATACTGCAAAATACTGAAATACACTGCTACATACTGAAATATACTGCGACACACTGCAACATACTGCAACATACTAAAATATACTGCAACATACTGAAATACACTGTAACATATTGAAATACACTGCAACACATTGAAATATACTGCAATGTACCGAAATATATGGTAAACTACTGAAATATACTGTCACACATTGAAAAATACTGCAACATACTGAAATATACTGCGACACATTGCAATATACTGTAGCATACTGAAATACGCTGTAGCACACTGAAATACACTGCAACTCACTGAAATATACTGCAAAATACTGGAATACACTGCTACATACTGAAATATACTGCGACACACTACAACATACTGCAACATACTAAAGTATACTGCAACATACTGAAATACACTGTAAAATACTGAAATACACTATAACATACTGAAATATACTGCAACACATTGAAATATACTGCAAAATACTGAAATACACTGCTACATACTGAAATATACTGCGACACACTGCAACATACTGCAACATACTAAAATATACTGCAACATACTGAAATACACTGCAAAATACTGAAATACACTGTAACATACTGAAATATACTGCAACATACTGAAATACACTGCTACATACTGAAATATACTGCAAAATACTGCAACATACTAAAATACAATGTAACATATTGAAATACACTGCAACACATTGAAATATACTGCAAAATACTGAAATACACTGCCACATACTGAAATATACTGCGACACACTGCAACATACTGCAACATACTAAAATACACTGCAACATACTGAAATACACTGCAGAATACTGAAATACACTGTAACATACTGAAATACACTGCAAAATACTGAAATACACTGCTACATACTGAATTATACTGCAACACACTGCGACATACTGCAACATACTAAAATACACTGTAACATATTGAAATACACTGCAACACATTGAAATATACTGCAATGTACCGAAATATATGGTAAACTACTGAAATATACTGTCACACATTGAAAAATACTGCAACATACTGAAATATACTGCGACACATTGCAATATACTGTAGCATACTGAAATACGCTGTAGCACACTAAAATACACTGCAACTCACTGAAATATACTGCAAAATACTGGAATACACTGATACATACTGAAATATACTGCGACACACTACAACATACTGCAACATACTAAAGTATACTGCAACATACTGAAATACACTGTAAAATACTGAAATACACTATAACATACTGAAATATACTGCAACATACTGAAATATACTGCTACATACTGAAATATACTGCCACACACTGCAACATACTGCAACATACCAGAACACACTGCAAAATACTGAAATACACTGTAACATACTGAAGTATACTGCAACATACTGAAATACACTGCTACATACTGAAATATACTGCAACACACAGCAACATACTGCAACATACTAAAATACACTGTAACATATTGGAATACACTGCAACACATTAATTATACTGCAAAATACTGAAATACACTGCTACATACTGAAATATACTGGAACATACTGCAACATACTGAAATACACTGCAACACATTCAAATACACCGCAAAATACTACAACATACTGAAATGCACTGTAACATATTGAAATACACTGCAACGCATTGAAATATACTGCAATGTACCGAAATATATGGTAAACTACTGAAATATACTGTCACACATTGAAAAACACTGCAACATACTGAAATATACTGCGACACATTGCAATATACTGTAACATACTGAAATATACTGCGATACACTGCAACATACTGCAACATACTAAAATATACTGCAACATACTGAAATACACTGCAAAATACTGAAATACACTGTAACATACTGAAATATACTGCAACATACTGAAGTACACTCCTACATACTGAAATATACTGCAACTCACTGCAACATACTGCAACATACTAAATTACACTGTAACATATTGAAATACACTGCAACACATTGAAATATACTGCAAAATACTGAAATACACTGCTACATACTGAAATATACTGCGACACACTGCAACATACTGCAACATACTAAAATATACTGCAACATACTGAAATACACTGCAAAATACTGAAATACACTGTAACATACTGAAATATACTGCAACATACTGAAGTACACTCCTACATACTGAAATATACTGCAACTCACTGCAACATACTGCAACATACTAAATTACACTGTAACATATTGAAATACACTGCAACACATTGAAATATACTGCAAAATACTGAAATACACTGCTACAACACTGAAATATATTCAACACACGGCAAAATACTGCAACATACTAAAATATGCTGCAATATACTGAAATCCACTGCAAAATACTGAAATACACTATAACATACTGAAATATACTGCAACATACTGAAATATACTGCTACATACTGAAGTATACTGCCACACACTGCAACATACTGCAACATACCAGAACACACTGTAACATAATGAAATACACTGCAACACATTGAAATATACTGCAAAATACTGAAATACACTGCTATATACTGAAATACACTGCAACACACTACAACATACTGCAACATACGAAAATATACTGCAACATACTGAAATACACTGCAAAATACTGAAATACACTGTAACATACTGAAGTATACTGCAACATACTGAAATACACTGCTACATACTGAAATATACTGCAACACACAGCAACATACTGCAACATCCTAAAATACACTGTAACATATTGGAATACACTGCAACACATTAATTATACTGCAAAATACTGAAATACACTGCTACATACTGAAATATACTGCAACATACTGCAACATACTGAAATACACTGCAACACATTCAAATACACCGCAAAATACTACAACATACTGAAATGCACAGTAACATATTGAAATACACTGCATCGCATTGAAATATACTGCAATGTACCGAAATATATGGTAAACTACTGAAATATACTGTCACACATTGAAAAACACTGCAACATACTGAAATATACTGCGACACATTGCAATATACTGTAACATACTGAAATAGGCTGTAGCACACTGAAATACACTGCAACTCACTGAAATATACTGCAACATACTGAAATACACTGTAACATATTAAAATATACTGCAACATACTGAAATATAGTGCTACATACTGAAATATACTGCAACATACTGCAACATAGTGAAATACACTGTAACATACTGAAATACACTGCAACATACTACAACATATTGAAATACACTGCAACACATTGAAATATACTGCAACACACCTAAATATACGGTAATATACTGAAATATACTGTAACACATTGAAAAACACTGCAACATACTGAAATACACTGCAACACATTCAAATACACCGCAAAATACTACAACATACTAAAATACACTGTAACATATTGAAATACACTGCAACACATTGAAATATACTGCAATGTACCGAAATATATGGTAAACTACTGAAATATACTGTCACACATTGAAAAATACTGCAACATACTGAAATATACTGCGACACATTGCAATATACTGTAACATACTGAAATATGCTGTAGCACACTGAAATACACTGCAACTCACTGAAATATACTGCAACATACTGAAACACACTGTAACCTATTGAAGTATACTGCAACATGCTGAAATACATTGCTACATACTGAAATATACTGCAACATACTGCAACATACTGAAATACACTGTAACATACTGATATACCCTGCAACATACTACAACATATTGAAAGACACTGCAACACATTGAAATATACTGCAACATACCTAAATATACGGTAATATACCAAAATATACTGTAACACATTGAAAAGTACTGCAACATACTGAAATACACTGCAACACACCGAAAAACACTGAAAATACTGTAACACACTGAAATATACTGCAAAATACTGAAATACACTGCTACATACTGAAATACACTGCAACACACTACAACATACTGCAACATACTAAAATATACTGCAACATACTGAAATACACTGCAAAATACTGAAATACACTGTAACATACTGAAGTATACTGCAACATACTGAAATACACTGCTACATACTGAAATATACTGCGACACATTGCAATATACTGTAACATACTGAAATAGGCTGTAGCACACTGAAATACACTGCAACTCACTGAAATATACTGCAACATACTGAAATACACTGTAACATATTAAAATATACTGCAACATACTGAAATATAGTGCTACATACTGAAATATACTGCAACATACTGCAACATAGTGAAATACACTGTAACATACTGAAATACACTGCAACATACTACAACATATTGAAATACACTGCAACACATTGAAATATACTGCAACACAACTAAATATACGGTAATATACTGAAATATACTGTAACACATTGAAAAACACTGCAACATACTGAAATACACTGCAACACATTCAAATACACCGCAAAATACTACAACATACTGAAATGCACTGTAACATATCGAAATACACTGCAACGCATTGAAATATACTGCAATGTACCAAAATATATGGTAAACTACTGAAATATACTGTCACACATTGAAAAATACTGCAACATACTGAAATATACTGCGACACATTGCAATATACTGTAACATACTGAAATATGCTGTAGCACACTGAAATACACTGCAACATACTGAAATACACTGTAACATATTAAAATATACTGCAACATACTGAAATACACTGCAGAATACCGAAATACACTGTAACATACTGAAATATACTGCAAAATACTGAAATACACTGCTACATACTGAAATATACTGCGACACACTGTGACATACTGCAACATACTAAAATACACTGTAACATATTGAAATACACTGCAACACATTGAAATATACTGCAATGTACCGAAATATATGGTAAACTACTGAAATATACTGTCACACATTGAAAAATACTGCAACATACTGAAATATACTGCGACACATTGCAATATACTGTAACATACTGAAATATGCTGTAGCACACTGAAATACACTGCAACTCACTGAAATATACTGCAACATACTGAAACACACTGTAACCTATTGAAATATACTGCAACATACTGAAATACATTGCTACATACTGAAATATACTGCAACATACTGCAACATACTGAAGGACACTGTAACATACTGATATACCCTGCAACATACTACAACATATTGAAAGACACTGCAACACATTGAAATATACTGCAACATACCTAAATATACGGTAATATACCAAAATATACTGTAACACATTGAAAAGTACTGCAACATACTGAAATACACTGCAACACACCGAAAAACACTGAAAATACTGTAACACACTGAAATATACTGCAAAATACTGAAATACACTGCTACATACTGAAATACACTGCAACACACTACAACATACTGCAACATACTAAAATATACTGCAACATACTGAAATACACTGCAAAATACTGAAATACACTGTAACATACTGAAGTATACTGCAACATACTGAAATACACTGCTACATACTGAAATATACTGCAACACACAGCAACATACTGCAACATACTAAAATACACTGTAACATATTGGAATACACTGCAACACATTGAAATATACTGCAAAATACTGAAATACACTGCTACATACTGAAATATACTGCAACATACTGCAACATACTGAAATACACTGCAACACATTCAAATACACCGCAAAATACTACAACATACTGAAATGCACTGTAACATATTGAAATACACTGTAACATATTAAAATATACGGCAACATACTGAAATATACTGCGACACATTGCAATATACTGTAACATACTGAAATAGGCTGTAGCACACTGAAATACACTGCAACTCACTGAAATATACTGCAACATACTGAAATACACTGTAACATATTGAAATATACTGCAACACACTGAAATATAGTGCTACATACTGAAATATACTGCTACATACTGAAATACACTGCAACATACTGCAACATACTGAAATACACTGCAACACATTGAAATATACTGCAACATACCTAAATATACGGTAATATACTGAAAAATACTGTAACACATTGAAAAACACTGCAACATACTGAAATACACTGCAACACATTCAAATACACCGCAAAATACTACAACATACTGAAATGCACTGTAACATATTGAAATACACTGCAACACATTGAAATATACTGCAATGTACCGAAATATATGGTAAACTACTGAAATATACTGTCACACATTGAAAAATACTGCAACATACTGAAATATGCTGCGACACATTGCAATATACTGTAACATACTGAAATATGCTGTAGCACACTGAAATACACTGCAACATACTGAAATACACTGTAACATATTAAAATATACTGCAACATACTGAAATACACTGCAGAATACCGAAATACACTGTAACATACTGAAATATACTGCAAAATACTGAAATACACTGCTACATACTGAAATATACTGCGACACACTGCGACATACTGCAACATACTAAAATACACTGTAACATATTGAAACACACTGCAACACATTGAAATATACTGCAATGTACCGAATTATATGGTAAACTACTGAAATATACTCTAACACATTGAAAAACACTGCAACATACTGAAATATACTGCGACACATTGCAATATACTGTAACATACTGAAATATGCTGTAGCACACTGAAATACACTGCAACTCACTGAAATATACTGCAACATACTGAAACACACTGTAACATATTGAAATACACTGCAACACATTGAAATATACTGCAATGTACCGAAATATATGGTAAACTACTGAAATATACTGTCACACATTGAAAAATACTGCAACATACTGAAATATACTGCGACACATTGCAATATACTGTAACATACTGAAATAGGCTGTAGCACACTGAAATACACTGCAACTCACTGAAATATACTGCAACATACTGAAATACACTGTAACATATTGAAATATACTGCAACACACTGAAATATAGTGCTACATACTGAAATATACTGCAACATACTGCAACATAGTGAAATACACTGTAACATACTGAAATACACTGCAACATACTACAACATATTTCAATACACTGCAACACATTGAAATATACTGCAACATACCTAAATATACGATAATATACTGAAATATACTCTAACACATTGAAAAACACTGCAACATACTGAAATACACTGCAACACATTCAAATACACCGCAAAATACTACAACATACTGAAATACACTGTAACACACTGAAATATACTGCAAAATACTGAAATACACTGCTACATACTGAAATATACTGCAACACACTGCGACATACTGCAACAAACTAAAATACACTGTAACATATTGAAATACACTGCAACACATTGAAATATACTGCAATGTACCGAAATATATGGTAAACTACTGAAATATACTGTCACACATTGAAAAATACTGCAACATACTGAAATATACTGCGACACATTGCAATATACTGTAACATACTGAAATATGCTGTAGCACACTGAAATACACTGCAACATACTGAAATACACTGTAACGTATTAAAATATACTGCAACATACTGAAATACACTGCAGAATACCGAAATACACTGTAACATACTGAAATATACTGCAAAATACTGAAATACACTGCTACATACTGAAATATACTGCGACACACTGCGACATACTGCAACATACTAAAATACACTGTAACATATTGAAACACACTGCAACACATTGAAATATACTGCAATGTACCGAAATATATGGTAAACTACTGAAATATACTGTCACACATTGAAAAATACTGCAACATACTGAAATGTACTGCGACACATTGCAATATACTGTAACATACTGAAATATGCTGTAGCACACTGAAATACACTGCAACTCACTGAAATATACTGCAACATACTGAAACACACTGTCACATATTGAAATATACTGCAACATACTGAAATACATTGCTACATACTGAAATATACTGCAACATACTGCAACATACTGAAATACACTGTAATATACTGAAATACGCTGCAACATACTACAACATATTGAAAGACACTGCAACACAGTGAAATATACTGCAACATACCTAAATATACGGCAACATACCAAAATACACTGTAACACATTGAAAAATACTGCAACATACTGAAATACACTGCAACACATCGAAAAACACTGAAAATACTGTAAAACACTGAAATATACTGCAAAATACTGAAATACACTGCTACATACTGAAATATACTGCGACACACTGCAACATACTGCAACATACTAAAATATACTGCAACATACTGAAATACACTGCAAAATACTGAAATACACTGTAACATACTGAAATATACTGCAACATACTGAAGTACACTCCTACATACTGAAATATACTGCAACTCACTGCAACATACTGCAACATACTAAATTACACTGTAACATATTGAAATACACTGCAACACATTGAAATATACTGCAAAATACTGAAATACACTGCTACATACTGAAATATACTGCGACACACTGCAACATACTGCAACATACTAAAATATACTGCAACATACTGAAATACACTGCAAAATACTGAAATACACTGTAACATACTGAAATATACTGCAACATACTGAAATACACTCCTACATACTGAAATATACTGCAACTCACTGCAACATACTGCAACATACTAAATTACACTGTAACATATTGAAATACACTGCAACACATTGAAATATACTGCAAAATACTGAAATACACTGCTACAACACTGAAATATATTCAACACACGGCAAAATACTGCAACATACTAAAATATGCTGCAATATACTGAAATCCACTGCAAAATACTGAAATACACTATAACATACTGAAATATACTGCAACATACTGAAATATACTGCTACATACTGAAATATACTGCCACACACTGCAACATACTGCAACATACCAGAACACACTGTAACATAATGAAATACACTGCAACACATTGAAATATACTGCAAAATACTGAAATACACTGCTATATACTGAAATACACTGCAACACACTACAACATACTGCAACATACGAAAATATACTGCAACATACTGAAATACACTGCAAAATACCGAAATACACTGTAACATACTGAAGTATACTGCAACATACTGAAATACACTGCAAAATACTGAAATACACTGTAACATACTGAAGTATACTGCAACATACTGAAATACACTGCTACATACTGAAATATACTGCAACACACAGCAACATACTGCAACATCCTAAAATACACTGTAACATATTGGAATACACTGCAACACATTAATTATACTGCAAAATACTGAAATACACTGCTACATACTGAAATATACTGCAACATACTGCAACATACTGAAATACACTGCAACACATTCAAATACACCGCAAAATACTACAACATACTGAAATGCACAGTAACATATTGAAATACACTGCATCGCATTGAAATATACTGCAATGTACCGAAATATATGGTAAACTACTGAAATATACTGTCACACATTGAAAAACACTGCAACATACTGAAATATACTGCGACACATTGCAATATACTGTAACATACTGAAATAGGCTGTAGCACACTGAAATACACTGCAACTCACTGAAATATACTGCAACATACTGAAATACACTGTAACATATTAAAATATACTGCAACATACTGAAATATAGTGCTACATACTGAAATATACTGCAACATACTGCAACATAGTGAAATACACTGTAACATACTGAAATACACTGCAACATACTACAACATATTGAAATACACTGCAACACATTGAAATATACTGCAACACACCTAAATATACGGTAATATACTGAAATATACTGTAACACATTGAAAAACACTGCAACATACTGAAATACACTGCAACACATTCAAATACACCGCAAAATACTACAACATACTGAAATGCACTGTAACATATCGAAATACACTGCAACACATTGAAATATACTGCAATGTACCAAAATATATGGTAAACTACTGAAATATACTGTCACACATTGAAAAATACTGCAACATACTGAAATATACTGCGACACATTGCACTATACTGTAACATACTGAAATATGCTGTAGCACACTGAAATACACTGCAACATACTGAAATACACTGTAACATATTAAAATATACTGCAACATACTGAAATACACTGCAGAATACCGAAATACACTGTAACATACTGAAATATACTGCAAAATACTGAAATACACTGCTACATACTGAAATATACTGCGACACACTGTGACATACTGCAACATACTAAAATACACTGTAACATATTGAAATACACTGCAACACATTGAAATATACTGCAATGTACCGAAATATATGGTAAACTACTGAAATATACTGTCACACATTGAAAAATACTGCAACATACTGAAATATACTGCGACACATTGCAATATACTGTAACATACTGAAATATGCTGTAGCACACTGAAATACACTGCAACTCACTGAAATATACTGCAACATACTGAAACACACTGTAACCTATTGAAGTATACTGCAACATACTGAAATACATTGCTACATACTGAAATATACTGCAACATACTGCAACATACTGAAATACACTGTAACATACTGATATACCCTGCAACATACTACAACATATTGAAAGACACTGCAACACATTGAAATATACTGCAACATACCTAAATATACGGTAATATACCAAAATATACTGTAACACATTGAAAAGTACTGCAACATACTGAAATACACTGCAACACACCGAAAAACACTGAAAATACTGTAACACACTGAAATATACTGCAAAATACTGAAATACACTGCTACATACTGAAATACACTGCAACACACTACAACATACTGCAACATACTAAAATATACTGCAACATACTGAAATACACTGCAAAATACTGAAATACACTGTAACATACTGAAGTATACTGCAACATACTGAAATACACTGCTACATACTGAAATATACTGCGACACATTGCAATATACTGTAACATACTGAAATAGGCTGTAGCACACTGAAATACACTGCAACTCACTGAAATATACTGCAACATACTGAAATACACTGTAACATATTAAAATATACTGCAACATACTGAAATATAGTGCTACATACTGAAATATACTGCAACATACTGCAACATAGTGAAATACACTGTAACATACTGAAATACACTGCAACATACTACAACATATTGAAATACACTGCAACACATTGAAATATACTGCAACACAACTAAATATACGGTAATATACTGAAATATACTGTAACACATTGAAAAACACTGCAACATACTGAAATACACTGCAACACATTCAAATACACCGCAAAATACTACAACATACTGAAATGCACTGTAACATATCGAAATACACTGCAACGCATTGAAATATACTGCAATGTACCAAAATATATGGTAAACTACTGAAATATACTGTCACACATTGAAAAATACTGCAACATACTGAAATATACTGCGACACATTGCAATATACTGTAACATACTGAAATATGCTGTAGCACACTGAAATACACTGCAACATACTGAAATACACTGTAACATATTAAAATATACTGCAACATACTGAAATACACTGCAGAATACCGAAATACACTGTAACATACTGAAATATACTGCAAAATACTGAAATACACTGCTACATACTGAAATATACTGCGACACACTGTGACATACTGCAACATACTAAAATACACTGTAACATATTGAAATACACTGCAACACATTGAAATATACTGCAATGTACCGAAATATATGGTAAACTACTGAAATATACTGTCACACATTGAAAAATACTGCAACATACTGAAATATACTGCGACACATTGCAATATACTGTAACATACTGAAATATGCTGTAGCACACTGAAATACACTGCAACTCACTGAAATATACTGCAACATACTGAAACACACTGTAACCTATTGAAATATACTGCAACATACTGAAATACATTGCTACATACTGAAATATACTGCAACATACTGCAACATACTGAAGGACACTGTAACATACTGATATACCCTGCAACATACTACAACATATTGAAAGACACTGCAACACATTGAAATATACTGCAACATACCTAAATATACGGTAATATACCAAAATATACTGTAACACATTGAAAAGTACTGCAACATACTGAAATACACTGCAACACACCGAAAAACACTGAAAATACTGTAACACACTGAAATATACTGCAAAATACTGAAATACACTGCTACATACTGAAATACACTGCAACACACTACAACATACTGCAACATACTAAAATATACTGCAACATACTGAAATACACTGCAAAATACTGAAATACACTGTAACATACTGAAGTATACTGCAACATACTGAAATACACTGCTACATACTGAAATATACTGCAACACACAGCAACATACTGCAACATACTAAAATACACTGTAACATATTGGAATACACTGCAACACATTGAAATATACTGCAAAATACTGAAATATACTGCGACATACCTAAATATACGATAATATACTGAAATATACTCTAACACATTGAAAAACACTGCAACATACTGAAATACACTGCAACACATTCAAATACACCGCAAAATACTACAACATACTGAAATACACTGTAACACACTGAAATATACTGCAAAATACTGAAATACACTGCTACATACTGAAATATACTGCAACACACTGCGACATACTGCAACAAACTAAAATACACTGTAACATATTGAAATACACTGCAACACATTGAAATATACTGCAATGTACCGAAATATATGGTAAACTACTGAAATATACTGTCACACATTGAAAAATACTGCAACATACTGAAATATACTGCGACACATTGCAATATACTGTAACATACTGAAATATGCTGTAGCACACTGAAATACACTGCAACATACTGAAATACACTGTAACGTATTAAAATATACTGCAACATACTGAAATACACTGCAGAATACCGAAATACACTGTAACATACTGAAATATACTGCAAAATACTGAAATACACTGCTACATACTGAAATATACTGCGACACACTGCGACATACTGCAACATACTAAAATACACTGTAACATATTGAAACACACTGCAACACATTGAAATATACTGCAATGTACCGAAATATATGGTAAACTACTGAAATATACTGTCACACATTGAAAAATACTGCAACATACTGAAATGTACTGCGACACATTGCAATATACTGTAACATACTGAAATATGCTGTAGCACACTGAAATACACTGCAACTCACTGAAATATACTGCAACATACTGAAACACACTGTAACATATTGAAATATACTGCAACATACTGAAATACATTGCTACATACTGAAATATACTGCAACATACTGCAACATACTGAAATACACTGTAACATACTGAAATACGCTGCAACATACTACAACATATTGAAAGACACTGCAACACAGTGAAATATACTGCAACATACCTAAATATACGGCAACATACCAAAATACACTGTAACACATTGAAAAATACTGCAACATACTGAAATACACTGCAACACATCGAAAAACACTGAAAATACTGTAAAACACTGAAATATACTGCAAAATACTGAAATACACTGCTACATACTGAAATATACTGCGACACACTGCAACATACTGCAACATACTAAAATATACTGCAACATACTGAAATACACTGCAAAATACTGAAATACACTGTAACATACTGAAATATACTGCAACATACTGAAGTACACTCCTACATACTGAAATATACTGCAACTCACTGCAACATACTGCAACATACTAAATTACACTGTAACATATTGAAATACACTGCAACACATTGAAATATACTGCAAAATACTGAAATACACTGCTACATACTGAAATATACTGCGACACACTGCAACATACTGCAACATACTAAAATATACTGCAACATACTGAAATACACTGCAAAATACTGAAATACACTGTAACATACTGAAATATACTGCAACATACTGAAATATACTGCTACATACTGAAATATACTGCCACACACTGCAACATACTGCAACATACCAGAACACACTGTAACATAATGAAATACACTGCAACACATTGAAATATACTGCAAAATACTGAAATACACTGCTATATACTGAAATACACTGCAACACACTACAACATACTGCAACATACGAAAATATACTGCAACATACTGAAATACACTGCAAAATACTGAAATACACTGTAACATACTGAAGTATACTGCAACATACTGAAATACACTGCTACATACTGAAATATACTGCAACACACAGCAACATACTGCAACATCCTAAAATACACTGTAACATATTGGAATACACTGCAACACATTAATTATACTGCAAAATACTGAAATACACTGCTACATACTGAAATATACTGCAACATACTGCAACATACTGAAATACACTGCAACACATTCAAATACACCGCAAAATACTACAACATACTGAAATGCACAGTAACATATTGAAATACACTGCAACGCATTGAAATATACTGCAATGTACCGAAATATATGGTAAACTACTGAAATATACTGTCACACATTGAAAAACACTGCAACATACTAAAATATACTGCAACATACTGAAATACACTGCAAAATACTGAAATACACTGTAACATACTGAAGTATACTGCAACATACTGAAATACACTGCTACATACTGAAATATACTGCGACACATTGCAATATACTGTAACATACTGAAATAGGCTGTAGCACACTGAAATACACTGCAACTCACTGTAATATACTGCAACATACTGAAATACACTGTAACATATTAAAATATACTGCAACATACTGAAATATAGTGCTACATACTGAAATATACTGCAACATACTGCAACATAGTGAAATACACTGTAACATACTGAAATACACTGCAACATACTACAACATATTGAAATACACTGCAACACATTGAAATATACTGCAACACACCTAAATATACGGTAATATACTGAAATATACTGTAACACATTGAAAAATACTGCAACATACTGAAATATACTGCGACACATTGCAATATACTGTAACATACTGAAATATGCTGTAGCACACTGAAATACACTGCAACATACTGAAATACACTGTAACATATTAAAATATACTGCAACATACTGAAATACACTGCAGAATACCGAAATACACTGTAACATACTGAAATATACTGCAAAATACTGAAATACACTGCTACATACTGAAATATACTGCGACACACTGTGACATACTGCAACATACTAAAATACACTGTAACATATTGAAATACACTGCAACACATTGAAATATACTGCAATGTACCGAAATATATGGTAAACTACTGAAATATACTGTCACACATTGAAAAATACTGCAACATACTGAAATATACTGCGGCACATTGCAATATACTGTAACATACTGAAATATGCTGTAGCACACTGAAATACACTGCAACTCACTGAAATATACTGCAACATACTGAAACACACTGTAACCTATTGAAATATACTGCAACATACTGAAATACATTGCTACATACTGAAATATACTGCAACATACTGCAACATACTGAAATACACTGTAACATACTGATATACCCTGCAACATACTACAACATATTGAAAGACACTGCAACACATTGAAATATACTGCAACATACCTAAATATACGGTAATATACCAAAATATACTGTAACACATTGAAAAGTACTGCAACATACTGAAATACACTGCAACACACCGAAAAACACTGAAAATACTGTAACACACTGAAATATACTGCAAAATACTGAAATACACTGCTACATACTGAAATACACTGCAACACACTACAACATACTGCAACATACTAAAATATACTGCAACATACTGAAATACACTGCAAAATACTGAAATACACTGTAACATACTGAAGTATACTGCAACATACTGAAATACACTGCTACATACTGAAATATACTGCAACACACAGCAACATACTGCAACATACTAAAATACACTGTAACATATTGGAATACACTGCAACACATTGAAATATACTGCAAAATACTGAAATACACTGCTACATACTGAAATATACTGCAACATACTGCAACATACTGAAATACACTGCAACACATTCAAATACACCGCAAAATACTACAACATACTGAAATGCACTGTAACATATTGAAATACACTGTAACATATTAAAATATACGGCAACATACTGAAATATACTGCGACACATTGCAATATACTGTAACATACTGAAATAGGCTGTAGCACACTGAAATACACTGCAACTCACTGAAATATACTGCAACATACTGAAATACACTGTAACATATTGAAATATACTGCAACACACTGAAATATAGTGCTACATACTGAAATATACTGCTACATACTGAAATACACTGCAACATACTGCAACATACTGAAATACACTGCAACACATTGAAATATACTGCAACATACCTAAATATACGGTAATATACTGAAAAATACTGTAACACATTGAAAAACACTGCAACATACTGAAATACACTGCAACACATTCAAATACACCGCAAAATACTACAACATACTGAAATGCACTGTAACATATTGAAATACACTGCAACACATTGAAATATACTGCAATGTACCGAAATATATGGTAAACTACTGAAATATACTGTCACACATTGAAAAATACTGCAACATACTGAAATATACTGCGACACATTGCAATATACTGTAACATACTGAAATATGCTGTAGCACACTGAAATACACTGCAACATACTGAAATACACTGTAACATATTAAAATATACTGCAACATACTGAAATACACTGCAGAATACCGAAATACACTGTAACATACTGAAATATACTGCAAAATACTGAAATACACTGCTACATACTGAAATATACTGCGACACACTGCGACATACTGCAACATACTAAAATACACTGTAACATATTGAAACACACTGCAACACATTGAAATATACTGCAATGTACCGAATTATATGGTAAACTACTGAAATATACTCTAACACATTGAAAAACACTGCAACATACTGAAATATACTGCGGCACATTGCAATATACTGTAACATACTGAAATATGCTGTAGCACACTGAAATACACTGCAACTCACTGAAATATACTGCAACATACTGAAACACACTGTAACATATTGAAATACACTGCAACACATTGAAATATACTGCAATGTACCGAAATATATGGTAAACTACTGAAATATACTGTCACACATTGAAAAATACTGCAACATACTGAAATATACTGCGACACATTGCAATATACTGTAACATACTGAAATAGGCTGTAGCACACTGAAATACACTGCAACTCACTGAAATATACTGCAACATACTGAAATACACTGTAACATATTGAAATATACTGCAACACACTGAAATATAGTGCTACATACTGAAATATACTGCAACATACTGCAACATAGTGAAATACACTGTAACATACTGAAATACACTGCAACATACTACAACATATTTCAATACACTGCAACACATTGAAATATACTGCAACATACCTAAATATACGATAATATACTGAAATATACTCTAACACATTGAAAAACACTGCAACATACTGAAATACACTGCAACACATTCAAATACACCGCAAAATACTACAACATACTGAAATACACTGTAACACACTGAAATATACTGCAAAATACTGAAATACACTGCTACATACTGAAATATACTGCAACACACTGCGACATACTGCAACATACTAAAATACACTGTAACATATTGAAATACACTGCAACACATTGAAATATACTGCAATGTACCGAAATATATGGTAAACTACTGAAATATACTGTCACACATTGAAAAATACTGCAACATACTGAAATATACTGCGACACATTGCAATATACTGTAACATACTGAAATATGCTGTAGCACACTGAAATACACTGCAACATACTGAAATACACTGTAACGTATTAAAATATACTGCAACATACTGAAATACACTGCAGAATACCGAAATACACTGTAACATACTGAAATATACTGCAAAATACTGAAATACACTGCTACATACTGAAATATACTGCGACACACTGCGACATACTGCAACATACTAAAATACACTGTAACATATTGAAACACACTGCAACACATTGAAATATACTGCAATGTACCGAAATATATGGTAAACTACTGAAATATACTGTCACACATTGAAAAATACTGCAACATACTGAAATGTACTGCGACACATTGCAATATACTGTAACATACTGAAATATGCTGTAGCACACTGAAATACACTGCAACTCACTGAAATATACTGCAACATACTGAAACACACTGTAACATATTGAAATATACTGCAACATACTGAAATACATTGCTACATACTGAAATATACTGCAACATACTGCAACATACTGAAATACACTGTAACATACTGAAATACGCTGCAACATACTACAACATATTGAAAGACACTGCAACACAGTGAAATATACTGCAACATACCTAAATATACGGCAACATACCAAAATACACTGTAACACATTGAAAAATACTGCAACATACTGAAATACACTGCAACACATCGAAAAACACTGAAAATACTGTAAAACACTGAAATATACTGCAAAATACTGAAATACACTGCTACATACTGAAATATACTGCGACACACTGCAACATACTGCAACATACTAAAGTAAACTGCAACATACTGAAATACACTGTAAAATACTGAAATACACTGTAACATACTGAAGTATACTGCAACATACTGAAATACACTGCTACATACTGAAATATACTGCAACACACAGCAACATACTGCAACATACTAAAATACACTGTAACATATTGGAATACACTGCAACACATTGAAATATACTGCAAAATACTGAAATACACTGCTACATACTGAAATATACGGCAACATACTGCAACATACTGAAATACACTGCAACACATTCAAATACACCGCAAAATACTACAACATACTGAAATACACTGCAAGACATTGAAATATACTGCAACATACCTAAATATACGGTAATATACTGAAATATACTGTAACACATTGAAATATACTGCAACATACTGAAATACACTGCAACACATTCAAATACACCGCAAAATACTACAACATACTGAAATGCACTGTAACATATCGAAATACACTGCAACACATTGAAATATACTGCAATGTACCGAAATATATGGTAAACTACTGAAATATACTGTCACACATTGAAAAATACTGCAACATACTGAAATATACTGCGACACATTGCAATATACTGTAACATACTGAAATATGCGGTAGCACACTGAAATACACTGCAACTCACTGAAATATACTGCAACATACTGAAATACACTGTAACATATTGAAATATACTGCAACATACTGAAATACAGTGCTACATACTGAAATATACTGCAACATACTGCAACATAGTGAAATATACTGTAACATACTGAAATACACTGCAACAAACTACAACATATTAAAAGACACTGCAACACATTGAAATATACTGCAACATACCTAAATATACGGTAATATACCAAAATATACTGTAACACATTTAAAAATACTGCAACATACTGAAATACACTGCAACACACTGAAATACACTGCAAAATACTGAAATACACTGTAACATACTGAAATATACTGCAACATACTGAAATACACTGCTACATACTGAAATATACTGCAACACACAGCAACATACTGCAACATACTAAAATACACTGTAACATATTGGAATACACTGCAACACATTGAAATATACTGCAAAATACTGAAATACACTGCTACATACTGAAATATACTGCAACATACTGCAACATACTGAAATACACTGCAACACATTCAAATACACCGCAAAATACTACAACATACTGAAATGCACTGTAACATATCGAAATACACTGCAACACATTGAAATATACTGCAATGTACCGAAATATATGGTAAACTACTGAAATATACTGTCACACATTGAAAAATACTGCAACATACTGAAATATACTGCGACACATTGCAATATACTGTAACATACTGAAATATGCTGTAGCACACTGAAATACACTGCAACTCACTGAAATATACTGCAACATACTGAAATACACTGTAACTTATTGAAATATACTGCAACATACTGAAATACAGTGCTACATACTGAAATATACTGCAACATACTGCAACATAGTGAAATACACTGTAACATACTGAAATACACTGCAACAAACTACAACATATTGAAAGACACTGCAACACATTGAAATATACTGCAACATACCTAAATATACGGTAATATACCAAAATATACTGTAACACATTTAAAAATACTGCAACATACTGAAATACACTGCAACACACTGAAATACACTGCAAAATACTGAAATACACTGTAACATACTGAAATATACTGCAACATACTGAAATACACTGCTACATACTGAAATATACTGCAACACACTGCAACATACTGCAACATACTAAAATACACTGTAACATATTGAAATACACTGCAACACATCGAAATATACTGCAAAATACTGAAATACACTGCTACATACTGAAATATACTGCGACACACTGCAACATACTGCAACATACTAGAATACACTGTAACCTAATGAAATACACTGCAACACATTGAAATATACTGCAAAATACTGAAATACACTGCTATATACTGAAATGTACTGCAACACACTACAACATACTGCAACATGCTAAAATATACTGCAAAATACTGAAACACCCTGCAAAATACTGAAATACACTGTAACATACTGAAGTATACTGCAACATACTGAAATACACTTCTACATACTGAAATATGCTGCAACACACAGCAACATACTGCAACATACTAAAATACACTGTAACATATTGGAATACACTGCAACACATTGAAATATACTGCAAAATACTGAAATACACTGCTACATACTGAAATATACTGCGACACACTGCAATTTACTGCAACATACTAAAATACACTGTAACATATTGAAATAGACTGCAACACTTTGAAATATACTGCAAAATACTGAAATACACTGCTACATACTGGAATATACTGCGACACACTGCAAGATACTGCAACATACTAAAATAAACTGCAACATACTGAAATACACTGCAGAATACTGAAATACACTGTAACATACTGAAATATACTGCAAAATACTGAAATACACTGCTACATACTGAAATATACTGCAACACACTGCGACATACTGCAACATACTAAAATACACTGTAACATATTGAAATACACTGCAACACATTGAAATATACTGCAATGTACTGAAATATATGCTAAACTACTGAAATATACTGTCACACATTGAAAAACACTGCAACATACTGATATATACTGCGACACATTGCAATATACTGTAACATACTGAAATAGGCTGTAGCATACTGAAATACACTGCAACTCACTGAAATATCCTGCAACATACTGAAATACACTGTAACATATTGAAATACACTGCAACATACTGAAATATAGTGCTACATACTGAAATATACTGCAACATACTGCAACATAGTGAAATACACTGTAACATAGTGAAATACACTGCAACATACTACAACATATTGAAATACACTGCAACACATTGAAATTTACTGCAACATACCCAAATATACGGTAATCTACTGAAATATACTGTAACACATTGAAAAACACTGCAACATACTGAAATACACTGCAACACATTCAAATACACCGCAAAATACTACAACATACTGAAATGCACTGTAACATATTATGAAATACACTGCAACACATTGAAATATACTGCAATGTACCGAAATATATGGTAAACTACTGAAATATAATGTCACACATTGAAAAATACTGCAACATACTGAAATATACTGCGACACATTGCAATATACTGTAACATACTGAAATATGCTGTAGCACACTGAAATACACTGCAACTCACTGAAATATACTGCAACATACTGAATTACACTGTAACAAATTGAAATATACTGCAACATACTGAAATACAGTGCTACATACTGAAATATACTGAAACATACTGCAACATAGTGAAATACACTGTACCATACTGAAATACACTGCAACATACTACAACATATTGAAATACACTGCAACACATTGAAATATACTGCAACATACCTAAATATACTGTGATATACTGAAATATACTGTAACACATTGAAAAACACTGCAACATACTGAAATACACTGCAATGCACTGAGATACACCGCAAAATACTACAACATACTGAAATGCACTGTAACATATTGAAATACACTGCAACACATTGAAATATACTGCAATGTACCGAAATATATTGTAAACTACTGAAATATACTGTCACACATTGAAAAGTACTGCAACATACTGAAATATACTGCGACACGTTGCAATATACTGTAACATACTGAAATATGCTATAGCACACTGAAATACACTGCAACTCACTGAAATATACTGCAACATACTGCAACATAGTGAAATACACTGTAACATACTGAAATACACTGCGACATACTACAACATATTGAAAGACACTGCAACACATTAAAATATACTGCAACACACCTAAATATACGGTAATATACCAAAATATACTGTAACACATTTAAAAACACTGCAACCTACTGAAATACACTGCAACACACTGAAATACACTGCAAAATACTGTAACACACTAAAATACACTGCAACACACTGCAATTTACTGCAACATACTAAAATATACTGCAACATACTGAAATACACTGCAAAATACTGAAATATACTGCAACACACTGCAACTTACTGCAACATACTAAAATACACTGTAACATATTGAATTACACTGCAACACATTGAAATATACTGCAAAATACTGAAATACACTGCTACATACTGAAATATACTGCGACACACTGCAACATACTGCAACATACTAAAATATACTGCAAAATACTGAAATACACTGCAAAATACTGAAATACACTGTAACATACTGAAATATACTGCAACATACTGAAATACACTGCTACATACTGAAATATACTGCAAAATACTGCAACATACTAAAATACAATGTAACATATTGAAATACACTGCAACACATTGAAATATACTGCAAAATACTGAAATACACTGCTACATACTGAAATATACTGCGACACACTGCAACATACTGCAACATACTAAAATACACTGCAACATACTGAAATACACTGCAGAATACTGAAATACACTGTAACATACTGAAATATACTGCAAAATACTGAAATACACTGCTACATACTGAATTATACTGCAACACACTGCGACATACTGCAAGATACTAAAATACACTGTAACATATTGAAATACAGTGCAACACATTGAAATATACTGCAATGTACCGAAATATATGGTAAACTACTGAAATATACTGTCACACATTGAAAAATACTGCAACATACTGAAATATACTGCGACACATTGCAATATACTGTAGCATACTGAAATACGCTGTAGCACACTGAAATACACTGCAACTTACTGAAATATACTGCAAAATACTGGAATACACTGCTACATACTGAAATATACTGCGACACACTACAACATACTGCAACATACTAAAGTATACTGCAACATACTGAAATACACTGTAAAATACTGAAATACACTATAACATACTGAAATATACTGCAACATACTGAAATATACTGATACATACTGAAATATACTGCCACACACTGCAACATACTGCAACATACCAGAACACACTGCAAAATACTGAAATACACTGTAACATACTGAAGTATACTGCAACATACTGCAACATAGCGAAATACACTGTAACATACTGAAATACACTGCGACATACTACAACATATTGAAAGACACTGCAACACATTGAAATATACTGCAACATACCTAAATATACGGTAATATACCAAAAAATACTGTAACACATTTAAAAATACTGCAACGCACTGAAATACACTGCAACACACTGAAATACACTGCAAAATACTGTAACACACTGAAATATACTGCAACACACTGCAACATACTGCAACATACTAAAATATACTGCAAAATACTGAAATACACTTCAAAATACTGAAAAACACTGTAACATACTGAAATATACTGCAACATACTGAAATACACTGCTACCTACTGGAATATAGTGCAACACACTGCAACATACTGCAACATACTAAAACACACTGTACATTATTGAAATACACTGCAACACATTGAAATATACAGCAAAATACTGAAATACACTGCTACATACTGAAATATACTGCGACACACTGCACGATACTGCAACATACTAAAATATACTGCAACATACTGAAATACACTGCTACATACTGAAATATACTGCAAAATACTGCAACATACTAAAATACAATGTAACATATTGAAATACACTGCAACACATTGAAATATACTGCAACATACTGAAATACACTGTAACATACTGAAATACACTGCAACATACTACAACATATTGAAATACACTGCAACACATTGAAATACATCGCAAAATACTACAACATACTGAAATGCACTGTAACAGATTGAAATACACTGCAACACATTGAAATATACTGCAATGTACTTAAATATATGGTAAACTACTGAAATATACTGTCACACATTGAAAAATACTGCAACATACTGAAATATACTGCGACACATTGCAATATACTGTAGCATACTGAAATACGCTGTAGCACACTGAAATACACTGCAACTCACTGAAATATACTGCAACATACTGAAACACACTGTAACATATTGAAATATACTGCAACATACTGAAATACATTGCTACATACTGAAATATACTGCAACATACTGCAACATACTGAAATACACTGTAACATACTGAGATACGCTGCAACATACTACAACATATTGAAAGACACTGCAACACATTGAAATATACTGCAACATACCTAAATATACGGTAATATACCAAAATATACTGTAACACATTGAAAAATACTGCAACATACTGAAATACACTGCAACACACCGAGAAACACTGAAAATACTGTGACACACTGAAATATACTGCAAAATATTGGAATACACTGCTACATACTGAAATATACTGCGACACACTGCAACATACTAAAGTATACTGCAACATACTGAAATACACTGCAACACATTGAAATATACTGCAAAATACTGAAATCCACTGCTATATACTGAAGTACACTGCAACACACTACAACATACTGCAACATACGAAAATATACTGCAACATACTGAAATACACTGCAAAATACTGAAATACACTGTAACATACTGAAGTATGCTGCAAAATACTGAAATACACTGCTACATACTGAAATATACTGCAACACACTGCGACATACTGCAACATACTAAAATACACTGTAACATATTGAAATACACTGCAACACATTGAAATATACTGCAATGTACTGAAATACATGCTAAACTACTGAAATATACTGTCACACAATGAAAAACACTGCAACGTACTGATATATACTGCGACACATTGCAATATACTGTAACATACTGAAATAGGCTGTAGCATACTGAAATACACTGCAACTCACTGAAATATACTGCAACATACTGAAATACACTGTAACATATTGAAATATACTGCAACATACTGAAATATAGTGCTACATACTGAAATATACTGCAACATACTGCAACATAGTGAAATACACTGTAACATACTGAAATACACTGCAACATACTACAACATATTGAAGTACACTGCAACACATTGAAATATACTGCAACATACCCAAATATACGGTAATCTACTGAAATATACTGTAACACATTGAAAAACACTGCAACATACTGTAATACACTGCAACACATTCAAATACACCGCAAAATACTACAACATACTGAAATGCACTGTAACATATTGAAATGCACTGCAACACATTGAAATATACTGCAATGTACCGAAATATATGGTAAACTACTGAAATATACTGTCACACATTGAAAAATACTGCAACATACTGAAATATACTGCGACACATTGCAATATACTGTAACATACTGAAATATGCTGTAGCACACTGAAATACACTGGAACTCACTGAAATATACTGCAACATACTGAATTACACTGTAACAAATTGAAATATACTGCAACATACTGAAATACAGTGCTACATACTGAAATATACTGTAACATACTGCAACATAGTGAAATACACTGTAACATACTGAAATACACTGCAACATACTACAACATATTGAAATACACTGCAACACATTGAAATATACTGCAACATACCTAAATATACTGTAATATACTGAAATATACTGTAACACATTGAAAAATACTGCAACATACTGAAATATACTGCGACACATTGCAATATACTGTAGCATACTGAAATACGCTGTAGCACACTGAAATACACTGCAACTCACTGAAATATACTGCAACATACTGAAACACACTGTAACATATTGAAATATACTGCAACATACTGAAATACATTGCTACATACTGAAATATACTGCAACATACTGCAACATACTGAATTACACTGTAACATACTGAGATACGCTGCAACATACTACAACATATTGAAAGACACTGCAACACATTGAAATATACTGCAACATACCTAAATATACGGTAATATACCAAAATAAACTGTAACACATTGAAAAATACTGCAACATACTGAAATACACTGCAACACACCGAGAAACACTGAAAATACTGTAACACACTGAAATATACTGCAAAATACTGGAATACACTGCTACATACTGAAATATACTGCGACATACCCAAATATACGGTAATCTACTGAAATATACTGTAACACATTGAAAAACACTGCAACATACTGTAATACACTGCAACACATTCAAATACACCGCAAAATACTACAACATACTGAAATGCACTGTAACATATTGAAATGCACTGCAACACATTGAAATATACTGCAATGTACCGAAATATATGGTAAACTACTGAAATATACTGTCACACATTGAAAAATACTGCAACATACTGAAATATACTGCGACACATTGCAATATACTGTAACATACTGAAATATGCTGTAGCACACTGAAATACACTGGAACTCACTGAAATATACTGCAACATACTGAATTACACTGTAACAAATTGAAATATACTGCAACATACTGAAATACAGTGCTACATACTGAAATATACTGTAACATACTGCAACATAGTGAAATACACTGTAACATACTGAAATACACTGCAACATACTACAACATATTGAAATACACTGCAACACATTGAAATATACTGCAACATACCTAAATATACTGTAATATACTGAAATATACTGTAACACATTGAAAAATACTGCAACATACTGAAATATACTGCGACACATTGCAATATACTGTAGCATACTGAAATACGCTGTAGCACACTGAAATACACTGCAACTCACTGAAATATACTGCAACATACTGAAACACACTGTAACATATTGAAATATACTGCAACATACTGAAATACATTGCTACATACTGAAATATACTGCAACATACTGCAACATACTGAAATACACTGTACCATACTGAGATACGCTGCAACATACTACAACATATTGAAAGACACTGCAACACATTGAAATATACTGCAACATACCTAAATATACGGTAATATACCAAAATAAACTGTAACACATTGAAAAATACTGCAACATACTGAAATACACTGCAACACACCGAGAAACACTGAAAATACTGTGACACACTGAAATATACTGCAAAATATTGGAATACACTGCTACATACTGAAATATACTGCGACACACTGCAACATACTAAAGTATACTGCAACATACTGAAATACACTGCAACACATTGAAATATACTGCAAAATACTGAAATTCACTGCTATATACTGAAGTACACTGCAACACACTACAACATACTGCAACATACGAAAATATACTGCAACATACTGAAATACACTGCAAAATACTGAAATACACTGTAACATACTGAAGTATGCTGCAAAATACTGAAATACACTGCTACATACTGAAATATACTGCAACACACTGCGACATACCGCAACATACTAAAATACACTGTAACATATTGAAATACACTGCAACACATTGAAATATACTGCAATGTACTGAAATACATGCTAAACTACTGAAATATACTGTCACACAATGAAAAACACTGCAACGTACTGATATATACTGCGACACATTGCAATATACTGTAACACACTGAAATAGGCTGTAGCATACTGAAATACACTGCAACTCACTGAAATATACTGCAACATACTGAAATACACTGTAACATATTGAAATATACTGCAACATACTGAAATATAGTGCTACATACTGAAATATACTGCAACATACTGCAACATAGTGAAATACACTGTAACATACTGAAATACACTGCAACATACTACAACATATTGAAGTACACTGCAACACATTGAAATATACTGCAACATACCCAAATATACGGTAATCTACTGAAATATACTGTAACACATTGAAAAACACTGCAACATACTGTAATACACTGCAACACATTCAAATACACCGCAAAATACTACAACATACTGAAATGCACTGTAACATATTGAAATGCACTGCAACACATTGAAATATACTGCAATGTACCGAAATATATGGTAAACTACTGAAATATACTGTCACACATTGAAAAATACTGCAACATACTGAAATATACTGCGACACATTGCAATATACTGTAGCATACTGAAATACGCTGTAGCACACTGAAATACACTGCAACTCACTGAAATATACTGCAACATACTGAAACACACTGTAACATATTGAAATATACTGCAACATACTGAAATACATTGCTACATACTGAAATATACTGCAACATACTGCAACATACTGAAATACACTGTAACATACTGAGATACGCTGCAACATACTACAACATATTGAAAGACACTGCAACACATTGAAATATACTGCAACATACCTAAATATACGGTAATATACCAAAATAAACTGTAACACATTGAAAAATACTGCAACATACTGAAATACACTGCAACACACCGAGAAACACTGAAAATACTGTAACACACTGAAATATACTGCAAAATACTGGAATACACTGCTACATACTGAAATATACTGCGACATACCCAAATATACGGTAATCTACTGAAATATACTGTAACACATTGAAAAACACTGCAACATACTGTAATACACTGCAACACATTCAAATACACCGCAAAATACTACAACATACTGAAATGCACTGTAACATATTGAAATGCACTGCAACACATTGAAATATACTGCAATGTACCGAAATATATGGTAAACTACTGAAATATACTGTCACACATTGAAAAATACTGCAACATACTGAAATATACTGCGACACATTGCAATATACTGTAACATACTGAAATATGCTGTAGCACACTGAAATACACTGGAACTCACTGAAATATACTGCAACATACTGAATTACACTGTAACAAATTGAAATATACTGCAACATACTGAAATACAGTGCTACATACTGAAATATACTGTAACATACTGCAACATAGTGAAATACACTGTAACATACTGAAATACACTGCAACATACTACAACATATTGAAATACACTGCAACACATTGAAATATACTGCAACATACCTAAATATACTGTAATATACTGAAATATACTGTAACACATTGAAAAATACTGCAACATACTGAAATATACTGCGACACATTGCAATATACTGTAGCATACTGAAATACGCTGTAGCACACTGAAATACACTGCAACTCACTGAAATATACTGCAACATACTGAAACACACTGTAACATATTGAAATATACTGCAACATACTGAAATACATTGCTACATACTGAAATATACTGCAACATACTGCAACATACTGAAATACACTGTACCATACTGAGATACGCTGCAACATACTACAACATATTGAAAGACACTGCAACACATTGAAATATACTGCAACATACCTAAATATACGGTAATATACCAAAATAAACTGTAACACATTGAAAAATACTGCAACATACTGAAATACACTGCAACACACCGAGAAACACTGAAAATACTGTAACACACTGAAATATACTGCAAAATACTGGAATACACTGCTACATACTGAAATATACTGCGACACACTGCAATATACTGCAACATACTAAAGTATACTGCAACATACTGAAATACACTGTAAAATACTGAAATACACTAAAACATACTGAAATATACTGCAACATACTGAAATATACTGCTACATACTGAAATATACTGCAACACACTGCAACATACTGCAACATACTAGAATACACTGTAACATAATGAAATACACTGCAACACATTGAAATATACTGCAAAATACTGAAATACACTGCAAAACACTGAAATACACTGTAACATACTGAAGTATACCGCGACACATTGCAATATACTGTAACATACTGAAATAGGCTGTAGCACACTGAAATACACTGCAACTCACTGAAATATACTGCAACATACTGAAATACACTGTAACATATTGAAATATACTGCAACACACTGAAATATAGTGCTACATACTGAAATATACTGCAACATACTGCAACATAGTGAAATACACTGTAACATACTGAAATACACTGCAACATACTACAACATATTTCAATACACTGCAACACATTGAAATATACTGCAACATACCTAAATATACGGTAATATACTGAAATATACTGTAACACATTGAAAAACACTGCAACATACTGAAATACACTGCAACACATTCAAATACACCGCAAAATACTACAACATACTGAAATGCACTGTAACATATTGAAATACACTGCAACACATTGAAATATACTGCAACATACTAAAATACACTGTAACATATTGGAATACACTGCAACACATTGAAATATACTGCAAAATACTGAAATACACTGCTACATACTGAAATATACTGCAACATACTGCAACATACTGAAATACACTGCAACACATTGAAATATACTGCAACATACCTAAATATACGGTAATATACTGAAATATACTGTAACACATTGAAAAACACTGCAACATACTGAAATACACTGCAACACATTCAAATACACCGCAAAATACTACAACATATTGAAATGCACTGTAACATATTGAAATACACTGCAACACATTGAAATATACTGCAATGTACCGAAATATATGGTAAACTACTGAAATATACTGTCACACATTGAAAAATACTGCAACATACTGAAATATACTGCGACACATTGCAATATACTGTAACATACTGAAATATGCTGTAGCACACTGAAATACACTGCAACATACTGAAATACACTGTAACATATTAAAATATACTGCAACATACTGAAATACACTGCAGAATACCGAAATACACTGTAACATACTGAAATATACTGCAAAATACTGAAATACACTGCTACATACTGAAATATACTGCGACACACTGCGACATACTGCAACATACTAAAATACACTGTAACATATTGAAATACACTGCAACACATTGAAATATACTGCAATGTACCGAAATATATGGTAAACTACTGAAATATACTGTCACACATTGAAAAATACTGCAACATACTGAAATATACTGCGACACATTGCATTATACTGTAACATACTGAAATATGCTGTAGCACACTGAAATACACTGCAACTCACTGAAATATACTGCAACATACTGAAACACACTGTAACATATTGAAATATACTGCAACATAGTGAAATACATTGCTACATACTGAAAAAAAATACATAATACTGCAACATACTGAAAAACACTGTAACATACTGAAATACGCTGCAACATACTACAACATATTGAAAGACACTGCAACACAGTGAAATATACTGCAACATACCTAAATATACGGTAATATACCAAAATATACTGTAACACATTGAAAAATACTGTAACATACTGAAATACACTGCAACACACCGAAAAACACTGAAAATACTGTAACACACTGAAATATACTGCAAAAAACTGAAATACACTGCTACATACTGAAATATACTGCGACACACTGCAACATACTGCAACATACTAAAGTATACTGCAACATACTGAAATACACTGTGAAATACTGAAATACACTATAACATACTGAAATATTCTGCAACATACTGAAATATACTGCTACATACTGAAATATACTGCAACACACTGCAACATACTGCAACATACTAGAATACACTGTAACATAATGAAATACACTGCAACACATTGAAATATACTGCAAAATACTGAAATACACTGCCATATACTGAAATACACTGCAACACACTACAACATACTGCAACATACTAAAATATACTGCAACATACTGAAATACACTGCAAAATACTAAAATACACTGTAACATACTGAAGTATACTGCAACATACTGAAATACACTGCTACATACTGAAATATACTGCAACACACAGCAACATACTGCAACATACTAAAATACACTGTAACATATTGGAATACACTGCAACACATTGAAATATACTGCAAAATACTGAAATACACTGCTACATACTGAAATATACTGCAACATACTGCAACATAGTGAAATACACTGTAACATACTGAAATACACTGCAACATACTACAACATATTGAAATACACTGCAACACATTGAAATATACTGCAACATACCTAAATATACGGTATTATACTGAAATATACTGTAACACATTGAAAAACACTGCAACATACTGAAATACACTGCAACACATTCAAATACACGGCAAAATACTACAACATACTGAAATGCAGTGTAACATATCGAAATACACTGCAACACATTGAAATATACTGCAATGTACCGAAATATATGGTAAACTACTGAAATATACTGCGACACATTGCAGTATACTGTAACATACTGAAATATGCTGTAGCACACTGAAATACACTGCAACTCACTGAAATATACTGCAACATACTGAAATACACTGTAACATATTGAAATATACTGCAACATACTGAAATACAGTGCTACATACTGAAATATACTGCAACATACTGCAACATAGTGAAATACACTGTAACATACTGAAATACACTGCAACAAACTACAACATATTGAAATACACTGCAACACATTGAAATATACTGCAACATACCTAAATATACGGTAATATACCAAAACATACTGTAACACATTTAAAAATACTGCAACATACTGAAATACACTGCAACACACTGAAATACACTGCAAAATACTGAAATACACTGTAACATACTGAAATATACTGCAACATACTGAAATACACTGCTACATACTGAAATATACTGAAACACACTGCAACATACTGCAACATACTAAAATATACTGCAACATACTGAAATACACTGCAAAATAATGAAATACACTGTAACATACTGAAATATGCTGTGGCACACTGAAATACACTGCAACTCACTGAATTACACTGCAACATACTGAAATACACTGTAACATATTGAAATATACTGCAACATACTGAAATATAGTGCTACATACTGAAATATACTGCAACATACTGCAACATAGTGAAATACAGTGTAAAATACTGAATTACACTGCAACATACTACAACATATTGTAATACAATGCAACAAATTGAAATATACTGCAACATACCTAAATATACGGTAATATACTGAAATATACTGTAACACATTGAAAAACACTGCAACATACTGAAATACACTGCAACACACTGAAATACACCGCAAAATACTACAACATACTGAAATGCACTGTAACATATTGAAATACACTGCAACACATTGAAATATACTGCAATGTACCGAAATAAATGGTAAACTACTGAAATATACTGTCACACTTTGAAAAATACTGCAACATACTGAAATATACTGCGACACATTGCAATATACTGTAACATACTGAAATATGCTGTAGCACACTGAAATACACTGCAACTCACTGAAATATACTGCAACATACTGAAATACACTATAACATATTAAAATATACTGCAACATACTGAAATACAGTGCTACATACTGAAATATACTGCAACATACTGCAACATAGCGAAATACACTGTAACATACTGAAATACACTGCGACATACTACAACATATTGAAAGACACTGCAACACATTGAAATATACTGCAACATACCTAAATATACGGTAATATACCAAAAAATACTGTAACACATTTAAAAATACTGCAACGCACTGAAATACACTGCAACACACTGAAATACACTGCAAAATACTGTAACACACTGAAATATACTGCAGCACACTGCAACATACTGCAACATACTAAAATATACTGCAAAATACTGAAATACACTTCAAAATACTGAAAAACACTGTAACATACTGAAATATACTGCAACATACTGAAATACACTGCTACCTACTGGAATATACTGCAACACACTGCAACATACTGCAACATACTAAAATACACTGTACATTATTGAAATACACTGCAACACATTGAAATATACAGCAAAATACTGAAATACACTGCTACATACTGAAATATACTGCGACACACTGCACGATACTGCAACATACTAAAATATACTGCAACATACTGAAATACACTGCTACATACTGAAATATACTGCAAAATACTGCAACATACTAAAATACAATGTAACATATTGAAATACACTGCAACACATTGAAATATACTGCAACATACTGAAATACACTGTAACATACTGAAATACACTGCAACATACTACAACATATTGAAATACACTGCAACACATTGAAATACACAGCATAGTTAAGGTCATCCCCAGTGAAATATCATCTCATAATCTAGTCTCAGTTCCTAGTTGCTATTGCTCTGTGGGCGGCATGCGTATTGCCTACTTGTCATAGGTTAGCATGAGATTGAACAATTGCCAACAGACCATCAAATTAGCTAGGGCTGCACCTGTTCATATTACAACCATCGCTACAATCTATTGAGCAAGTATGTGGTCATGCCAAGCCTCAGCATCACCTCATTATTATTATTACAAGAAACCAGTGGTTCGTTTCATGTGCAATGTACTTGATGTACAAAGGAAGATAGTATTTGTAACTTCTTTTTCAACTAAACATGTAAAACTCTTTCAGATTCTGGAAGCAAGCTAAATGCTAAAGCTAACTCAATATTTATCCATTTGCCTAGTCTAATAAAGTTGGTAATAATTACAGGCTTGACTACAACTTGACAAATGATTTAGAGATGCTCTTCTCTCAAAGCATACTGTTTTTATGCTAGAATAATAATCTATCTGTTCACTACCATTGACTAACTTGAAGTCAAAATTACCTTCATCATTAAACTCCTCTTCTAGTTGCAAAAACACTTCTCATTGCTAAACTATTACAATCAGTTACAGACTCTGCACAATAGCTTAGAATAGTAAAGAGACTTGCATATAGGTCAGATAGTCATGTGTGAGATTTTGTTGGTAGCTGTAAAGATCAGATATGCAGAATTTTGTGTGGCCACTTCGGGTTTAGATGGTTTGGGTAAAGGATTTGATTGCTGCAAGTTTCTAATATAGCTAGTAGGTACTTTTGTGGTCCCATTGTACATTAGTATAAGCATTAATCAACACTTATTGAAGTGAACTTGGAACTATATAAAAGGTTAGACCATGAGCCTGTGCTATAAATATATTCTATTTGCTCTCTGTTGTATACAGTCTAAACTTTAAAAGGTCCAATCAACCTTAAATTGCTTCTAGCTAAATGTCCAAAAATTGGCTATAAACTGTATCTTGTTGCCTTGCACTGAGAAATGAATTTGAGGCCAGCAAACAACTGGGCTCCTTTGTACTCCTGCAGCAGCTACTATCAATAGTTGGTTATCATAGCTGTGCAGTGTTCACTCAAGCATGATATCATCGGCTTGCTGTATACCAACTCAGAGCCAAGATTATCAACTATTTTATGTTTCTAAATTTAGCATCTAATAGAAAAAGCTGCGTCTAGTTAGACTGACTGACGCTATGCTTGCCTGAGTGAAACATCCAAGATGAACAGTTGTAGTCTTAGCTAGGCAAGAATTGAAAATTTGAAGAGAAAACCTCCTTAAGATAAAAGAAGATGTCCAGTGAATTCAGTTTTGTTTCCGGCCTGATAGGTGTCAGTTAATCAGCTCAGATATAACTAGCAATGCATTTTCCATTATTCTGATGCTGCAGTTATAATATTTCATAACAAGAATTGACTCAATAATTTAGGCATATGCAACAAATCAGCCAGTTTTATTCAAGTTAACACCAGATAGCCATTGCTAAAGATCAAAACGAAAATCAGTGTGGATTTTAAAACATAATATAATATATATATGATCAGGCATAGAAGTAGCAAGTTCAATAAATAATGTAAACATGCAGAAGGTGTAACAGCTGTGTACTTTTGTGAAGGAATAAGTCAGGGCTTTTTTATAGAAATACATCCTATAAGTATCTTACAAACATGGGAGAGATAATATGTTAGTTCTTTAATTACTTTTCTTAAATATACATTACAATATTGAATGTCAAAACCGATTTTGTAAAAAAGCAGAATCTATAAAAATTCAAGCTGCAAAAGCCTAACTAAAAGGCACATTGCTGGGGTGATTAGTCCTGTCAATTATTAATAATTTTAGTTTTTATACCAGTTGATAAAAGTCCTATTTTTGCAGGTAGAGTCTTGATATATATAGGTGTCAGTTGTAGAGTATTATGCTTTTTAAACATAAAAATATATTGTCTTGCAAGAGTAGAGAATCTAAAAATCCTAAGAGCTGATGCTGACATAGAAAGGATGTCCTGAGCACACATGCTATAGCATTTCTTTGACAAAACCTAATCATCTAGTAGTCCACTTGTTTTTGGAACTCAATCTAAAAATATAAATAGCAGTTTTCTCAATACATTGAAAAGTAATTTGCAACATTTTGAATTTGAATTAAAATGTTCATACACCACAGTTAGTACTAGAGTAGGCTAATCTATATTCTGTAAAATCTACCTATACTGTAAGCAGATCAAAGCTGCCATGCAGCTGGTAACTTTTTAAAAACACAGCTCATAATTACAATTACTATTAGGTTGGATGCTCCCTTGAAATTGTATTTTTCAAATAATTTCTTAGTAATCATGATTGCCATGATGACTTCAATTCTTTTGAAACATATGCTTATAAAGTATTTTAAGTTGGTCACCCACAGTAAATGTAGTTTGGTATGCAAGTAGTAGTACAATGAGAGTTACTAAACAGAAGATTTTTAGTGCAAAACTATATTTTCTATGTGCCTACTCAACTACAGTACTCTAAATAATTGGAGAAAAAAGTGATAGTCAATAATAAATTTGGCCATTTTTCTTACATAATGATGAAATGAACTCTGACAATTTTGATCTATAGTCTTACAGTCTTATATATAGTAATAGTTCTACCATCAATGCATTCTTATTATACTATGCCTTTTTTATGAATATAAAACTCAATTTTGAAGTTTAGTTATATTGTGCAATGCTATAATAATAATAATAATAATAATAATAATAATAATAATAATAATAATAATAATAATAACAATATATATAATAATAATATGAATATGAATATAATATTAATAATAGATATAATACGCAGTATAGGTCTACTGTAATACTATAAATAGTACAACTATACAAATCCTATAAAATTAATTAAAAATCAATATATTATTGCTTGAAAGCAATACGAAATATGCGAATTTGCTGAAGGAAACAGTGGTACTCACTTACCCTTGAAGTTAAACTCTTAAAGTTAATCAAAGTACACTCTTTCATCCTAGGTTTGAGAGGTAAAAGACGTTTTTCACTCCATTTTGAAATGATATTCCCACCGCCAGTTGGCAAGTTCACTTCACAGATTGCGTTTTAACATCCAATTTTTTATTTACCGAGCTAGCTTTTACTAGTAACATCTCCAATACGGCAAGATGCAGCTACTACGTATGATATTACACAGAGCGGTTTGTTTGAGGACAGTGCACTGCAGCTGTGGCATGACTAGGGTAGGTTTTCCCGGGTGGGGGTGGATGTAAATTATAAACGTTCTATGTGCTTTTTTGAAAGCATTATGATAGCATACGCTTCAATCATTTATATGTAAAACAAAACTTATTGTTTTATAAATTATAATTTACTTATTTATTTATTTTACTATTGTTTTAAAAACTTGATAAAACTTTGAACACCCCCTCATAATACCACAACCACATTCCACTCCTTTAGTTATAACCCAATTAGATTAGAAGTCACATCTTCAATACAAACAAGCTATTCCGACGTCGGCTGCTGGCATTAGCTTGAAACTGCAGTGAAGCTCTTATAACTGAGCTAGTAGGCTGAAAGTGCACTACCTATAGTTAGCTACCAATGTTATGAATTGGTGTAAGCAGTAAAGGAAATGAGTAGTGAATATGTGTACAGAAACTTGTACTCAAATGCTTATAGAACCCCATATAAGTTACGGTTATTTGAGATTCAGTCAGGTCCAAAAGAAATTGTGAAATTAAATACCCATTTATATTACATCATGCTGAATCTGGTCACATAATTGGCTATTTAAAGATAATTGTAATTAAAACCATATTGCAATATAAAATAACCTGCCTAAGTTGCTCCTTATTGACGAGTAGTCTAGTTGGGCATAATTTAAGTTCAAACCATGAGCTCATTTCAGCTAAAAATAGCAACACCTTGTCACTGCCTATGAATGGCTTGCATGGTCACTGCCAGAGCCATTAGCAAAATGGCTTACTGCTATTGCAAGCCTCCTACGTGCAAGCACTATTTATCAATCAGAAACTACTTATTTAATTGTAAGCTACTAGAATTTTAATACCATGATATTATAAAAAAGTTGTCTGGTAGGTGCGATATAAGCAGAAAAGCTTAAATAGCCTAAATTCTTAAATTTTTTAAGAAATTCTAATTTGGTAACATGTCGGAATTCTCTCTAAGCTTCTTAAGCTGCATCTCACCGCCTATAATAGGCCCAATAATACAAAATGCAGGGTTTAAATTCTTAACACCCTCATCACTGCGCACATACCTCATACTTATTATACTTAGCTGATGAGACTTTACTACTATTGTTGAAAGAAAGTTATGCAATTACTATTCAATTGACTAAGAATTCTCTCCAACAATTTTGTCGATTATGAAAAAAAAGTTAATGTTTTAAAATAACAATACAGTGAGTTTGGTAACAGATATATTATTAGTATAATTTAGATTACTCTACAGAACAACAAATTTGCTTTGAAATCACACACAAAAGGCATAAAATTTAGTGGCCTTAACTCTCACTAGCATCCTAAGATGTCTGGGTTATCATACAGGCTGTATTACTAAACTGCTTTGCACTAGAAAGAAACAAGTCAAAGCAAGAAATGTACGCAGGCTTCAGAAATCTAGATTCAGGGTAGATTGCGCATTGTACAGCCTCGCCTCTATAGGCAGTACAATATTACAACCACCAAGATTCCAACTACTAGCTACTATAATATAATAACCAGCCTCATACTGCCTTTTACCCATAGTGCAGCTTACTGCAGAGATGAACTTTAACCCTTCGGTTTAGCGCGCACAACATGAATCGTAGGCCGCATGAGCTCCTTGTAATCATTATGATGGCTACAATGCAGCGCAGCTCTACCGTGTTCAGCCAAGCGTGCAGACTAAGCGAGATGTAAAATTTTTATTAAAATCAGTGTATAAATTACACTTTTACTCCAATTCTATTGAGGTTATCTGAAAACTTTAAAAAGCCTCTAATAGACAAATATCTTATAACCCTATATATCAATTTTTGCAAAAATATGTTGCTTGGGAATTGAATAATTCGTGGGGCACTGAGACCATGTTTTTTTATGCGAAAATGGGCAATTTTTCACTGTTTTTGGAGCATAAAAATGCAACGGGTTGAGTAGGTACCGATTTTAAAAAAGCCTCTAATAGAGCAGCAAAATATTTACAAGATGGTTTTTAAATTTTGATTCTAGCCTCAAAATTAGTCGAGTTATGAGTGGGGCACTGTTTCATATATAATTATAATGGAGCAATGAAATTACTGATTCAGTAGAAGGATGACCTTAATCAAGCTGTGTACATCGCAAAATACTACAACATACTGAAATGCACTGTAACCTATTGAAATACACTGCAACACATTGAAATATACTGCAATGTACTTAAATATATGGTAAACTACTGAAATATACTGTCACACATTGAAAAATACTGCAACATACTGAAATATACTGCGACACATTGCAATATACTGTAGGATACTGAAATACGCTGTAGCACACTGAAATACACTGCAACTCACTGAAATATACTGCAACATACTGAAACACACTGTAACATATTGAAATATACTGCAACATACTGAAATACATTGCTACATACTGAAATATACTGCAACATACTGCAACATACTGAAATACACTGTAACATACTGAGATACGCTGCAACATACTACAACATATTGAAAGACACTGCAACACATTGAAATATACTGCAACATACCTAAATATACGGTAATATACCAAAATATACTGTAACACATTGAAAAATACTGCAACATACTGAAATACACTGCAACACACCGAAAAACACTGAAAATACTGTGACACACTGAAATATACTGCAAAATATTGGAATACACTGCTACATACTGAAATATACTGCGACACACTGCAACATACTAAAGTAAACTGCAACATACTGAAATACACTGTAAAATACTGAAATACACTAGAACATACTGAAATATACCGCACCATACTGAAATATACTGCTACATACTGAAATATACTGCAACACACTGCAACATACTGCAACATACTAGAATACACTGTAACATAATGAAATACACTGCAACACATTGAAATATACTGCAAAATACTGAAATACACTGCTATATACTGAAATACACTGCAACACACTACAACATACTGCAACATACTAAAATATACTGCAACATACTGAAATACACTGCAAAATACTGAAATACACTGTAACATACTGAAGTATACTGCAACATACTGAAATACACTGCTACATACTGAAATATACTGCAACACACAGCAACATACTGCAACATACTAAAATACACTGTAACATATTGGAATACACTGCAACACATTGAAATATACTGCAAAGTACTGAAATACACTGCTACATACTGAAATATACTGCAACATACTGCAACATACTGAAATACACTGCAACACATTCAAATATACCGCAAAAAACTACAACATACTGAAATGCACTGTAACATATTGAAATACACTGCAACGCATTAAAATATACTGCAATGTACTGAAATATATGGTAAACTACTTAAATATACTGTCACACATTGAAAAACACTGCAACATACTGAAATATACTGCGACACATTGCAATATACTGTAACATACTGAAATAGGCTGTAGCACACTGAAATACACTGCAACTCACTGAAATATACTGCAACATACTGAAATACACTGTAACATATTGAAATATACTGCAACACACTGAAATATAGTGCTACATACTGAAATATACTGCAACATACTGCAACATAGTAAAATACACTGTAACATACTGAAATACACTGCAACATACTACAACATAATTCAATACACTGCAACACATTGAAATATACTGCAACATACCTAAATATACGATAATATACTGAAATATACTCTAACACATTGAAAAACACTGCAACATACTGAAATACACTGCAACACATTCAAATACACCGCAAAATACTACAACATACTGAAATACACTGTAACACACTGAAATATACTGCAAAATACTGAAATACACTGCTACATACTGAAATATACTGCAACACACTGCGACATACTGCAACATACTAAAATACACTGTAACATATTGAAATACACTGCAACTCACTTAAATATGCTGCAACATACTGCAACATAGTGAAATACACTGTAACATACTGAAATACACTGCGACATACTACAACACATTGAAAGACACTGCAACACATTGAAATATACTGCAACACACCTAAATATACGGTAATATACCAAAATATACTGTAACACATTTAAAAACACTGCAACCTACTGAAATACACTGCAACACACTGAAATACACTGCAAAATACTGTAACACACTGAAATATACTGCAACACACTGCAATTTACTGCAACATACTAAAATACACTGCAACATACTGAAATACACTGCAAAATACTGAAATATACTGCAACACACTGCAACTTACTGCAACATACTAAAATACACTGTAACATATTGAATTACACTGCAACACATTGAAATATACTGCAAAATACTGAAATACACTGCTACATACTGAAATATACTGCGACGCACTGCAACATACTGCAACATACTAAAATATACTGCAACATACTGAAATACACTGCAAAATACTGAAATACACTGTAACATACTGAAATATACTGCAACATACTGAAATACACTGCTACATACTGAAATATACTGCAAAATACTGCAACATACTAAAATACAATGTAACATATTGAAATACACTGCAACACATTGAAATATACTGCAAAATACTGAAATACACTGCTACATACTGAAATATACTGCGACACACTGCAACATACTGCAACATACTAAAATACACTGCAACATACTGAAATACACTGCAGAATACTGAAATACACTCTAACATACTGAAATATACTGCAAAATACTGAAATACACTGCTACATACTGAATTATACTGCAACACACTGCGACATACTGCAACATACTAAAATACACTGTAACATATTGAAATACACTGCAACACATTGAAATATACTGCAATGTACCGAAATATATGGTAAACTACTGAAATATACTGTCACACATTGAAAAATACTGCAACATACTGAAATATACTGCGACACATTGCAATATACTGTAGCATACTGAAATACGCTGTAGCACACTGAAATACACTGCAACTCACTGAAATATACTGCAAAATACTGGAATACACTGCTACATACTGAAATATACTGCGACACACTACAACATGCTGCAACATACTAAAGTATACTGCAACATACTGAAATACACTGTAAAATACTGAAATACACTATAACATACTGAAATATACTGCAACACATTGAAATATACTGCAAAATACTGAAATACACTGCTACATACTGAAATATACTGCGACACACTGCAACATACTGCAACATACTAAAATATACTGCAACATACTGAAATACACTGCAAAATACTGAAATACACTGTAACATACTGAAATATACTGCAACATACTGAAATACACTGCTACATACTGAAATATACTGCAAAATACTGCAACATACTAAAATACAATGTAACATATTGAAATACACTGCAACACATTGAAATATACTGCAAAATACTGAAATACACTGCTACATACTGAAATATACTGCGACACACTGCAACATACTGCAACATACTAAAATACACTGCAACATACTGAAATACACTGCAGAATACTGAAATACACTGTAACATACTGAAATATACTGCAAAATACTGAAATACACTGCTACATACTGAATTATACTGCAACACACTGCGACGTACTGCAACATACTAAAATACACTGTAACATATTGAAATACACTGCAACACATTGAAATATACTGCAATGTACCGAAATATATGGTAAACTACTGAAATATACTGTCACACATTGAAAAATACTGCAACATACTGAAATATACTGCGACTCATTGCAATATACTGTAGCATACTGAAATACGCTGTAGCACACTGAAATACACTGCAACTCACTGAAATATACTGCAAAATATTGGAATACACTGCTACATACTGAAATATACTGCGACACACTACAACATACTGCAACATACTAAAGTATACTGCAACATACTGAAATACACTGTAAAATACTGAAATACACTATAACATACTGAAATATACTGCAACATACTGAAATATACTGCTACATACTGAAATATACTGCCACACACTGCAACATACTGCAACATACCAGAACACACTGCAAAATACTGAAATACACTGTAACATACTGAAGTATACTGCAACATACTGAAATACACTGCTACATACTGAAATATACTGCAACACACAGCAACATACTGCAACATACTAAAATACACTGTAACATATTGGAATACACTGCAACACATTAATTATACTGCAAAATACTGAAATACACTGCTACATACTGAAATATACTGCAACATACTGCAACATACTGAAATACACTGCAACACATTCAAATACACCGCAAAATACTACAACATACTGAAATGCACTGTAACATATTGAAATACACTGCAACGCATTGAAATATACTGCAATGTACCGAAATATATGGTAAACTACTGAAATATACTGTCACACATTGAAAAACACTGCAACATACTGAAATATACTGCGACACATTGCAATATACTGTAACATACTGAAATATACTGCGATACACTGCAACATACTGCAACATACTAAAATATACTGCAACATACTGAAATACGCTGCAAAATACTGAAATACACTGTAACATACTGAAATATACTGCAACATACTGAAGTACACTCCTACATACTGAAATATACTGCAACTCACTGCAACATACTGCAACATACTAAATTACACTGTAACATATTGAAATACACTGCAACACATTGAAATATACTGCAAAATACTGAAATACACTGCTACATACTGAAATATACTGCGACACACTGCAACATACTGCAACATACTAAAATATACTGCAACATACTGAAATACACTGCAAAATACTGAAATACACTGTAACATACTGAAAAATACTGCAACATACTGAAGTACACTCCTACATACTGAAATATACTGCAACTCACTGCAACATACTGCAACATACTAAATTACACTGTAACATATTGAAATACACTGCAACACATTGAAATATACTGCAAAATACTGAAATACACTGCTACAACACTGAAATATATTCAACACACGGCAACATACTGCAACATACTAAAATATGCTGCAATATACTGAAATCCACTGCAAAATACTGAAATACACTATAACATACTGAAATATACTGCAACATACTGCAACATACTGAAATACACTGCAACACATTCAAATACACCGCAAAAAACTACAACATACTGAAATGCACTGTAACATATTGAAATACACTGCAACGCATTAGAATATACTGCAATGTACTGAAATATATGGTAAACTACTTAAATATACTGTCACACATTGAAAAACACTGCAACATACTGAAATATACTGCGACACATTGCAATATACTGTAACATACTGAAATAGGCTGTAGCACACTGAAATACACTGCAACTCACTGAAATATACTGCAACATACTGAAATACACTGTAACATATTGAAATATACTGCAACACACCGAAATATAGTGCTACATACTGAAATATACTGCAACATACTGCAACATAGTGAAATACACTGTAACATACTGAAATACACTGCAACATACTACAACATAATTCAATACACTGCAACACATTGAAATATACTGCAACATACCTAAATATACGATAATATACTGAAATATACTCTAACACATTGAAAAACACTGCAACATACTGAAATACACTGCAACACATTCAAATACACCGCAAAATACTACAACATACTGAAATACACTGTAACACACTGAAATATACTGCAAAATACTGAAATACACTGCTACATACTGAAATATACTGCAACACACTGCGACATACTGCAACATACTAAAATACACTGTAACATATTGAAATACACTGCAACTCACTGAAATATGCTGCAACATACTGCAACATAGTGAAATACACTGTAACATACTGAAATACACTGCGACATACTACAACATATTGAAAGACACTGCAACACATTGAAATATACTGCAACACACCTAAATATACGGTAATATACCAAAATATACTGTAACACATTTAAAAACACTGCAACCTACTGAAATACACTGCAACACACTGAAATACCCTGCAAAATACTGTAACACACTGAAATATACTGCAACACACTGCAATTTACTGCAACATACTAAAATACACTGCAACATACTGAAATACACTGCAAAATACTGAAATATACTGCAACACACTGCAACTTACTGCAACATACTAAAATACACTGTAACATATTGAATTACACTGCAACACATTGAAATATACTGCAAAATACTGAAATACACTGCTACATACTGAAATATACTGCGACACACTGCAACATACTGCAACATACTAAAATATACTGCAACATACTGAAATACACTGCAAAATACTGAAATACACTGTAACATACTGAAATATACTGCAACATACTGAAATACACTGCTACATACTGAAATATACTGCAAAATACTGCAACATACTAAAATACAATGTAACATATTGAAATACACTGCAACACATTGAAATATACTGCAAAATACTGAAATACACTGCTACATACTGAAATATACTGCGACACACTGCAACATACTGCAACATACTAAAATACACTGCAACATACTGAAATACACTGCAGAATACTGAAATACACTGTAACATACTGAAATATACTGCAAAATACTGAAAAACACTGCTACATACTGAATTATACTGCAACACACTGCGACATACTGCAACATACTAAAATACACTGTAACATATTGAAATACACTGCAACACATTGAAATATACTGCAATGTACCGAAATATATGGTAAACTACTGAAATATACTGTCACACATTGAAAAATACTGCAACATACTGAAATATATTGCGACACATTGCAATATACTGTAGCATACTGAAATACGCTGTAGCACACTGAAATACACTGCAACTCACTGAAATATACTGCAAAATACTGGAATACACTGCTACATACTGAAATATACTGCGACACACTACAACATACTGCAACATACTAAAGTATACTGCAACATACTGAAATACACTGTAAAATACTGAAATACACTATAACATACTGAAATATACTGCAACACATTGAAATATACTGCAAAATACTGAAATACACTGCTACATACTGAAATATACTGCGACACGCTGCAACATACTGCAACATACTAAAATATACTGCAACATACTGAAATACACTGCAAAATACTGAAATACACTGTAACATACTGAAATATACTGCAACATACTGAAATACACTGCTACATACTGAAATATACTGCAAAATACTGCAACATACTAAAATACAAAGTAACATATTGAAATACACTGCAACACATTGAAATATACTGCAAAATACTGAAATACACTGCTACATACTGAAATATACTGCGACACACTGCAACATACTGCAACATACTAAAATACACTGCAACATACTGAAATACACTGCAGAATACTGAAATACACTGTAACATACTGAAATATACTGCAAAATACTGAAATACACTGCTACATACTGAATTATACTGCAACACACTGCGACATACTGCAACATACTAAAATACACTGTAACATATTGAAATACACTGCAACACATTGAAATATACTGCAAAATACTGAAATACACTGCTACAACACTGAAATATATTCAACACACGGCAACATACTGCAACATACTAAAATATGCTGCAATATACTGAAATCCACTGCAAAATACTGAAATACACTATAACATACTGAAATATACTGCAACATACTGCAACATACTGAAATACACTGCAACACATTCAAATACACCGCAAAAAACTACAACATACTGAAATGCACTGTAACATATTGAAATACACTGCAACGCATTAAAATATACTGCAATGTACTGAAATATATGGTCAACTACTTAAATATACTGTCACACATTGAAAAACACTGCAACATACTGAAATATACTGCGACACATTGCAATATACTGTAACATACTGAAATAGGCTGTAGCACACTGAAATACACTGCAACTCACTGAAATATACTGCAACATACTGAAATACACTGTAACATATTGAAATATACTGCAACACACTGAAATATAGTGCTACATACTGAAATATACTGCAACATACTGCAACATAGTGAAATACACTGTAACATACTGAAATACACTGCAACATACTACAACATAATTCAATACACTGCAACACATTGAAATATACTGCAACATACCTAAATATACGATAATATACTGAAATATACTCTAACACATTGAAAAACACTGCAACATACTGAAATACACTGCAACACATTCAAATACATTGCAAAATACTACAACATACTGAAATACACTGTAACACACTGAAATATACTGCAAAATACTGAAATACACTGCTACATACTGAAATATACTGCAACACACTGCGACATACTGCAACATACTAAAATACACTGTAACATATTGAAATACACTGCAACTCACTGAAATATGCTGCAACATACTGCAACATAGTGAAATACACTGTAACATACTGAAATACACTGCGACATACTACAACATATTGAAAGACACTGCAACACATTGAAATATACTGCAACACACCTAAATATACGGTAATATACCAAAATATACTGTAACACATTTAAAAACACTGCAACCTACTGAAATACACTGCAACACACTGAAATACACTGCAAAATACTGTAACACACTGAAATATACTGCAACACACTGCAATTTACTGCAACATACTAAAATACACTGCAACATACTGAAATACACTGCAAAATACTGAAATATACTGCAACACACTGCAACTTACTGCAACATACTAAAATACACTGTAACATATTGAATTACACTGCAACACATTGAAATATACTGCAAAATACTGAAATACACTGCTACATACTGAAATATACTGCGACACACTGCAACATACTGCAACATACTAAAATATACTGCAACATACTGAAATACACTGTAACATATTGAAATACACTGCAACATATTGAAATATACTGCAATGTACCGAAATATATGGTAAACTACTGAAATATACTGTCACACATTGAAAAATACTGCAACATACTGAAATATACTGCGACACATTGCAATATACTGTAGCATACTGAAATACGCTGTAGCACACTGAAATACACTGCAACTCACTGAAATATACTGCAAAATACTGGAATACACTGCTACATACTGAAATATACTGCGACACACTACAACATACTGCAACATACTAAAGTATACTGCAACATACTGAAATACACTGTAAAATACTGAAATACACTATAACATACTGAAATATAATGCAACACATTGAAATATACTGCAAAATACTGAAATACACTGCTACATACTGAAATATACTGCGACACACTGCAACATACTGCAACATACTAAAATATACTGCAACATACTGAAATACACTGCAAAATACTGAAATACACTGTAACATACTGAAATATACTGCAACATACTGAAATACACTGCTACATACTGAAATATACTGCAAAATACTGCAACATACTAAAATACAATGTAACATATTGAAATACACTGCAACACATTGAAATATACTGCAAAATACTGAAATACACTGCCACATACTGAAATATACTGCGACACACTGCAACATACTGCAACATACTAAAATACACTGCAACATACTGAAATACACTGCAGAATACTGAAATACACTGTAACATACTGAAATACACTGCAAAATACTGAAATACACTGCTACATACTGAATTATACTGCAACACACTGCGACATACTGCAACATACTAAAATACACTGTAACATATTGAAATACACTGCAACACATTGAAATATACTGCAATGTACCGAAATATATGGTAAACTACTGAAATATACTGTCACACATTGAAAAATACTGCAACATACTGAAATATACTGCGACACATTGCAATATACTGTAGCATACTGAAATACGCTGTAGCACACTAAAATACACTGCAACTCACTGAAATATACTGCAAAATACTGGAATACACTGATACATACTGAAATATACTGCGACACACTACAACATACTGCAACATACTAAAGTATACTGCAACATACTGAAATACACTGTAAAATACTGAAATACACTATAACATACTGAAATATACTGCAACATACTGAAATATACTGCTACATACTGAAATATACTGCCACACACTGCAACATACTGCAACATACCAGAACACACTGCAAAATACTGAAATACACTGTAACATACTGAAGTATACTGCAACATACTGAAATACACTGCTACATACTGAAATATACTGCAACACACTGCGACATACTGCAACATACTAAAATACACTGTAACATATTGAAATACACTGCAACTCACTGAAATATGCTGCAACATACTGCAACATAGTGAAATACACTGTAACATACTGAAATACACTGCGACATACTACAACATATTGAAAGACACTGCAACACATTGAAATATACTGCAACACACCTAAATATACGGTAATATACCAAAATATACTGTAACACATTTAAAAACACTGCAACCTACTGAAATACACTGCAACACACTGAAATACACTGCAAAATACTGTAACACACTGAAATATACTGCAACACACTGCAATTTACTGCAACATACTAAAATACACTGCAACATACTGAAATACACTGCAAAATACTGAAATATACTGCAACACACTGCAACTTACTGCAACATACTAAAATACACTGTAACATATTGAATTACACTGCAACACATTGAAATATACTGCAAAATACTGAAATACACTGCTACATACTGAAATATACTGCGACACACTGCAACATACTGCAACATACTAAAATATACTGCAACATACTGAAATACACTGTAACATATTGAAATACACTGCAACACATTGAAATATACTGCAATGTACCGAAATATATGGTAAACTACTGAAATATACTGTCACACATTGAAAAATACTGCAACATACTGAAATATACTGCGACACATTGCAATATACTGTAGCATACTGAAATACGCTGTAGCACACTGAAATACACTGCAACTCACTGAAATATACTGCAAAATACTGGAATACACTGCTACATACTGAAATATACTGCGACACACTACAACATACTGCAACATACTAAAGTATACTGCAACATACTGAAATACACTGTAAAATACTGAAATACACTATAACATACTGAAATATACTGCAACACATTGAAATATACTGCAAAATACTGAAATACACTGCTACATACTGAAATATACTGCGACACACTGCAACATACTGCAACATACTAAAATATACTGCAACATACTGAAATACACTGCAAAATACTGAAATACACTGTAACATACTGAAATATACTGCAACATACTGAAATACACTGCTACATACTGAAATATACTGCAAAATACTGCAACATACTAAAATACAATGTAACATATTGAAATACACTGCAACACATTGAAATATACTGCAAAATACTGAAATACACTGCCACATACTGAAATATACTGCGACACACTGCAACATACTGCAACATACTAAAATACACTGCAACATACTGAAATACACTGCAGAATACTGAAATACACTGTAACATACTGAAATACACTGCAAAATACTGAAATACACTGCTACATACTGAATTATACTGCAACACACTGCGACATACTGCAACATACTAAAATACACTGTAACATATTGAAATACACTGCAACACATTGAAATATACTGCAATGTACCGAAATATATGGTAAACTACTGAAATATACTGTCACACATTGAAAAATACTGCAACATACTGAAATATACTGCGACACATTGCAATATACTGTAGCATACTGAAATACGCTGTAGCACACTAAAATACACTGCAACTCACTGAAATATACTGCAAAATACTGGAATACACTGATACATACTGAAATATACTGCGACACACTACAACATACTGCAACATACTAAAGTATACTGCAACATACTGAAATACACTGTAAAATACTGAAATACACTATAACATACTGAAATATACTGCAACATACTGAAATATACTGCTACATACTGAAATATACTGCCACACACTGCAACATACTGCAACATACCAGAACACACTGCAAAATACTGAAATACACTGTAACATACTGAAGTATACTGCAACATACTGAAATACACTGCTACATACTGAAATATACTGCAACACACAGCAACATACTGCAACATACTAAAATACACTGTAACATATTGGAATACACTGCAACACATTAATTATACTGCAAAATACTGAAATACACTGCTACATACTGAAATATACTGGAACATACTGCAACATACTGAAATACACTGCAACACATTCAAATACACCTCAAAATACTACAACATACTGAAATGCACTGTAACATATTGAAATACACTGCAACGCATTGAAATATACTGCAATGTACCGAAATATATGGTAAACTACTGAAATATACTGTCACACATTGAAAAACACTGCAACATACTGAAATATACTGCGACACATTGCAATATACTGTAACATACTGAAATAGGCTGTAGCACACTGAAATACACTGCAACTCACTGAAATATACTGCAACATACTGAAATACACTGTAACATATTAAAATATACTGCAACATACTGAAATATAGTGCTACATACTGAAATATACTGCAACATACTGCAACATAGTGAAATACACTGTAACATACTGAAATACACTGCAACATACTACAACATATTGAAATACACTGCAACACATTGAAATATACTGCAACACACCTAAATATACGGTAATATACTGAAATATACTGTAACACATTGAAAAACACTGCAACATACTGAAATACACTGCAACACATTCAAATACACCGCAAAATACTACAACATACTAAAATACACTGTAACATATTGAAATACACTGCAACACATTGAAATATACTGCAATGTACCGAAATATATGGTAAACTACTGAAATATACTGTCACACATTGAAAAATACTGCAACATACTGAAATATACTGCGACACATTGCAATATACTGTAACATACTGAAATATGCTGTAGCACACTGAAATACACTGCAACTCACTGAAATATACTGCAACATACTGAAACACACTGTAACCTATTGAAGTATACTGCAACATGCTGAAATACATTGCTACATACTGAAATATACTGCAACATACTGCAACATACTGAAATACACTGTAACATACTGATATACCCTGCAACATACTACAACATATTGAAAGACACTGCAACACATTGAAATATACTGCAACATACCTAAATATACGGTAATATACCAAAATATACTGTAACACATTGAAAAGTACTGCAACATACTGAAATACACTGCAACACACCGAAAAACACTGAAAATACTGTAACACACTGAAATATACTGCAAAATACTGAAATACACTGCTACATACTGAAATACACTGCAACACACTACAACATACTGCAACATACTAAAATATACTGCAACATACTGAAATACACTGCAAAATACTGAAATACACTGTAACATACTGAAGTATACTGCAACATACTGAAATACACTGCTACATACTGAAATATACTGCGACACATTGCAATATACTGTAACATACTGAAATAGGCTGTAGCACACTGAAATACACTGCAACTCACTGAAATATACTGCAACATACTGAAATACACTGTAACATATTAAAATATACTGCAACATACTGAAATATAGTGCTACATACTGAAATATACTGCAACATACTGCAACATAGTGAAATACACTGTAACATACTGAAATACACTGCAACATACTACAACATATTGAAATACACTGCAACACATTGAAATATACTGCAACACAACTAAATATACGGTAATATACTGAAATATACTGTAACACATTGAAAAACACTGCAACATACTGAAATACACTGCAACACATTCAAATACACCGCAAAATACTACAACATACTGAAATGCACTGTAACATATCGAAATACACTGCAACGCATTGAAATATACTGCAATGTACCAAAATATATGGTAAACTACTGAAATATACTGTCACACATTGAAAAATACTGCAACATACTGAAATATACTGCGACACATTGCAATATACTGTAACATACTGAAATATGCTGTAGCACACTGAAATACACTGCAACATACTGAAATACACTGTAACATATTAAAATATACTGCAACATACTGAAATACACTGCAGAATACCGAAATACACTGTAACATACTGAAATATACTGCAAAATACTGAAATACACTGCTACATACTGAAATATACTGCGACACACTGTGACATACTGCAACATACTAAAATACACTGTAACATATTGAAATACACTGCAACACATTGAAATATACTGCAATGTACCGAAATATATGGTAAACTACTGAAATATACTGTCACACATTGAAAAATACTGCAACATACTGAAATATACTGCGACACATTGCAATATACTGTAACATACTGAAATATGCTGTAGCACACTGAAATACACTGCAACTCACTGAAATATACTGCAACATACTGAAACACACTGTAACCTATTGAAATATACTGCAACATACTGAAATACATTGCTACATACTGAAATATACTGCAACATACTGCAACATACTGAAGGACACTGTAACATACTGATATACCCTGCAACATACTACAACATATTGAAAGACACTGCAACACATTGAAATATACTGCAACATACCTAAATATACGGTAATATACCAAAATATACTGTAACACATTGAAAAGTACTGCAACATACTGAAATACACTGCAACACACCGAAAAACACTGAAAATACTGTAACACACTGAAATATACTGCAAAATACTGAAATACACTGCTACATACTGAAATACACTGCAACACACTACAACATACTGCAACATACTAAAATATACTGCAACATACTGAAATACACTGCAAAATACTGAAATACACTGTAACATACTGAAGTATACTGCAACATACTGAAATACACTGCTACATACTGAAATATACTGCAACACACAGCAACATACTGCAACATACTAAAATACACTGTAACATATTGGAATACACTGCAACACATTGAAATATACTGCAAAATACTGAAATACACTGCTACATACTGAAATATACTGCAACATACTGCAACATACTGAAATACACTGCAACACATTCAAATACACCGCAAAATACTACAACATACTGAAATGCACTGTAACATATTGAAATACACTGTAACATATTAAAATATACGGCAACATACTGAAATATACTGCGACACATTGCAATATACTGTAACATACTGAAATAGGCTGTAGCACACTGAAATACACTGCAACTCACTGAAATATACTGCAACATACTGAAATACACTGTAACATATTGAAATATACTGCAACACACTGAAATATAGTGCTACATACTGAAATATACTGCTACATACTGAAATACACTGCAACATACTGCAACATACTGAAATACACTGCAACACATTGAAATATACTGCAACATACCTAAATATACGGTAATATACTGAAAAATACTGTAACACATTGAAAAACACTGCAACATACTGAAATACACTGCAACACATTCAAATACACCGCAAAATACTACAACATACTGAAATGCACTGTAACATATTGAAATACACTGCAACACATTGAAATATACTGCAATGTACCGAAATATATGGTAAACTACTGAAATATACTGTCACACATTGAAAAATACTGCAACATACTGAAATATACTGCGACACATTGCAATATACTGTAACATACTGAAATATGCTGTAGCACACTGAAATACACTGCAACATACTGAAATACACTGTAACATATTAAAATATACTGCAACATACTGAAATACACTGCAGAATACCGAAATACACTGTAACATACTGAAATATACTGCAAAATACTGAAATACACTGCTACATACTGAAATATACTGCGACACACTGCGACATACTGCAACATACTAAAATACACTGTAACATATTGAAACACACTGCAACACATTGAAATATACTGCAATGTACCGAATTATATGGTAAACTACTGAAATATACTCTAACACATTGAAAAACACTGCAACATACTGAAATATACTGCGACACATTGCAATATACTGTAACATACTGAAATATGCTGTAGCACACTGAAATACACTGCAACTCACTGAAATATACTGCAACATACTGAAACACACTGTAACATATTGAAATACACTGCAACACATTGAAATATACTGCAATGTACCGAAATATATGGTAAACTACTGAAATATACTGTCACACATTGAAAAATACTGCAACATACTGAAATATACTGCGACACATTGCAATATACTGTAACATACTGAAATAGGCTGTAGCACACTGAAATACACTGCAACTCACTGAAATATACTGCAACATACTGAAATACACTGTAACATATTGAAATATACTGCAACACACTGAAATATAGTGCTACATACTGAAATATACTGCAACATACTGCAACATAGTGAAATACACTGTAACATACTGAAATACACTGCAACATACTACAACATATTTCAATACACTGCAACACATTGAAATATACTGCAACATACCTAAATATACGATAATATACTGAAATATACTCTAACACATTGAAAAACACTGCAACATACTGAAATACACTGCAACACATTCAAATACACCGCAAAATACTACAACATACTGAAATACACTGTAACACACTGAAATATACTGCAAAATACTGAAATACACTGCTACATACTGAAATATACTGCAACACACTGCGACATACTGCAACAAACTAAAATACACTGTAACATATTGAAATACACTGCAACACATTGAAATATACTGCAATGTACCGAAATATATGGTAAACTACTGAAATATACTGTCACACATTGAAAAATACTGCAACATACTGAAATATACTGCGACACATTGCAATATACTGTAACATACTGAAATATGCTGTAGCACACTGAAATACACTGCAACATACTGAAATACACTGTAACGTATTAAAATATACTGCAACATACTGAAATACACTGCAGAATACCGAAATACACTGTAACATACTGAAATATACTGCAAAATACTGAAATACACTGCTACATACTGAAATATACTGCGACACACTGCGACATACTGCAACATACTAAAATACACTGTAACATATTGAAACACACTGCAACACATTGAAATATACTGCAATGTACCGAAATATATGGTAAACTACTGAAATATACTGTCACACATTGAAAAATACTGCAACATACTGAAATGTACTGCGACACATTGCAATATACTGTAACATACTGAAATATGCTGTAGCACACTGAAATACACTGCAACTCACTGAAATATACTGCAACATACTGAAACACACTGTAACATATTGAAATATACTGCAACATACTGAAATACATTGCTACATACTGAAATATACTGCAACATACTGCAACATACTGAAATACACTGTAATATACTGAAATACGCTGCAACATACTACAACATATTGAAAGACACTGCAACACAGTGAAATATACTGCAACATACCTAAATATACGGCAACATACCAAAATACACTGTAACACATTGAAAAATACTGCAACATACTGAAATACACTGCAACACATCGAAAAACACTGAAAATACTGTAAAACACTGAAATATACTGCAAAATACTGAAATACACTGCTACATACTGAAATATACTGCGACACACTGCAACATACTGCAACATACTAAAATATACTGCAACATACTGAAATACACTGCAAAATACTGAAATACACTGTAACATACTGAAATATACTGCAACATACTGAAGTACACTCCTACATACTGAAATATACTGCAACTCACTGCAACATACTGCAACATACTAAATTACACTGTAACATATTGAAATACACTGCAACACATTGAAATATACTGCAAAATACTGAAATACACTGCTACATACTGAAATATACTGCGACACACTGCAACATACTGCAACATACTAAAATATACTGCAACATACTGAAATACACTGCAAAATACTGAAATACACTGTAACATACTGAAATATACTGCAACATACTGAAGTACACTCCTACATACTGAAATATACTGCAACTCACTGCAACATACTGCAACATACTAAATTACACTGTAACATATTGAAATACACTGCAACACATTGAAATATACTGCAAAATACTGAAATACACTGCTACAACACTGAAATATATTCAACACACGGCAAAATACTGCAACATACTAAAATATGCTGCAATATACTGAAATCCACTGCAAAATACTGAAATACACTATAACATACTGAAATATACTGCAACATACTGAAATATACTGCTACATACTGAAATATACTGCCACACACTGCAACATACTGCAACATACCAGAACACACTGTAACATAATGAAATACACTGCAACACATTGAAATATACTGCAAAATACTGAAATACACTGCTATATACTGAAATACACTGCAACACACTACAACATACTGCAACATACGAAAATATACTGCAACATACTGAAATACACTGCAAAATACCGAAATACACTGTAACATACTGAAGTATACTGCAACATACTGAAATACACTGCAAAATACTGAAATACACTGTAACATACTGAAGTATACTGCAACATACTGAAATACACTGCTACATACTGAAATATACTGCAACACACAGCAACATACTGCAACATCCTAAAATACACTGTAACATATTGGAATACACTGCAACACATTAATTATACTGCAAAATACTGAAATACACTGCTACATACTGAAATATACTGCAACATACTGCAACATACTGAAATACACTGCAACACATTCAAATACACCGCAAAATACTACAACATACTGAAATGCACAGTAACATATTGAAATACACTGCATCGCATTGAAATATACTGCAATGTACCGAAATATATGGTAAACTACTGAAATATACTGTCACACATTGAAAAACACTGCAACATACTGAAATATACTGCGACACATTGCAATATACTGTAACATACTGAAATAGGCTGTAGCACACTGAAATACACTGCAACTCACTGAAATATACTGCAACATACTGAAATACACTGTAACATATTAAAATATACTGCAACATACTGAAATATAGTGCTACATACTGAAATATACTGCAACATACTGCAACATAGTGAAATACACTGTAACATACTGAAATACACTGCAACATACTACAACATATTGAAATACACTGCAACACATTGAAATATACTGCAACACACCTAAATATACGGTAATATACTGAAATATACTGTAACACATTGAAAAACACTGCAACATACTGAAATACACTGCAACACATTCAAATACACCGCAAAATACTACAACATACTGAAATGCACTGTAACATATCGAAATACACTGCAACACATTGAAATATACTGCAATGTACCAAAATATATGGTAAACTACTGAAATATACTGTCACACATTGAAAAATACTGCAACATACTGAAATATACTGCGACACATTGCACTATACTGTAACATACTGAAATATGCTGTAGCACACTGAAATACACTGCAACATACTGAAATACACTGTAACATATTAAAATATACTGCAACATACTGAAATACACTGCAGAATACCGAAATACACTGTAACATACTGAAATATACTGCAAAATACTGAAATACACTGCTACATACTGAAATATACTGCGACACACTGTGACATACTGCAACATACTAAAATACACTGTAACATATTGAAATACACTGCAACACATTGAAATATACTGCAATGTACCGAAATATATGGTAAACTACTGAAATATACTGTCACACATTGAAAAATACTGCAACATACTGAAATATACTGCGACACATTGCAATATACTGTAACATACTGAAATATGCTGTAGCACACTGAAATACACTGCAACTCACTGAAATATACTGCAACATACTGAAACACACTGTAACCTATTGAAGTATACTGCAACATACTGAAATACATTGCTACATACTGAAATATACTGCAACATACTGCAACATACTGAAATACACTGTAACATACTGATATACCCTGCAACATACTACAACATATTGAAAGACACTGCAACACATTGAAATATACTGCAACATACCTAAATATACGGTAATATACCAAAATATACTGTAACACATTGAAAAGTACTGCAACATACTGAAATACACTGCAACACACCGAAAAACACTGAAAATACTGTAACACACTGAAATATACTGCAAAATACTGAAATACACTGCTACATACTGAAATACACTGCAACACACTACAACATACTGCAACATACTAAAATATACTGCAACATACTGAAATACACTGCAAAATACTGAAATACACTGTAACATACTGAAGTATACTGCAACATACTGAAATACACTGCTACATACTGAAATATACTGCGACACATTGCAATATACTGTAACATACTGAAATAGGCTGTAGCACACTGAAATACACTGCAACTCACTGAAATATACTGCAACATACTGAAATACACTGTAACATATTAAAATATACTGCAACATACTGAAATATAGTGCTACATACTGAAATATACTGCAACATACTGCAACATAGTGAAATACACTGTAACATACTGAAATACACTGCAACATACTACAACATATTGAAATACACTGCAACACATTGAAATATACTGCAACACAACTAAATATACGGTAATATACTGAAATATACTGTAACACATTGAAAAACACTGCAACATACTGAAATACACTGCAACACATTCAAATACACCGCAAAATACTACAACATACTGAAATGCACTGTAACATATCGAAATACACTGCAACGCATTGAAATATACTGCAATGTACCAAAATATATGGTAAACTACTGAAATATACTGTCACACATTGAAAAATACTGCAACATACTGAAATATACTGCGACACATTGCAATATACTGTAACATACTGAAATATGCTGTAGCACACTGAAATACACTGCAACATACTGAAATACACTGTAACATATTAAAATATACTGCAACATACTGAAATACACTGCAGAATACCGAAATACACTGTAACATACTGAAATATACTGCAAAATACTGAAATACACTGCTACATACTGAAATATACTGCGACACACTGTGACATACTGCAACATACTAAAATACACTGTAACATATTGAAATACACTGCAACACATTGAAATATACTGCAATGTACCGAAATATATGGTAAACTACTGAAATATACTGTCACACATTGAAAAATACTGCAACATACTGAAATATACTGCGACACATTGCAATATACTGTAACATACTGAAATATGCTGTAGCACACTGAAATACACTGCAACTCACTGAAATATACTGCAACATACTGAAACACACTGTAACCTATTGAAATATACTGCAACATACTGAAATACATTGCTACATACTGAAATATACTGCAACATACTGCAACATACTGAAGGACACTGTAACATACTGATATACCCTGCAACATACTACAACATATTGAAAGACACTGCAACACATTGAAATATACTGCAACATACCTAAATATACGGTAATATACCAAAATATACTGTAACACATTGAAAAGTACTGCAACATACTGAAATACACTGCAACACACCGAAAAACACTGAAAATACTGTAACACACTGAAATATACTGCAAAATACTGAAATACACTGCTACATACTGAAATACACTGCAACACACTACAACATACTGCAACATACTAAAATATACTGCAACATACTGAAATACACTGCAAAATACTGAAATACACTGTAACATACTGAAGTATACTGCAACATACTGAAATACACTGCTACATACTGAAATATACTGCAACACACAGCAACATACTGCAACATACTAAAATACACTGTAACATATTGGAATACACTGCAACACATTGAAATATACTGCAAAATACTGAAATATACTGCGACATACCTAAATATACGATAATATACTGAAATATACTCTAACACATTGAAAAACACTGCAACATACTGAAATACACTGCAACACATTAAAATACACCGCAAAATACTACAACATACTGAAATACACTGTAACACACTGAAATATACTGCAAAATACTGAAATACACTGCTACATACTGAAATATACTGCAACACACTGCGACATACTGCAACAAACTAAAATACACTGTAACATATTGAAATACACTGCAACACATTGAAATATACTGCAATGTACCGAAATATATGGTAAACTACTGAAATATACTGTCACACATTGAAAAATACTGCAACATACTGAAATATACTGCGACACATTGCAATATACTGTAACATACTGAAATATGCTGTAGCACACTGAAATACACTGCAACATACTGAAATACACTGTAACGTATTAAAATATACTGCAACATACTGAAATACACTGCAGAATACCGAAATACACTGTAACATACTGAAATATACTGCAAAATACTGAAATACACTGCTACATACTGAAATATACTGCGACACACTGCGACATACTGCAACATACTAAAATACACTGTAACATATTGAAACACACTGCAACACATTGAAATATACTGCAATGTACCGAAATATATGGTAAACTACTGAAATATACTGTCACACATTGAAAAATACTGCAACATACTGAAATGTACTGCGACACATTGCAATATACTGTAACATACTGAAATATGCTGTAGCACACTGAAATACACTGCAACTCACTGAAATATACTGCAACATACTGAAACACACTGTAACATATTGAAATATACTGCAACATACTGAAATACATTGCTACATACTGAAATATACTGCAACATACTGCAACATACTGAAATACACTGTAACATACTGAAATACGCTGCAACATACTACAACATATTGAAAGACACTGCAACACAGTGAAATATACTGCAACATACCTAAATATACGGCAACATACCAAAATACACTGTAACACATTGAAAAATACTGCAACATACTGAAATACACTGCAACACATCGAAAAACACTGAAAATACTGTAAAACACTGAAATATACTGCAAAATACTGAAATACACTGCTACATACTGAAATATACTGCGACACACTGCAACATACTGCAACATACTAAAATATACTGCAACATACTGAAATACACTGCAAAATACTGAAATACACTGTAACATACTGAAATATACTGCAACATACTGAAGTACACTCCTACATACTGAAATATACTGCAACTCACTGCAACATACTGCAACATACTAAATTACACTGTAACATATTGAAATACACTGCAACACATTGAAATATACTGCAAAATACTGAAATACACTGCTACATACTGAAATATACTGCGACACACTGCAACATACTGCAACATACTAAAATATACTGCAACATACTGAAATACACTGCAAAATACTGAAATACACTGTAACATACTGAAATATACTGCAACATACTGAAGTACACTCCTACATACTGAAATATACTGCAACTCACTGCAACATACTGCAACATACTAAATTACACTGTAACATATTGAAATACACTGCAACACATTGAAATATACTGCAAAATACTGAAATACACTGCTACAACACTGAAATATATTCAACACACGGCAAAATACTGCAACATACTAAAATATGCTGCAATATACTGAAATCCACTGCAAAATACTGAAATACACTATAACATACTGAAATATACTGCAACATACTGAAATATACTGCTACATACTGAAATATACTGCCACACACTGCAACATACTGCAACATACCAGAACACACTGTAACATAATGAAATACACTGCAACACATTGAAATATACTGCAAAATACTGAAATACACTGCTATATACTGAAATACACTGCAACACACTACAACATACTGCAACATACGAAAATATACTGCAACATACTGAAATACACTGCAAAATACTGAAATACACTGTAACATACTGAAGTATACTGCAACATACTGAAATACACTGCTACATACTGAAATATACTGCAACACACAGCAACATACTGCAACATCCTAAAATACACTGTAACATATTGGAATACACTGCAACACATTAATTATACTGCAAAATACTGAAATACACTGCTACATACTGAAATATACTGCAACATACTGCAACATACTGAAATACACTGCAACACATTCAAATACACCGCAAAATACTACAACATACTGAAATGCACAGTAACATATTGAAATACACTGCAACGCATTGAAATATACTGCAATGTACCGAAATATATGGTAAACTACTGAAATATACTGTCACACATTGAAAAACACTGCAACATACTAAAATATACTGCAACATACTGAAATACACTGCAAAATACTGAAATACACTGTAACATACTGAAGTATACTGCAACATACTGAAATACACTGCTACATACTGAAATATACTGCGACACATTGCAATATACTGTAACATACTGAAATAGGCTGTAGCACACTGAAATACACTGCAACTCACTGTAATATACTGCAACATACTGAAATACACTGTAACATATTAAAATATACTGCAACATACTGAAATATAGTGCTACATACTGAAATATACTGCAACATACTGCAACATAGTGAAATACACTGTAACATACTGAAATACACTGCAACATACTACAACATATTGAAATACACTGCAACACATTGAAATATACTGCAACACACCTAAATATACGGTAATATACTGAAATATACTGTAACACATTGAAAAACACTGCAACATACTGAAATACACTGCAACACATTCAAATACACCGCAAAATACTACAACATACTGAAATGCACTGTAACATATCGAAATACACTGCAACGCATTGAAATATACTGCAATGTACCAAAATATATGGTAAACTACTGAAATATACTGTCACACATTGAAAAATACTGCAACATACTGAAATATACTGCGACACATTGCAATATACTGTAACATACTGAAATATGCTGTAGCACACTGAAATACACTGCAACATACTGAAATACACTGTAACATATTAAAATATACTGCAACATACTGAAATACACTGCAGAATACCGAAATACACTGTAACATACTGAAATATACTGCAAAATACTGAAATACACTGCTACATACTGAAATATACTGCGACACACTGTGACATACTGCAACATACTAAAATACACTGTAACATATTGAAATACACTGCAACACATTGAAATATACTGCAATGTACCGAAATATATGGTAAACTACTGAAATATACTGTCACACATTGAAAAATACTGCAACATACTGAAATATACTGCGGCACATTGCAATATACTGTAACATACTGAAATATGCTGTAGCACACTGAAATACACTGCAACTCACTGAAATATACTGCAACATACTGAAACACACTGTAACCTATTGAAATATACTGCAACATACTGAAATACATTGCTACATACTGAAATATACTGCAACATACTGCAACATACTGAAATACACTGTAACATACTGATATACCCTGCAACATACTACAACATATTGAAAGACACTGCAACACATTGAAATATACTGCAACATACCTAAATATACGGTAATATACCAAAATATACTGTAACACATTGAAAAGTACTGCAACATACTGAAATACACTGCAACACACCGAAAAACACTGAAAATACTGTAACACACTGAAATATACTGCAAAATACTGAAATACACTGCTACATACTGAAATACACTGCAACACACTACAACATACTGCAACATACTAAAATATACTGCAACATACTGAAATACACTGCAAAATACTGAAATACACTGTAACATACTGAAGTATACTGCAACATACTGAAATACACTGCTACATACTGAAATATACTGCAACACACAGCAACATACTGCAACATACTAAAATACACTGTAACATATTGGAATACACTGCAACACATTGAAATATACTGCAAAATACTGAAATACACTGCTACATACTGAAATATACTGCAACATACTGCAACATACTGAAATACACTGCAACACATTCAAATACACCGCAAAATACTACAACATACTGAAATGCACTGTAACATATTGAAATACACTGTAACATATTAAAATATACGGCAACATACTGAAATATACTGCGACACATTGCAATATACTGTAACATACTGAAATAGGCTGTAGCACACTGAAATACACTGCAACTCACTGAAATATACTGCAACATACTGAAATACACTGTAACATATTGAAATATACTGCAACACACTGAAATATAGTGCTACATACTGAAATATACTGCTACATACTGAAATACACTGCAACATACTGCAACATACTGAAATACACTGCAACACATTGAAATATACTGCAACATACCTAAATATACGGTAATATACTGAAAAATACTGTAACACATTGAAAAACACTGCAACATACTGAAATACACTGCAACACATTCAAATACACCGCAAAATACTACAACATACTGAAATGCACTGTAACATATTGAAATACACTGCAACACATTGAAATATACTGCAATGTACCGAAATATATGGTAAACTACTGAAATATACTGTCACACATTGAAAAATACTGCAACATACTGAAATATACTGCGACACATTGCAATATACTGTAACATACTGAAATATGCTGTAGCACACTGAAATACACTGCAACATACTGAAATACACTGTAACATATTAAAATATACTGCAACATACTGAAATACACTGCAGAATACCGAAATACACTGTAACATACTGAAATATACTGCAAAATACTGAAATACACTGCTACATACTGAAATATACTGCGACACACTGCGACATACTGCAACATACTAAAATACACTGTAACATATTGAAACACACTGCAACACATTGAAATATACTGCAATGTACCGAATTATATGGTAAACTACTGAAATATACTCTAACACATTGAAAAACACTGCAACATACTGAAATATACTGCGGCACATTGCAATATACTGTAACATACTGAAATATGCTGTAGCACACTGAAATACACTGCAACTCACTGAAATATACTGCAACATACTGAAACACACTGTAACATATTGAAATACACTGCAACACATTGAAATATACTGCAATGTACCGAAATATATGGTAAACTACTGAAATATACTGTCACACATTGAAAAATACTGCAACATACTGAAATATACTGCGACACATTGCAATATACTGTAACATACTGAAATAGGCTGTAGCACACTGAAATACACTGCAACTCACTGAAATATACTGCAACATACTGAAATACACTGTAACATATTGAAATATACTGCAACACACTGAAATATAGTGCTACATACTGAAATATACTGCAACATACTGCAACATAGTGAAATACACTGTAACATACTGAAATACACTGCAACATACTACAACATATTTCAATACACTGCAACACATTGAAATATACTGCAACATACCTAAATATACGATAATATACTGAAATATACTCTAACACATTGAAAAACACTGCAACATACTGAAATACACTGCAACACATTCAAATACACCGCAAAATACTACAACATACTGAAATACACTGTAACACACTGAAATATACTGCAAAATACTGAAATACACTGCTACATACTGAAATATACTGCAACACACTGCGACATACTGCAACATACTAAAATACACTGTAACATATTGAAATACACTGCAACACATTGAAATATACTGCAATGTACCGAAATATATGGTAAACTACTGAAATATACTGTCACACATTGAAAAATACTGCAACATACTGAAATATACTGCGACACATTGCAATATACTGTAACATACTGAAATATGCTGTAGCACACTGAAATACACTGCAACATACTGAAATACACTGTAACGTATTAAAATATACTGCAACATACTGAAATACACTGCAGAATACCGAAATACACTGTAACATACTGAAATATACTGCAAAATACTGAAATACACTGCTACATACTGAAATATACTGCGACACACTGCGACATACTGCAACATACTAAAATACACTGTAACATATTGAAACACACTGCAACACATTGAAATATACTGCAATGTACCGAAATATATGGTAAACTACTGAAATATACTGTCACACATTGAAAAATACTGCAACATACTGAAATGTACTGCGACACATTGCAATATACTGTAACATACTGAAATATGCTGTAGCACACTGAAATACACTGCAACTCACTGAAATATACTGCAACATACTGAAACACACTGTAACATATTGAAATATACTGCAACATACTGAAATACATTGCTACATACTGAAATATACTGCAACATACTGCAACATACTGAAATACACTGTAACATACTGAAATACGCTGCAACATACTACAACATATTGAAAGACACTGCAACACAGTGAAATATACTGCAACATACCTAAATATACGGCAACATACCAAAATACACTGTAACACATTGAAAAATACTGCAACATACTGAAATACACTGCAACACATCGAAAAACACTGAAAATACTGTAAAACACTGAAATATACTGCAAAATACTGAAATACACTGCTACATACTGAAATATACTGCGACACACTGCAACATACTGCAACATACTAAAGTAAACTGCAACATACTGAAATACACTGTAAAATACTGAAATACACTGTAACATACTGAAGTATACTGCAACATACTGAAATACACTGCTACATACTGAAATATACTGCAACACACAGCAACATACTGCAACATACTAAAATACACTGTAACATATTGGAATACACTGCAACACATTGAAATATACTGCAAAATACTGAAATACACTGCTACATACTGAAATATACGGCAACATACTGCAACATACTGAAATACACTGCAACACATTCAAATACACCGCAAAATACTACAACATACTGAAATACACTGCAAGACATTGAAATATACTGCAACATACCTAAATATACGGTAATATACTGAAATATACTGTAACACATTGAAATATACTGCAACATACTGAAATACACTGCAACACATTCAAATACACCGCAAAATACTACAACATACTGAAATGCACTGTAACATATCGAAATACACTGCAACACATTGAAATATACTGCAATGTACCGAAATATATGGTAAACTACTGAAATATACTGTCACACATTGAAAAATACTGCAACATACTGAAATATACTGCGACACATTGCAATATACTGTAACATACTGAAATATGCGGTAGCACACTGAAATACACTGCAACTCACTGAAATATACTGCAACATACTGAAATACACTGTAACATATTGAAATATACTGCAACATACTGAAATACAGTGCTACATACTGAAATATACTGCAACATACTGCAACATAGTGAAATATACTGTAACATACTGAAATACACTGCAACAAACTACAACATATTAAAAGACACTGCAACACATTGAAATATACTGCAACATACCTAAATATACGGTAATATACCAAAATATACTGTAACACATTTAAAAATACTGCAACATACTGAAATACACTGCAACACACTGAAATACACTGCAAAATACTGAAATACACTGTAACATACTGAAATATACTGCAACATACTGAAATACACTGCTACATACTGAAATATACTGCAACACACAGCAACATACTGCAACATACTAAAATACACTGTAACATATTGGAATACACTGCAACACATTGAAATATACTGCAAAATACTGAAATACACTGCTACATACTGAAATATACTGCAACATACTGCAACATACTGAAATACACTGCAACACATTCAAATACACCGCAAAATACTACAACATACTGAAATGCACTGTAACATATCGAAATACACTGCAACACATTGAAATATACTGCAATGTACCGAAATATATGGTAAACTACTGAAATATACTGTCACACATTGAAAAATACTGCAACATACTGAAATATACTGCGACACATTGCAATATACTGTAACATACTGAAATATGCTGTAGCACACTGAAATACACTGCAACTCACTGAAATATACTGCAACATACTGAAATACACTGTAACTTATTGAAATATACTGCAACATACTGAAATACAGTGCTACATACTGAAATATACTGCAACATACTGCAACATAGTGAAATACACTGTAACATACTGAAATACACTGCAACAAACTACAACATATTGAAAGACACTGCAACACATTGAAATATACTGCAACATACCTAAATATACGGTAATATACCAAAATATACTGTAACACATTTAAAAATACTGCAACATACTGAAATACACTGCAACACACTGAAATACACTGCAAAATACTGAAATACACTGTAACATACTGAAATATACTGCAACATACTGAAATACACTGCTACATACTGAAATATACTGCAACACACTGCAACATACTGCAACATACTAAAATACACTGTAACATATTGAAATACACTGCAACACATCGAAATATACTGCAAAATACTGAAATACACTGCTACATACTGAAATATACTGCGACACACTGCAACATACTGCAACATACTAGAATACACTGTAACCTAATGAAATACACTGCAACACATTGAAATATACTGCAAAATACTGAAATACACTGCTATATACTGAAATGTACTGCAACACACTACAACATACTGCAACATGCTAAAATATACTGCAAAATACTGAAACACCCTGCAAAATACTGAAATACACTGTAACATACTGAAGTATACTGCAACATACTGAAATACACTTCTACATACTGAAATATGCTGCAACACACAGCAACATACTGCAACATACTAAAATACACTGTAACATATTGGAATACACTGCAACACATTGAAATATACTGCAAAATACTGAAATACACTGCTACATACTGAAATATACTGCGACACACTGCAATTTACTGCAACATACTAAAATACACTGTAACATATTGAAATAGACTGCAACACTTTGAAATATACTGCAAAATACTGAAATACACTGCTACATACTGGAATATACTGCGACACACTGCAAGATACTGCAACATACTAAAATAAACTGCAACATACTGAAATACACTGCAGAATACTGAAATACACTGTAACATACTGAAATATACTGCAAAATACTGAAATACACTGCTACATACTGAAATATACTGCAACACACTGCGACATACTGCAACATACTAAAATACACTGTAACATATTGAAATACACTGCAACACATTGAAATATACTGCAATGTACTGAAATATATGCTAAACTACTGAAATATACTGTCACACATTGAAAAACACTGCAACATACTGATATATACTGCGACACATTGCAATATACTGTAACATACTGAAATAGGCTGTAGCATACTGAAATACACTGCAACTCACTGAAATATCCTGCAACATACTGAAATACACTGTAACATATTGAAATACACTGCAACATACTGAAATATAGTGCTACATACTGAAATATACTGCAACATACTGCAACATAGTGAAATACACTGTAACATAGTGAAATACACTGCAACATACTACAACATATTGAAATACACTGCAACACATTGAAATTTACTGCAACATACCCAAATATACGGTAATCTACTGAAATATACTGTAACACATTGAAAAACACTGCAACATACTGAAATACACTGCAACACATTCAAATACACCGCAAAATACTACAACATACTGAAATGCACTGTAACATATTATGAAATACACTGCAACACATTGAAATATACTGCAATGTACCGAAATATATGGTAAACTACTGAAATATAATGTCACACATTGAAAAATACTGCAACATACTGAAATATACTGCGACACATTGCAATATACTGTAACATACTGAAATATGCTGTAGCACACTGAAATACACTGCAACTCACTGAAATATACTGCAACATACTGAATTACACTGTAACAAATTGAAATATACTGCAACATACTGAAATACAGTGCTACATACTGAAATATACTGAAACATACTGCAACATAGTGAAATACACTGTACCATACTGAAATACACTGCAACATACTACAACATATTGAAATACACTGCAACACATTGAAATATACTGCAACATACCTAAATATACTGTGATATACTGAAATATACTGTAACACATTGAAAAACACTGCAACATACTGAAATACACTGCAATGCACTGAGATACACCGCAAAATACTACAACATACTGAAATGCACTGTAACATATTGAAATACACTGCAACACATTGAAATATACTGCAATGTACCGAAATATATTGTAAACTACTGAAATATACTGTCACACATTGAAAAGTACTGCAACATACTGAAATATACTGCGACACGTTGCAATATACTGTAACATACTGAAATATGCTATAGCACACTGAAATACACTGCAACTCACTGAAATATACTGCAACATACTGCAACATAGTGAAATACACTGTAACATACTGAAATACACTGCGACATACTACAACATATTGAAAGACACTGCAACACATTAAAATATACTGCAACACACCTAAATATACGGTAATATACCAAAATATACTGTAACACATTTAAAAACACTGCAACCTACTGAAATACACTGCAACACACTGAAATACACTGCAAAATACTGTAACACACTAAAATACACTGCAACACACTGCAATTTACTGCAACATACTAAAATATACTGCAACATACTGAAATACACTGCAAAATACTGAAATATACTGCAACACACTGCAACTTACTGCAACATACTAAAATACACTGTAACATATTGAATTACACTGCAACACATTGAAATATACTGCAAAATACTGAAATACACTGCTACATACTGAAATATACTGCGACACACTGCAACATACTGCAACATACTAAAATATACTGCAAAATACTGAAATACACTGCAAAATACTGAAATACACTGTAACATACTGAAATATACTGCAACATACTGAAATACACTGCTACATACTGAAATATACTGCAAAATACTGCAACATACTAAAATACAATGTAACATATTGAAATACACTGCAACACATTGAAATATACTGCAAAATACTGAAATACACTGCTACATACTGAAATATACTGCGACACACTGCAACATACTGCAACATACTAAAATACACTGCAACATACTGAAATACACTGCAGAATACTGAAATACACTGTAACATACTGAAATATACTGCAAAATACTGAAATACACTGCTACATACTGAATTATACTGCAACACACTGCGACATACTGCAAGATACTAAAATACACTGTAACATATTGAAATACAGTGCAACACATTGAAATATACTGCAATGTACCGAAATATATGGTAAACTACTGAAATATACTGTCACACATTGAAAAATACTGCAACATACTGAAATATACTGCGACACATTGCAATATACTGTAGCATACTGAAATACGCTGTAGCACACTGAAATACACTGCAACTTACTGAAATATACTGCAAAATACTGGAATACACTGCTACATACTGAAATATACTGCGACACACTACAACATACTGCAACATACTAAAGTATACTGCAACATACTGAAATACACTGTAAAATACTGAAATACACTATAACATACTGAAATATACTGCAACATACTGAAATATACTGCTACATACTGAAATATACTGCCACACACTGCAACATACTGCAACATACCAGAACACACTGCAAAATACTGAAATACACTGTAACATACTGAAGTATACTGCAACATACTGCAACATAGCGAAATACACTGTAACATACTGAAATACACTGCGACATACTACAACATATTGAAAGACACTGCAACACATTGAAATATACTGCAACATACCTAAATATACGGTAATATACCAAAAAATACTGTAACACATTTAAAAATACTGCAACGCACTGAAATACACTGCAACACACTGAAATACACTGCAAAATACTGTAACACACTGAAATATACTGCAACACACTGCAACATACTGCAACATACTAAAATATACTGCAAAATACTGAAATACACTTCAAAATACTGAAAAACACTGTAACATACTGAAATATACTGCAACATACTGAAATACACTGCTACCTACTGGAATATAGTGCAACACACTGCAACATACTGCAACATACTAAAACACACTGTACATTATTGAAATACACTGCAACACATTGAAATATACAGCAAAATACTGAAATACACTGCTACATACTGAAATATACTGCGACACACTGCACGATACTGCAACATACTAAAATATACTGCAACATACTGAAATACACTGCTACATACTGAAATATACTGCAAAATACTGCAACATACTAAAATACAATGTAACATATTGAAATACACTGCAACACATTGAAATATACTGCAACATACTGAAATACACTGTAACATACTGAAATACACTGCAACATACTACAACATATTGAAATACACTGCAACACATTGAAATACATCGCAAAATACTACAACATACTGAAATGCACTGTAACAGATTGAAATACACTGCAACACATTGAAATATACTGCAATGTACTTAAATATATGGTAAACTACTGAAATATACTGTCACACATTGAAAAATACTGCAACATACTGAAATATACTGCGACACATTGCAATATACTGTAGCATACTGAAATACGCTGTAGCACACTGAAATACACTGCAACTCACTGAAATATACTGCAACATACTGAAACACACTGTAACATATTGAAATATACTGCAACATACTGAAATACATTGCTACATACTGAAATATACTGCAACATACTGCAACATACTGAAATACACTGTAACATACTGAGATACGCTGCAACATACTACAACATATTGAAAGACACTGCAACACATTGAAATATACTGCAACATACCTAAATATACGGTAATATACCAAAATATACTGTAACACATTGAAAAATACTGCAACATACTGAAATACACTGCAACACACCGAGAAACACTGAAAATACTGTGACACACTGAAATATACTGCAAAATATTGGAATACACTGCTACATACTGAAATATACTGCGACACACTGCAACATACTAAAGTATACTGCAACATACTGAAATACACTGCAACACATTGAAATATACTGCAAAATACTGAAATCCACTGCTATATACTGAAGTACACTGCAACACACTACAACATACTGCAACATACGAAAATATACTGCAACATACTGAAATACACTGCAAAATACTGAAATACACTGTAACATACTGAAGTATGCTGCAAAATACTGAAATACACTGCTACATACTGAAATATACTGCAACACACTGCGACATACTGCAACATACTAAAATACACTGTAACATATTGAAATACACTGCAACACATTGAAATATACTGCAATGTACTGAAATACATGCTAAACTACTGAAATATACTGTCACACAATGAAAAACACTGCAACGTACTGATATATACTGCGACACATTGCAATATACTGTAACATACTGAAATAGGCTGTAGCATACTGAAATACACTGCAACTCACTGAAATATACTGCAACATACTGAAATACACTGTAACATATTGAAATATACTGCAACATACTGAAATATAGTGCTACATACTGAAATATACTGCAACATACTGCAACATAGTGAAATACACTGTAACATACTGAAATACACTGCAACATACTACAACATATTGAAGTACACTGCAACACATTGAAATATACTGCAACATACCCAAATATACGGTAATCTACTGAAATATACTGTAACACATTGAAAAACACTGCAACATACTGTAATACACTGCAACACATTCAAATACACCGCAAAATACTACAACATACTGAAATGCACTGTAACATATTGAAATGCACTGCAACACATTGAAATATACTGCAATGTACCGAAATATATGGTAAACTACTGAAATATACTGTCACACATTGAAAAATACTGCAACATACTGAAATATACTGCGACACATTGCAATATACTGTAACATACTGAAATATGCTGTAGCACACTGAAATACACTGGAACTCACTGAAATATACTGCAACATACTGAATTACACTGTAACAAATTGAAATATACTGCAACATACTGAAATACAGTGCTACATACTGAAATATACTGTAACATACTGCAACATAGTGAAATACACTGTAACATACTGAAATACACTGCAACATACTACAACATATTGAAATACACTGCAACACATTGAAATATACTGCAACATACCTAAATATACTGTAATATACTGAAATATACTGTAACACATTGAAAAATACTGCAACATACTGAAATATACTGCGACACATTGCAATATACTGTAGCATACTGAAATACGCTGTAGCACACTGAAATACACTGCAACTCACTGAAATATACTGCAACATACTGAAACACACTGTAACATATTGAAATATACTGCAACATACTGAAATACATTGCTACATACTGAAATATACTGCAACATACTGCAACATACTGAATTACACTGTAACATACTGAGATACGCTGCAACATACTACAACATATTGAAAGACACTGCAACACATTGAAATATACTGCAACATACCTAAATATACGGTAATATACCAAAATAAACTGTAACACATTGAAAAATACTGCAACATACTGAAATACACTGCAACACACCGAGAAACACTGAAAATACTGTAACACACTGAAATATACTGCAAAATACTGGAATACACTGCTACATACTGAAATATACTGCGACATACCCAAATATACGGTAATCTACTGAAATATACTGTAACACATTGAAAAACACTGCAACATACTGTAATACACTGCAACACATTCAAATACACCGCAAAATACTACAACATACTGAAATGCACTGTAACATATTGAAATGCACTGCAACACATTGAAATATACTGCAATGTACCGAAATATATGGTAAACTACTGAAATATACTGTCACACATTGAAAAATACTGCAACATACTGAAATATACTGCGACACATTGCAATATACTGTAACATACTGAAATATGCTGTAGCACACTGAAATACACTGGAACTCACTGAAATATACTGCAACATACTGAATTACACTGTAACAAATTGAAATATACTGCAACATACTGAAATACAGTGCTACATACTGAAATATACTGTAACATACTGCAACATAGTGAAATACACTGTAACATACTGAAATACACTGCAACATACTACAACATATTGAAATACACTGCAACACATTGAAATATACTGCAACATACCTAAATATACTGTAATATACTGAAATATACTGTAACACATTGAAAAATACTGCAACATACTGAAATATACTGCGACACATTGCAATATACTGTAGCATACTGAAATACGCTGTAGCACACTGAAATACACTGCAACTCACTGAAATATACTGCAACATACTGAAACACACTGTAACATATTGAAATATACTGCAACATACTGAAATACATTGCTACATACTGAAATATACTGCAACATACTGCAACATACTGAAATACACTGTACCATACTGAGATACGCTGCAACATACTACAACATATTGAAAGACACTGCAACACATTGAAATATACTGCAACATACCTAAATATACGGTAATATACCAAAATAAACTGTAACACATTGAAAAATACTGCAACATACTGAAATACACTGCAACACACCGAGAAACACTGAAAATACTGTGACACACTGAAATATACTGCAAAATATTGGAATACACTGCTACATACTGAAATATACTGCGACACACTGCAACATACTAAAGTATACTGCAACATACTGAAATACACTGCAACACATTGAAATATACTGCAAAATACTGAAATTCACTGCTATATACTGAAGTACACTGCAACACACTACAACATACTGCAACATACGAAAATATACTGCAACATACTGAAATACACTGCAAAATACTGAAATACACTGTAACATACTGAAGTATGCTGCAAAATACTGAAATACACTGCTACATACTGAAATATACTGCAACACACTGCGACATACCGCAACATACTAAAATACACTGTAACATATTGAAATACACTGCAACACATTGAAATATACTGCAATGTACTGAAATACATGCTAAACTACTGAAATATACTGTCACACAATGAAAAACACTGCAACGTACTGATATATACTGCGACACATTGCAATATACTGTAACACACTGAAATAGGCTGTAGCATACTGAAATACACTGCAACTCACTGAAATATACTGCAACATACTGAAATACACTGTAACATATTGAAATATACTGCAACATACTGAAATATAGTGCTACATACTGAAATATACTGCAACATACTGCAACATAGTGAAATACACTGTAACATACTGAAATACACTGCAACATACTACAACATATTGAAGTACACTGCAACACATTGAAATATACTGCAACATACCCAAATATACGGTAATCTACTGAAATATACTGTAACACATTGAAAAACACTGCAACATACTGTAATACACTGCAACACATTCAAATACACCGCAAAATACTACAACATACTGAAATGCACTGTAACATATTGAAATGCACTGCAACACATTGAAATATACTGCAATGTACCGAAATATATGGTAAACTACTGAAATATACTGTCACACATTGAAAAATACTGCAACATACTGAAATATACTGCGACACATTGCAATATACTGTAGCATACTGAAATACGCTGTAGCACACTGAAATACACTGCAACTCACTGAAATATACTGCAACATACTGAAACACACTGTAACATATTGAAATATACTGCAACATACTGAAATACATTGCTACATACTGAAATATACTGCAACATACTGCAACATACTGAAATACACTGTAACATACTGAGATACGCTGCAACATACTACAACATATTGAAAGACACTGCAACACATTGAAATATACTGCAACATACCTAAATATACGGTAATATACCAAAATAAACTGTAACACATTGAAAAATACTGCAACATACTGAAATACACTGCAACACACCGAGAAACACTGAAAATACTGTAACACACTGAAATATACTGCAAAATACTGGAATACACTGCTACATACTGAAATATACTGCGACATACCCAAATATACGGTAATCTACTGAAATATACTGTAACACATTGAAAAACACTGCAACATACTGTAATACACTGCAACACATTCAAATACACCGCAAAATACTACAACATACTGAAATGCACTGTAACATATTGAAATGCACTGCAACACATTGAAATATACTGCAATGTACCGAAATATATGGTAAACTACTGAAATATACTGTCACACATTGAAAAATACTGCAACATACTGAAATATACTGCGACACATTGCAATATACTGTAACATACTGAAATATGCTGTAGCACACTGAAATACACTGGAACTCACTGAAATATACTGCAACATACTGAATTACACTGTAACAAATTGAAATATACTGCAACATACTGAAATACAGTGCTACATACTGAAATATACTGTAACATACTGCAACATAGTGAAATACACTGTAACATACTGAAATACACTGCAACATACTACAACATATTGAAATACACTGCAACACATTGAAATATACTGCAACATACCTAAATATACTGTAATATACTGAAATATACTGTAACACATTGAAAAATACTGCAACATACTGAAATATACTGCGACACATTGCAATATACTGTAGCATACTGAAATACGCTGTAGCACACTGAAATACACTGCAACTCACTGAAATATACTGCAACATACTGAAACACACTGTAACATATTGAAATATACTGCAACATACTGAAATACATTGCTACATACTGAAATATACTGCAACATACTGCAACATACTGAAATACACTGTACCATACTGAGATACGCTGCAACATACTACAACATATTGAAAGACACTGCAACACATTGAAATATACTGCAACATACCTAAATATACGGTAATATACCAAAATAAACTGTAACACATTGAAAAATACTGCAACATACTGAAATACACTGCAACACACCGAGAAACACTGAAAATACTGTAACACACTGAAATATACTGCAAAATACTGGAATACACTGCTACATACTGAAATATACTGCGACACACTGCAATATACTGCAACATACTAAAGTATACTGCAACATACTGAAATACACTGTAAAATACTGAAATACACTAAAACATACTGAAATATACTGCAACATACTGAAATATACTGCTACATACTGAAATATACTGCAACACACTGCAACATACTGCAACATACTAGAATACACTGTAACATAATGAAATACACTGCAACACATTGAAATATACTGCAAAATACTGAAATACACTGCAAAACACTGAAATACACTGTAACATACTGAAGTATACCGCGACACATTGCAATATACTGTAACATACTGAAATAGGCTGTAGCACACTGAAATACACTGCAACTCACTGAAATATACTGCAACATACTGAAATACACTGTAACATATTGAAATATACTGCAACACACTGAAATATAGTGCTACATACTGAAATATACTGCAACATACTGCAACATAGTGAAATACACTGTAACATACTGAAATACACTGCAACATACTACAACATATTTCAATACACTGCAACACATTGAAATATACTGCAACATACCTAAATATACGGTAATATACTGAAATATACTGTAACACATTGAAAAACACTGCAACATACTGAAATACACTGCAACACATTCAAATACACCGCAAAATACTACAACATACTGAAATGCACTGTAACATATTGAAATACACTGCAACACATTGAAATATACTGCAACATACTAAAATACACTGTAACATATTGGAATACACTGCAACACATTGAAATATACTGCAAAATACTGAAATACACTGCTACATACTGAAATATACTGCAACATACTGCAACATACTGAAATACACTGCAACACATTGAAATATACTGCAACATACCTAAATATACGGTAATATACTGAAATATACTGTAACACATTGAAAAACACTGCAACATACTGAAATACACTGCAACACATTCAAATACACCGCAAAATACTACAACATACTGAAATGCACTGTAACATATTGAAATACACTGCAACACATTGAAATATACTGCAATGTACCGAAATATATGGTAAACTACTGAAATATACTGTCACACATTGAAAAATACTGCAACATACTGAAATATACTGCGACACATTGCAATATACTGTAACATACTGAAATATGCTGTAGCACACTGAAATACACTGCAACATACTGAAATACACTGTAACATATTAAAATATACTGCAACATACTGAAATACACTGCAGAATACCGAAATACACTGTAACATACTGAAATATACTGCAAAATACTGAAATACACTGCTACATACTGAAATATACTGCGACACACTGCGACATACTGCAACATACTAAAATACACTGTAACATATTGAAATACACTGCAACACATTGAAATATACTGCAATGTACCGAAATATATGGTAAACTACTGAAATATACTGTCACACATTGAAAAATACTGCAACATACTGAAATATACTGCGACACATTGCATTATACTGTAACATACTGAAATATGCTGTAGCACACTGAAATACACTGCAACTCACTGAAATATACTGCAACATACTGAAACACACTGTAACATATTGAAATATACTGCAACATAGTGAAATACATTGCTACATACTGAAAAAAAATACATAATACTGCAACATACTGAAAAACACTGTAACATACTGAAATACGCTGCAACATACTACAACATATTGAAAGACACTGCAACACAGTGAAATATACTGCAACATACCTAAATATACGGTAATATACCAAAATATACTGTAACACATTGAAAAATACTGTAACATACTGAAATACACTGCAACACACCGAAAAACACTGAAAATACTGTAACACACTGAAATATACTGCAAAAAACTGAAATACACTGCTACATACTGAAATATACTGCGACACACTGCAACATACTGCAACATACTAAAGTATACTGCAACATACTGAAATACACTGTGAAATACTGAAATACACTATAACATACTGAAATATTCTGCAACATACTGAAATATACTGCTACATACTGAAATATACTGCAACACACTGCAACATACTGCAACATACTAGAATACACTGTAACATAATGAAATACACTGCAACACATTGAAATATACTGCAAAATACTGAAATACACTGCCATATACTGAAATACACTGCAACACACTACAACATACTGCAACATACTAAAATATACTGCAACATACTGAAATACACTGCAAAATACTAAAATACACTGTAACATACTGAAGTATACTGCAACATACTGAAATACACTGCTACATACTGAAATATACTGCAACACACAGCAACATACTGCAACATACTAAAATACACTGTAACATATTGGAATACACTGCAACACATTGAAATATACTGCAAAATACTGAAATACACTGCTACATACTGAAATATACTGCAACATACTGCAACATAGTGAAATACACTGTAACATACTGAAATACACTGCAACATACTACAACATATTGAAATACACTGCAACACATTGAAATATACTGCAACATACCTAAATATACGGTATTATACTGAAATATACTGTAACACATTGAAAAACACTGCAACATACTGAAATACACTGCAACACATTCAAATACACGGCAAAATACTACAACATACTGAAATGCAGTGTAACATATCGAAATACACTGCAACACATTGAAATATACTGCAATGTACCGAAATATATGGTAAACTACTGAAATATACTGCGACACATTGCAGTATACTGTAACATACTGAAATATGCTGTAGCACACTGAAATACACTGCAACTCACTGAAATATACTGCAACATACTGAAATACACTGTAACATATTGAAATATACTGCAACATACTGAAATACAGTGCTACATACTGAAATATACTGCAACATACTGCAACATAGTGAAATACACTGTAACATACTGAAATACACTGCAACAAACTACAACATATTGAAATACACTGCAACACATTGAAATATACTGCAACATACCTAAATATACGGTAATATACCAAAACATACTGTAACACATTTAAAAATACTGCAACATACTGAAATACACTGCAACACACTGAAATACACTGCAAAATACTGAAATACACTGTAACATACTGAAATATACTGCAACATACTGAAATACACTGCTACATACTGAAATATACTGAAACACACTGCAACATACTGCAACATACTAAAATATACTGCAACATACTGAAATACACTGCAAAATAATGAAATACACTGTAACATACTGAAATATGCTGTGGCACACTGAAATACACTGCAACTCACTGAATTACACTGCAACATACTGAAATACACTGTAACATATTGAAATATACTGCAACATACTGAAATATAGTGCTACATACTGAAATATACTGCAACATACTGCAACATAGTGAAATACAGTGTAAAATACTGAATTACACTGCAACATACTACAACATATTGTAATACAATGCAACAAATTGAAATATACTGCAACATACCTAAATATACGGTAATATACTGAAATATACTGTAACACATTGAAAAACACTGCAACATACTGAAATACACTGCAACACACTGAAATACACCGCAAAATACTACAACATACTGAAATGCACTGTAACATATTGAAATACACTGCAACACATTGAAATATACTGCAATGTACCGAAATAAATGGTAAACTACTGAAATATACTGTCACACTTTGAAAAATACTGCAACATACTGAAATATACTGCGACACATTGCAATATACTGTAACATACTGAAATATGCTGTAGCACACTGAAATACACTGCAACTCACTGAAATATACTGCAACATACTGAAATACACTATAACATATTAAAATATACTGCAACATACTGAAATACAGTGCTACATACTGAAATATACTGCAACATACTGCAACATAGCGAAATACACTGTAACATACTGAAATACACTGCGACATACTACAACATATTGAAAGACACTGCAACACATTGAAATATACTGCAACATACCTAAATATACGGTAATATACCAAAAAATACTGTAACACATTTAAAAATACTGCAACGCACTGAAATACACTGCAACACACTGAAATACACTGCAAAATACTGTAACACACTGAAATATACTGCAACACACTGCAACATACTGCAACATACTAAAATATACTGCAAAATACTGAAATACACTTCAAAATACTGAAAAACACTGTAACATACTGAAATATACTGCAACATACTGAAATACACTGCTACCTACTGGAATATACTGCAACACACTGCAACATACTGCAACATACTAAAATACACTGTAAATTATTGAAATACACTGCAACACATTGAAATATACAGCAAAATACTGAAATACACTGCTACATACTGAAATATACTGCGACACACTGCACGATACTGCAACATACTAAAATATACTGCAACATACTGAAATACACTGCTACATACTGAAATATACTGCAAAATACTGCAACATACTAAAATACAATGTAACATATTGAAATACACTGCAACACATTGAAATATACTGCAACATACTGAAATACACTGTAACATACTGAAATACACTGCAACATACTACAACATATTGAAATACACTGCAACACATTGAAATACACAGCATAGTTAAGGTCATCCCCAGTGAAATATCATCTCATAATCTAGTCTCAGTTCCTAGTTGCTATTGCTCTGTGGGCGGCATGCGTATTGCCTACTTGTCATAGGTTAGCATGAGATTGAACAATTGCCAACAGACCATCAAATTAGCTAGGGCTGCACCTGTTCATATTACAACCATCGCTACAATCTATTGAGCAAGTATGTGGTCATGCCAAGCCTCAGCATCACCTCATTATTATTATTACAAGAAACCAGTGGTTCGTTTCATGTGCAATGTACTTGATGTACAAAGGAAGATAGTATTTGTAACTTCTTTTTCAACTAAACATGTAAAACTCTTTCAGATTCTGGAAGCAAGCTAAATGCTAAAGCTAACTCAATATTTATCCATTTGCCTAGTCTAATAAAGTTGGTAATAATTACAGGCTTGACTACAACTTGACAAATGATTTAGAGATGCTCTTCTCTCAAAGCATACTGTTTTTATGCTAGAATAATAATCTATCTGTTCACTACCATTGACTAACTTGAAGTCAAAATTACCTTCATCATTAAACTCCTCTTCTAGTTGCAAAAACACTTCTCATTGCTAAACTATTACAATCAGTTACAGACTCTGCACAATAGCTTAGAATAGTAAAGAGACTTGCATATAGGTCAGATAGTCATGTGTGAGATTTTGTTGGTAGCTGTAAAGATCAGATATGCAGAATTTTGTGTGGCCACTTCGGGTTTAGATGGTTTGGGTAAAGGATTTGATTGCTGCAAGTTTCTAATATAGCTAGTAGGTACTTTTGTGGTCCCATTGTACATTAGTATAAGCATTAATCAACACTTATTGAAGTGAACTTGGAACTATATAAAAGGTTAGACCATGAGCCTGTGCTATAAATATATTCTATTTGCTCTCTGTTGTATACAGTCTAAACTTTAAAAGGTCCAATCAACCTTAAATTGCTTCTAGCTAAATGTCCAAAAATTGGCTATAAACTGTATCTTGTTGCCTTGCACTGAGAAATGAATTTGAGGCCAGCAAACAACTGGGCTCCTTTGTACTCCTGCAGCAGCTACTATCAATAGTTGGTTATCATAGCTGTGCAGTGTTCACTCAAGCATGATATCATCGGCTTGCTGTATACCAACTCAGAGCCAAGATTATCAACTATTTTATGTTTCTAAATTTAGCATCTAATAGAAAAAGCTGCGTCTAGTTAGACTGACTGACGCTATGCTTGCCTGAGTGAAACATCCAAGATGAACAGTTGTAGTCTTAGCTAGGCAAGAATTGAAAATTTGAAGAGAAAACCTCCTTAAGATAAAAGAAGATGTCCAGTGAATTCAGTTTTGTTTCCGGCCTGATAGGTGTCAGTTAATCAGCTCAGATATAACTAGCAATGCATTTTCCATTATTCTGATGCTGCAGTTATAATATTTCATAACAAGAATTGACTCAATAATTTAGGCATATGCAACAAATCAGCCAGTTTTATTCAAGTTAACACCAGATAGCCATTGCTAAAGATCAAAACGAAAATCAGTGTGGATTTTAAAACATAATATAATATATATATGATCAGGCATAGAAGTAGCAAGTTCAATAAATAATGTAAACATGCAGAAGGTGTAACAGCTGTGTACTTTTGTGAAGGAATAAGTCAGGGCTTTTTTATAGAAATACATCCTATAAGTATCTTACAAACATGGGAGAGATAATATGTTAGTTCTTTAATTACTTTTCTTAAATATACATTACAATATTGAATGTCAAAACCGATTTTGTAAAAAAGCAGAATCTATAAAAATTCAAGCTGCAAAAGCCTAACTAAAAGGCACATTGCTGGGGTGATTAGTCCTGTCAATTATTAATAATTTTAGTTTTTATACCAGTTGATAAAAGTCCTATTTTTGCAGGTAGAGTCTTGATATATATAGGTGTCAGTTGTAGAGTATTATGCTTTTTAAACATAAAAATATATTGTCTTGCAAGAGTAGAGAATCTAAAAATCCTAAGAGCTGATGCTGACATAGAAAGGATGTCCTGAGCACACATGCTATAGCATTTCTTTGACAAAACCTAATCATCTAGTAGTCCACTTGTTTTTGGAACTCAATCTAAAAATATAAATAGCAGTTTTCTCAATACATTGAAAAGTAATTTGCAACATTTTGAATTTGAATTAAAATGTTCATACACCACAGTTAGTACTAGAGTAGGCTAATCTATATTCTGTAAAATCTACCTATACTGTAAGCAGATCAAAGCTGCCATGCAGCTGGTAACTTTTTAAAAACACAGCTCATAATTACAATTACTATTAGGTTGGATGCTCCCTTGAAATTGTATTTTTCAAATAATTTCTTAGTAATCATGATTGCCATGATGACTTCAATTCTTTTGAAACATATGCTTATAAAGTATTTTAAGTTGGTCACCCACAGTAAATGTAGTTTGGTATGCAAGTAGTAGTACAATGAGAGTTACTAAACAGAAGATTTTTAGTGCAAAACTATATTTTCTATGTGCCTACTCAACTACAGTACTCTAAATAATTGGAGAAAAAAGTGATAGTCAATAATAAATTTGGCCATTTTTCTTACATAATGATGAAATGAACTCTGACAATTTTGATCTATAGTCTTACAGTCTTATATATAGTAATAGTTCTACCATCAATGCATTCTTATTATACTATGCCTTTTTTATGAATATAAAACTCAATTTTGAAGTTTAGTTATATTGTGCAATGCTATAATAATAATAATAATAATAATAATAATAATAATAATAATAATAATAATAATAATAACAATATATATAATAATAATATGAATATGAATATAATATTAATAATAGATATAATACGCAGTATAGGTCTACTGTAATACTATAAATAGTACAACTATACAAATCCTATAAAATTAATTAAAAATCAATATATTATTGCTTGAAAGCAATACGAAATATGCGAATTTGCTGAAGGAAACAGTGGTACTCACTTACCCTTGAAGTTAAACTCTTAAAGTTAATCAAAGTACACTCTTTCATCCTAGGTTTGAGAGGTAAAAGACGTTTTTCACTCCATTTTGAAATGATATTCCCACCGCCAGTTGGCAAGTTCACTTCACAGATTGCGTTTTAACATCCAATTTTTTATTTACCGAGCTAGCTTTTACTAGTAACATCTCCAATACGGCAAGATGCAGCTACTACGTATGATATTACACAGAGCGGTTTGTTTGAGGACAGTGCACTGCAGCTGTGGCATGACTAGGGTAGGTTTTCCCGGGTGGGGGTGGATGTAAATTATAAACGTTCTATGTGCTTTTTTGAAAGCATTATGATAGCATACGCTTCAATCATTTATATGTAAAACAAAACTTATTGTTTTATAAATTATAATTTACTTATTTATTTATTTTACTATTGTTTTAAAAACTTGATAAAACTTTGAACACCCCCTCATAATACCACAACCACATTCCACTCCTTTAGTTATAACCCAATTAGATTAGAAGTCACATCTTCAATACAAACAAGCTATTCCGACGTCGGCTGCTGGCATTAGCTTGAAACTGCAGTGAAGCTCTTATAACTGAGCTAGTAGGCTGAAAGTGCACTACCTATAGTTAGCTACCAATGTTATGAATTGGTGTAAGCAGTAAAGGAAATGAGTAGTGAATATGTGTACAGAAACTTGTACTCAAATGCTTATAGAACCCCATATAAGTTACGGTTATTTGAGATTCAGTCAGGTCCAAAAGAAATTGTGAAATTAAATACCCATTTATATTACATCATGCTGAATCTGGTCACATAATTGGCTATTTAAAGATAATTGTAATTAAAACCATATTGCAATATAAAATAACCTGCCTAAGTTGCTCCTTATTGACGAGTAGTCTAGTTGGGCATAATTTAAGTTCAAACCATGAGCTCATTTCAGCTAAAAATAGCAACACCTTGTCACTGCCTATGAATGGCTTGCATGGTCACTGCCAGAGCCATTAGCAAAATGGCTTACTGCTATTGCAAGCCTCCTACGTGCAAGCACTATTTATCAATCAGAAACTACTTATTTAATTGTAAGCTACTAGAATTTTAATACCATGATATTATAAAAAAGTTGTCTGGTAGGTGCGATATAAGCAGAAAAGCTTAAATAGCCTAAATTCTTAAATTTTTTAAGAAATTCTAATTTGGTAACATGTCGGAATTCTCTCTAAGCTTCTTAAGCTGCATCTCACCGCCTATAATAGGCCCAATAATACAAAATGCAGGGTTTAAATTCTTAACACCCTCATCACTGCGCACATACCTCATACTTATTATACTTAGCTGATGAGACTTTACTACTATTGTTGAAAGAAAGTTATGCAATTACTATTCAATTGACTAAGAATTCTCTCCAACAATTTTGTCGATTATGAAAAAAAAGTTAATGTTTTAAAATAACAATACAGTGAGTTTGGTAACAGATATATTATTAGTATAATTTAGATTACTCTACAGAACAACAAATTTGCTTTGAAATCACACACAAAAGGCATAAAATTTAGTGGCCTTAACTCTCACTAGCATCCTAAGATGTCTGGGTTATCATACAGGCTGTATTACTAAACTGCTTTGCACTAGAAAGAAACAAGTCAAAGCAAGAAATGTACGCAGGCTTCAGAAATCTAGATTCAGGGTAGATTGCGCATTGTACAGCCTCGCCTCTATAGGCAGTACAATATTACAACCACCAAGATTCCAACTACTAGCTACTATAATATAATAACCAGCCTCATACTGCCTTTTACCCATAGTGCAGCTTACTGCAGAGATGAACTTTAACCCTTCGGTTTAGCGCGCACAACATGAATCGTAGGCCGCATGAGCTCCTTGTAATCATTATGATGGCTACAATGCAGCGCAGCTCTACCGTGTTCAGCCAAGCGTGCAGACTAAGCGAGATGTAAAATTTTTAATAAAATCAGTGTATAAATTACACTTTTACTCCAATTCTATTGAGGTTATCTGAAAACTTTAAAAAGCCTCTAATAGACAAATATCTTATAACCCTATATATCATTTTTTGCAAAAATATGTTGCTTGGGAATTGAATAATTCGTGGGGCACTGAGACCATGTTTTTTTATGCGAAAATGGGCAATTTTTCACTGTTTTTGGAGCATAAAAATGCAACGGGTTGAGTAGGTACCGATTTTAAAAAAGCCTCTAATAGAGCAGCAAAATATTTACAAGATGGTTTTTAAATTTTGATTCTAGCCTCAAAATTAGTCGAGTTATGAGTGGGGCACTGTTTCATATATAATTATAATGGAGCAATGAAATTACTGATTCAGTAGAAGGATGACCTTAATCAAGCTGTGTACATCGCAAAATACTACAACATACTGAAATGCACTGTAACCTATTGAAATACACTGCAACACATTGAAATATACTGCAATGTACTTAAATATATGGTAAACTACTGAAATATACTGTCACACATTGAAAAATACTGCAACATACTGAAATATACTGCGACACATTGCAATATACTGTAGGATACTGAAATACGCTGTAGCACACTGAAATACACTGCAACTCACTGAAATATACTGCAACATACTGAAACACACTGTAACATATTGAAATATACTGCAACATACTGAAATACATTGCTACATACTGAAATATACTGCAACATACTGCAACATACTGAAATACACTGTAACATACTGAGATACGCTGCAACATACTACAACATATTGAAAGACACTGCAACACATTGAAATATACTGCAACATACCTAAATATACGGTAATATACCAAAATATACTGTAACACATTGAAAAATACTGCAACATACTGAAATACACTGCAACACACCGAAAAACACTGAAAATACTGTGACACACTGAAATATACTGCAAAATATTGGAATACACTGCTACATACTGAAATATACTGCGACACACTGCAACATACTAAAGTATACTGCAACATACTGAAATACACTGCAACACATTGAAATATACTGCAAAATACTGAAATCCACTGCTATATACTGAAGTACACTGCAACACACTACAACATACTGCAACATACGAAAATATACTGCAACATACTGAAATACACTGCAAAATACTGAAATACACTGTAACATACTGAAGTATGCTGCAAAATACTGAAATACACTGCTACATACTGAAATATACTGCAACACACTGCGACATACTGCAACATACTAAAATACACTGTAACATATTGAAATACACTGCAACACATTGAAATATACTGCAATGTACTGAAATACATGCTAAACTACTGAAATATACTGTCACACAATGAAAAACACTGCAACGTACTGATATATACTGCGACACATTGCAATATACTGTAACATACTGAAATAGGCTGTAGCATACTGAAATACACTGCAACTCACTGAAATATACTGCAACATACTGAAATACACTGTAACATATTGAAATATACTGCAACATACTGAAATATAGTGCTACATACTGAAATATACTGCAACATACTGCAACATAGTGGAATACACTGTAACATACTGAAATACACTGCAACATACTACAACATATTGAAATACACTGCAACACATTGAAATATACTGCAACATACCCAAATATACGGTAATCTACTGAAATATACTGTAACACATTGAAAAACACTGCAACATACTGTAATACACTGCAACACATTCAAATACACCGCAAAATACTACAACATACTGAAATGCACTGTAACATATTGAAATGCACTGCAACACATTGAAATATACTGCAATGTACCGAAATATATGGTAAACTACTGAAATATACTGTCACACATTGAAAAATACTGCAACATACTGAAATATACTGCGACACATTGCAATATACTGTAACATACTGAAATATGCTGTAGCACACTGAAATACACTGGAACTCACTGAAATATACTGCAACATACTGAATTACACTGTAACAAATTGAAATATACTGCAACATACTGAAATACAGTGCTACATACTGAAATATACTGTAAAATACTGCAACATAGTGAAATACACTGTAACATACTGAAATACACTGCAACATACTACAACATATTGAAATACACTGCAACACATTGAAATATACTGCAACATACCTAAATATACTGTAATATACTGAAATATACTGTAACACATTGAAAAACACTGCAACATACTGAAATACACTGCAACGCACTGAGATACACCGCAAAATACTACAACATACTGAAATGCACTGTAACATATTGAAATACACTGCAACACATTGAAATATACTGCAATGTACCGAAATATATTGTAAACTACTGAAATATACTGTCACACATTGAAAAGTACTGCAACATACTGAAATATACTGCGACACGTTGCAATATACTGTAACATACTGAAATATGCTGTAGCACACTGAAATACACTGCAACTCACTGAAATATACTGCAACATACTGAAATACACTGCTACATACTGAAATATACTGCAACATACTGCAACATAGTGAAATACACTGTAACATACTGAAATACACTGCGACATACTACAACATATTGAAAGACACTGCAACACATTGAAATATACTGCAACACACCTAAATATACGGTAATATACCAAAATATACTGTAACACATTTAAAAACACTGCAACCTACTGAAATACACTGCAACACACTGACATACACTGCAAAACACTGTAACACACTGAAATATACTGCAACACACTGTAATTTACTGCAACATACTAAAATATACTGCAACATACTGAAATACACTACAAAAAACTGAAATATACTGCAACACACTGCAACTTACTGCAAAATACTAATATACACTGTAACATATTGAATTACACTGCAACACATTGAAATATACTGCAAAATACTTAAATACACTGCTACATACTGAAATATACTGCGACACACTGCAACATACTGCAACATACTAAAATATACTGCAACATACTGAAGTACACTGCAAAATACTGAAATACACTGTAACATACTGAAATATACTGCAACATACTGAAATACACTGCTATATACTGAAATATACTGCAAAATACTGCAACATACTAAAATACAATGTAACATATTGAAATACACTGCAACACATTGAAATATACTGCAAAATACTGAAATACTTTGCTACATACTGAAATATACTGCGACACACTGCAACATACTGCAACATACTAAAATACACTGCAACATACTGAAATACACTGCAGAATACTGAAATACACTGTCACATACTGAAATATACTGCAAAATTCTGAAATACACTGCTACATACTGAATTATACTGCAACACACTGCGACATACTGCAACATACTAAAATACACTGTAACATATTGAAATACACTGCAACACATTGAAATATACTGCAATGTACCGAAATATATGGTAAACTACTGAAATATACTGTCACACATTGAAAAATACTGCAACATACTGAAATATACTGCGACACAATGCAATATACTCTAGCATACTGAAATACGCTGTAGCACACTGAAATACACTGCAACTCACTGAAATATACTGCAACATACTGAAACACACTGTAACATATTGAAATATACTGCAACATACTGAAATACATTGCTACATACTGAAATATACTGCAACATACTGCAACATACTGAAATACACTGTAACATACTGAGAAACGCTGCAACATACTACAACATATTGAAAGACACTGCAACACATTGAAATATACTGCAACATACCTAAATATACGGTAATATACCAAAATATACTGTAACACATTGAAAAATACTGCAACATACTGAAATACACTGCAACACACCGAAAAACACTGAAAATACTGTAACACACTGAAATATACTGCAAAATACTGGAATACACTGCTACATACTGAAATATACTGCGACACACTGCAACATACTAAAGTATACTGCAACATACTGAAATACACTGCAACACATTTAAATATACTGCAAAATACTGAAATACACTGCTATATACTGAAATACACTGTAACACACTACAACATACTGCAACCTACGAAAATATACTGCAACATACTGAAATACACTGCAAAATACTAAAATACACTGTAACATACTGAAGTATACTGCAACATACTGAAATACACTGCTACATACTGAAATATACTGCAACATACTGCAACATACTTAAATACACTGCAACACATTCAAATACACCGCAAAATACTACAACATACTGAAATGCACTGTAACATATTGAAATACACTGCAACACATTGAAATATACTGCAATGTACCGAAATATATGGTAAACTACTGAAATATACTGTCACACATTGAAAAATACTGCAACATACTGAAATATACTGCGACACATTGCAATATACTGTAACATACTGAAATAAGCTGTAGCACACTGAAATACACTGGAACTCACTGAAATATACTGCAACATACTGAATTACACTGTAACAAATTGAAATATACTGCAACATACTGAAATACAGTGCTACATACTGAAATATACTGTAACATACTGCAACATAGTGAAATACACTGTAACATACTGAAATACACTGCAACATACTACAACATATTGAAATACACTGCAACACATTGAAATATACTGCAACATACCTAAATATACTGTAATATACTGAAATATACTGTAACACATTGAAAAACACTGCAACATACTGAAATACACTGCAACGCACTGAGATACACCGCAAAATACTACAACATACTGAAATGCACTGTAACATATTGAAATACACTGCAACACATTGAAATATACTGCAATGTACCGAAATATATTGTAAACTACTGAAATATACTGTCACACATTGAAAAGTACTGCAACATACTGAAATATACTGCGACACGTTGCAATATACTGTAACATACTGAAATATGCTGTAGCACACTGAAATACACTGCAACTCACTGAAATATACTGCAACATACTGAAATACACTGCTACATACTGAAATATACTGCAACATACTGCAACATAGTGAAATACACTGTAACATACTGAAATACACTGCGACATACTACAACATATTGAAAGACACTGCAACACATTGAAATATACTGCAACACACCTAAATATACGGTAATATACCAAAATACACTGTAACACATTTAAAAACACTGCAACCTACTGAAATACACTGCAACACACTGACATACACTGCAAAACACTGTAACACACTGAAATATACTGCAACACACTGTAATTTACTGCAACATACTAAAATATACTGCAACATACTGAAATACACTACAAAAAACTGAAATATACTGCAACACACTGCAACTTACTGCAAAATACTAATATACACTGTAACATATTGAATTACACTGCAACACATTGAAATATACTGCAAAATACTTAAATACACTGCTACATACTGAAATATACTGCGACACACTGCAACATACTGCAACATACTAAAATATACTGCAACATACTGAAGTACACTGCAAAATACTGAAATACACTGTAACATACTGAAATATACTGCAACATACTGAAATACACTGCTATATACTGAAATATACTGCAAAATACTGCAACATACTAAAATACAATGTAACATATTGAAATACACTGCAACACATTGAAATATACTGCAAAATACTGAAATACTTTGCTACATACTGAAATATACTGCGACACACTGCAACATACTGCAACATACTAAAATACACTGCAACATACTGAAATACACTGCAGAATACTGAAATACACTGTCACATACTGAAATATACTGCAAAATTCTGAAATACACTGCTACATACTGAATTATACTGCAACACACTGCGACATACTGCAACATACTAAAATACACTGTAACATATTGAAATACACTGCAACACATTGAAATATACTGCAATGTACTGAAATATATGGTAAACTACTGAAATATACTGTCACACATTGAAAAATACTGCAACATACTGAAATATACTGCGACACAATGCAATATACTGTAGCATACTGAAATACGCTGTAGCACACTGAAATACACTGCAACTCACTGAAATATACTGCAACATACTGAAACACACTGTAACATATTGAAATATACTGCAACATACTGAAATACATTGCTACATACTGAAATATACTGCAACATACTGCAACATACTGAAATACACTGTAACATACTGAGAAACGCTGCAACATACTACAACATATTGAAAGACACTGCAACACATTGAAATATACTGCAACATACCTAAATATACGGTAATATACCAAAATATACTGTAACACATTGAAAAATACTGCAACATACTGAAATACACTGCAACACACCGAAAAACACTGAAAATACTGTAACACACTGAAATATACTGCAAAATACTGGAATACACTGCTACATACTGAAATATACTGCGACACACTGCAACATACTAAAGTATACTGCAACATACTGAAATACACTGCAACACATTTAAATATACTGCAAAATACTGAAATACACTGCTATATACTGAAATACACTGTAACACACTACAACATACTGCAACCTACGAAAATATACTGCAACATACTGAAATACACTGCAAAATACTAAAATACACTGTAACATACTGAAGTATACTGCAACATACTGAAATACACTGCTACATACTGAAATATACTGCAACATACTGCAACATACTTAAATACACTGCAACACATTCAAATACACCGCAAAATACTACAACATACTGAAATGCACTGTAACATATTGAAATACACTGCAACACATTGAAATATACTGCAATGTACCGAAATATATGGTAAACTACTGAAATATACTGTCACACATTGAAAAATACTGCAACATACTGAAATATACTGCGACACATTGCAATATACTGTAACATACTGAAATAAGCTGTAGCACACTGAAATACACTGCATTTCACTGAAATATACTGCAACATACTGAAACACACTGTAACATATTGAAATATACTGCAACATACTGAATACATTGCTACATACTGAAATATACTGCAACATACTGCAACATACTGAAATACACTGTAACGTACTGAAATACGCTGCAACATACTACAACATATTGAAAGACACTGCAACACATTGAAATATACTGCAACATACCTAAATATACGGTAATATACCAAAATATACTGTGACACATTGAAAAATACTGCAACATACTGAAATACACTGCAACACAACGAAAAACACTGAAAATACTGTAACACACTGAAATATACTGCAAAATACTGAAATACACTGCTACATACTGAAATATACTGCGACACACTGCAACATACTGCAACATACTAAAGTATACTGCAACATACTGAAATACACTGTAAAATACTGAAATACACTATAACATACTGAAATATACTGCAACATACTGAAATACACTGCTACATACTGAAATATACTGCAACATACTGCAACATACTTAAATACACTGCAACACATTCAAATACACCGCAAAATACTACAACATACTGAAATGCACTGTAACATATTGAAATACACTGCAACACATTGAAATATACTGCAATGTACCGAAATATATGGTAAACTACTGAAATATACTGTCACACATTGAAAAATACTGCAACATACTGAAATATACTGCGACACATTGCAATATACTGTAACATACTGAAATAAGCTGTAGCACACTGAAATACACTGGAACTCACTGAAATATACTGCAACATACTGAATTACACTGTAACAAATTTAAATATACTGCAACATACTGAAATACAGTGCTACATACTGAAATATACTGTAACATACTGCAACATAGTGAAATACACTGTAACATACTGAAATACACTGCAACATACTACAACATATTGAAATACACTGCAACACATTGAAATATACTGCAACATACCTAAATATACTGTAATATACTGAAATATACTGTAACACATTGAAAAACACTGCAACATACTGAAATACACTGCAACGCACTGAGATACACCGCAAAATACTACAACATACTGAAATGCACTGTAACATATTGAAATACACTGCAACACATTGAAATATACTGCAATGTACCGAAATATATTGTAAACTACTGAAATATACTGTCACACATTGAAAAGTACTGCAACATACTGAAATATACTGCGACACGTTGCAATATACTGTAACATACTGAAATATGCTGTAGCACACTGAAATACACTGCAACTCACTGAAATATACTGCAACATACTGAAATACACTGCTACATACTGAAATATACTGCAACATACTGCAACATAGTGAAATACACTGTAACATACTGAAATACACTGCGACATACTACAACATATTGAAAGACACTGCAACACATTGAAATATACTGCAACACACCTAAATATACGGTAATATACCAAAATATACTGTAACACATTTAAAAACACTGCAACCTACTGAAATACACTGCAACACACTGACATACACTGCAAAACACTGTAACACACTGAAATATACTGCAACACACTGTAATTTACTGCAACATACTAAAATATACTGCAACATACTGAAATACACTACAAAAAACTGAAATATACTGCAACACACTGCAACTTACTGCAAAATACTAATATACACTGTAACATATTGAATTACACTGCAACACATTGAAATATACTGCAAAATACTTAAATACACTGCTACATACTGAAATATACTGCGACACACTGCAACATACTGCAACATACTAAAATATACTGCAACATACTGAAGTACACTGCAAAATACTGAAATACACTGTAACATACTGAAATATACTGCAACATACTGAAATACACTGCTATATACTGAAATATACTGCAAAATACTGCAACATACTAAAATACAATGTAACATATTGAAATACACTGCAACACATTGAAATATACTGCAAAATACTGAAATACTTTGCTACATACTGAAATATACTGCGACACACTGCAACATACTGCAACATACTAAAATACACTGCAACATACTGAAATACACTGCAGAATACTGAAATACACTGTCACATACTGAAATATACTGCAAAATTCTGAAATACACTGCTACATACTGAATTATACTGCAACACACTGCGACATACTGCAACATACTAAAATACACTGTAACATATTGAAATACACTGCAACACATTGAAATATACTGCAATGTACCGAAATATATGGTAAACTACTGAAATATACTGTCACACATTGAAAAATACTGCAACATACTGAAATATACTGCGACACAATGCAATATACTCTAGCATACTGAAATACGCTGTAGCACACTGAAATACACTGCAACTCACTGAAATATACTGCAACATACTGAAACACACTGTAACATATTGAAATATACTGCAACATACTGAAATACATTGCTACATACTGAAATATACTGCAACATACTGCAACATACTGAAATACACTGTAACATACTGAGAAACGCTGCAACATACTACAACATATTGAAAGACACTGCAACACATTGAAATATACTGCAACATACCTAAATATACGGTAATATACCAAAATATACTGTAACACATTGAAAAATACTGCAACATACTGAAATACACTGCAACACACCGAAAAACACTGAAAATACTGTAACACACTGAAATATACTGCAAAATACTGGAATACACTGCTACATACTGAAATATACTGCGACACACTGCAACATACTAAAGTATACTGCAACATACTGAAATACACTGCAACACATTTAAATATACTGCAAAATACTGAAATACACTGCTATATACTGAAATACACTGTAACACACTACAACATACTGCAACCTACGAAAATATACTGCAACATACTGAAATACACTGCAAAATACTAAAATACACTGTAACATACTGAAGTATACTGCAACATACTGAAATACACTGCTACATACTGAAATATACTGCAACATACTGCAACATACTTAAATACACTGCAACACATTCAAATACACCGCAAAATACTACAACATACTGAAATGCACTGTAACATATTGAAATACACTGCAACACATTGAAATATACTGCAATGTACCGAAATATATGGTAAACTACTGAAATATACTGTCACACATTGAAAAATACTGCAACATACTGAAATATACTGCGACACATTGCAATATACTGTAACATACTGAAATAAGCTGTAGCACACTGAAATACACTGGAACTCACTGAAATATACTGCAACATACTGAATTACACTGTAACAAATTGAAATATACTGCAACATACTGAAATACAGTGCTACATACTGAAATATACTGTAACATACTGCAACATAGTGAAATACACTGTAACATACTGAAATACACTGCAACATACTACAACATATTGAAATACACTGCAACACATTGAAATATACTGCAACATACCTAAATATACTGTAATATACTGAAATATACTGTAACACATTGAAAAACACTGCAACATACTGAAATACACTGCAACGCACTGAGATACACCGCAAAATACTACAACATACTGAAATGCACTGTAACATATTGAAATACACTGCAACACATTGAAATATACTGCAATGTACCGAAATATATTGTAAACTACTGAAATATACTGTCACACATTGAAAAGTACTGCAACATACTGAAATATACTGCGACACGTTGCAATATACTGTAACATACTGAAATATGCTGTAGCACACTGAAATACACTGCAACTCACTGAAATATACTGCAACATACTGAAATACACTGCTACATACTGAAATATACTGCAACATACTGCAACATAGTGAAATACACTGTAACATACTGAAATACACTGCGACATACTACAACATATTGAAAGACACTGCAACACATTGAAATATACTGCAACACACCTAAATATACGGTAATATACCAAAATACACTGTAACACATTTAAAAACACTGCAACCTACTGAAATACACTGCAACACACTGACATACACTGCAAAACACTGTAACACACTGAAATATACTGCAACACACTGTAATTTACTGCAACATACTAAAATATACTGCAACATACTGAAATACACTACAAAAAACTGAAATATACTGCAACACACTGCAACTTACTGCAAAATACTAATATACACTGTAACATATTGAATTACACTGCAACACATTGAAATATACTGCAAAATACTTAAATACACTGCTACATACTGAAATATACTGCGACACACTGCAACATACTGCAACATACTAAAATATACTGCAACATACTGAAGTACACTGCAAAATACTGAAATACACTGTAACATACTGAAATATACTGCAACATACTGAAATACACTGCTATATACTGAAATATACTGCAAAATACTGCAACATACTAAAATACAATGTAACATATTGAAATACACTGCAACACATTGAAATATACTGCAAAATACTGAAATACTTTGCTACATACTGAAATATACTGCGACACACTGCAACATACTGCAACATACTAAAATACACTGCAACATACTGAAATACACTGCAGAATACTGAAATACACTGTCACATACTGAAATATACTGCAAAATTCTGAAATACACTGCTACATACTGAATTATACTGCAACACACTGCGACATACTGCAACATACTAAAATACACTGTAACATATTGAAATACACTGCAACACATTGAAATATACTGCAATGTACTGAAATATATGGTAAACTACTGAAATATACTGTCACACATTGAAAAATACTGCAACATACTGAAATATACTGCGACACAATGCAATATACTGTAGCATACTGAAATACGCTGTAGCACACTGAAATACACTGCAACTCACTGAAATATACTGCAACATACTGAAACACACTGTAACATATTGAAATATACTGCAACATACTGAAATACATTGCTACATACTGAAATATACTGCAACATACTGCAACATACTGAAATACACTGTAACATACTGAGAAACGCTGCAACATACTACAACATATTGAAAGACACTGCAACACATTGAAATATACTGCAACATACCTAAATATACGGTAATATACCAAAATATACTGTAACACATTGAAAAATACTGCAACATACTGAAATACACTGCAACACACCGAAAAACACTGAAAATACTGTAACACACTGAAATATACTGCAAAATACTGGAATACACTGCTACATACTGAAATATACTGCGACACACTGCAACATACTAAAGTATACTGCAACATACTGAAATACACTGCAACACATTTAAATATACTGCAAAATACTGAAATACACTGCTATATACTGAAATACACTGTAACACACTACAACATACTGCAACCTACGAAAATATACTGCAACATACTGAAATACACTGCAAAATACTAAAATACACTGTAACATACTGAAGTATACTGCAACATACTGAAATACACTGCTACATACTGAAATATACTGCAACATACTGCAACATACTTAAATACACTGCAACACATTCAAATACACCGCAAAATACTACAACATACTGAAATGCACTGTAACATATTGAAATACACTGCAACACATTGAAATATACTGCAATGTACCGAAATATATGGTAAACTACTGAAATATACTGTCACACATTGAAAAATACTGCAACATACTGAAATATACTGCGACACATTGCAATATACTGTAACATACTGAAATAAGCTGTAGCACACTGAAATACACTGCATTTCACTGAAATATACTGCAACATACTGAAACACACTGTAACATATTGAAATATACTGCAACATACTGAATACATTGCTACATACTGAAATATACTGCAACATACTGCAACATACTGAAATACACTGTAACGTACTGAAATACGCTGCAACATACTACAACATATTGAAAGACACTGCAACACATTGAAATATACTGCAACATACCTAAATATACGGTAATATACCAAAATATACTGTGACACATTGAAAAATACTGCAACATACTGAAATACACTGCAACACAACGAAAAACACTGAAAATACTGTAACACACTGAAATATACTGCAAAATACTGAAATACACTGCTACATACTGAAATATACTGCGACACACTGCAACATACTGCAACATACTAAAGTATACTGCAACATACTGAAATACACTGTAAAATACTGAAATACACTATAACATACTGAAATATACTGCAACATACTGAAATACACTGCTACATACTGAAATATACTGCAACATACTGCAACATACTTAAATACACTGCAACACATTCAAATACACCGCAAAATACTACAACATACTGAAATGCACTGTAACATATTGAAATACACTGCAACACATTGAAATATACTGCAATGTACCGAAATATATGGTAAACTACTGAAATATACTGTCACACATTGAAAAATACTGCAACATACTGAAATATACTGCGACACATTGCAATATACTGTAACATACTGAAATAAGCTGTAGCACACTGAAATACACTGGAACTCACTGAAATATACTGCAACATACTGAATTACACTGTAACAAATTTAAATATACTGCAACATACTGAAATACAGTGCTACATGCTGAAATATACTGTAACATACTGCAACATAGTGAAATACACTGTAACATACTGAAATACACTGCAACATACTACAACATATTGAAATACACTGCAACACATTGAAATATACTGCAACATACCTAAATATACTGTAATATACTGAAATATACTGTAACACATTGAAAAACACTGCAACATACTGAAATACACTGCAACGCACTGAGATACACCGCAAAATACTACAACATACTGAAATGCACTGTAACATATTGAAATACACTGCAACACATTGAAATATACTGCAATGTACCGAAATATATTGTAAACTACTGAAATATACTGTCACACATTGAAAAGTACTGCAACATACTGAAATATACTGCGACACGTTGCAATATACTGTAACATACTGAAATATGCTGTAGCACACTGAAATACACTGCAACTCACTGAAATATACTGCAACATACTGAAATACACTGCTACATACTGAAATATACTGCAACATACTGCAACATAGTGAAATACACTGTAACATACTGAAATACACTGCGACATACTACAACATATTGAAAGACACTGCAACACATTGAAATATACTGCAACACACCTAAATATACGGTAATATACCAAAATATACTGTAACACATTTAAAAACACTGCAACCTACTGAAATACACTGCAACACACTGACATACACTGCAAAACACTGTAACACACTGAAATATACTGCAACACACTGTAATTTACTGCAACATACTAAAATATACTGCAACATACTGAAATACACTACAAAAAACTGAAATATACTGCAACACACTGCAACTTACTGCAAAATACTAATATACACTGTAACATATTGAATTACACTGCAACACATTGAAATATACTGCAAAATACTTAAATACACTGCTACATACTGAAATATACTGCGACACACTGCAACATACTGCAACATACTAAAATATACTGCAACATACTGAAGTACACTGCAAAATACTGAAATACACTGTAACATACTGAAATATACTGCAACATACTGAAATACACTGCTATATACTGAAATATACTGCAAAATACTGCAACATACTAAAATACAATGTAACATATTGAAATACACTGCAACACATTGAAATATACTGCAAAATACTGAAATACTTTGCTACATACTGAAATATACTGCGACACACTGCAACATACTGCAACATACTAAAATACACTGCAACATACTGAAATACACTGCAGAATACTGAAATACACTGTCACATACTGAAATATACTGCAAAATTCTGAAATACACTGCTACATACTGAATTATACTGCAACACACTGCGACATACTGCAACATACTAAAATACACTGTAACATATTGAAATACACTGCAACACATTGAAATATACTGCAATGTACTGAAATATATGGTAAACTACTGAAATATACTGTCACACATTGAAAAATACTGCAACATACTGAAATATACTGCGACACAATGCAATATACTGTAGCATACTGAAATACGCTGTAGCACACTGAAATACACTGCAACTCACTGAAATATACTGCAACATACTGAAACACACTGTAACATATTGAAATATACTGCAACATACTGAAATACATTGCTACATACTGAAATATACTGCAACATACTGCAACATACTGAAATACACTGTAACATACTGAGAAACGCTGCAACATACTACAACATATTGAAAGACACTGCAACACATTGAAATATACTGCAACATACCTAAATATACGGTAATATACCAAAATATACTGTAACACATTGAAAAATACTGCAACATACTGAAATACACTGCAACACACCGAAAAACACTGAAAATACTGTAACACACTGAAATATACTGCAAAATACTGGAATACACTGCTACATACTGAAATATACTGCGACACACTGCAACATACTAAAGTATACTGCAACATACTGAAATACACTGCAACACATTTAAATATACTGCAAAATACTGAAATACACTGCTATATACTGAAATACACTGTAACACACTACAACATACTGCAACCTACGAAAATATACTGCAACATACTGAAATACACTGCAAAATACTAAAATACACTGTAACATACTGAAGTATACTGCAACATACTGAAATACACTGCTACATACTGAAATATACTGCAACATACTGCAACATACTTAAATACACTGCAACACATTCAAATACACCGCAAAATACTACAACATACTGAAATGCACTGTAACATATTGAAATACACTGCAACACATTGAAATATACTGCAATGTACCGAAATATATGGTAAACTACTGAAATATACTGTCACACATTGAAAAATACTGCAACATACTGAAATATACTGCGACACATTGCAATATACTGTAACATACTGAAATAAGCTGTAGCACACTGAAATACACTGCATTTCACTGAAATATACTGCAACATACTGAAACACACTGTAACATATTGAAATATACTGCAACATACTGAATACATTGCTACATACTGAAATATACTGCAACATACTGCAACATACTGAAATACACTGTAACGTACTGAAATACGCTGCAACATACTACAACATATTGAAAGACACTGCAACACATTGAAATATACTGCAACATACCTAAATATACGGTAATATACCAAAATATACTGTGACACATTGAAAAATACTGCAACATACTGAAATACACTGCAACACAACGAAAAACACTGAAAATACTGTAACACACTGAAATATACTGCAAAATACTGAAATACACTGCTACATACTGAAATATACTGCGACACACTGCAACATACTGCAACATACTAAAGTATACTGCAACATACTGAAATACACTGTAAAATACTGAAATACACTATAACATACTGAAATATACTGCAACATACTGAAATATACTGCTACATACTGAAATATACTGCAACACACTGCAACATACTGCAACGTACTAGAATACACTGTAACATAATGAAATACACTGCAACACATTGAAATATACTGCAAAATACTGAAATACACTGCTACATACTGAAATACACTGCAACACACTACAACATACTGCAACATACTAAAATATACTGCAACATACTGAAATACACTGCAAAAGACTGAAATACATTGCAACATACTACAACATATTTCAATACACTGCAACACATTGAAACATACTGCAACATACCTAAATATACGGTAATATACTGAAATATACTGTAACACATTGAAAAACACTGCAACATACTGAAATGCACTGCAACATACTGAAATACACTGTAACATATTGGAATACACTGCAACACATTGAAATATACTGCAAAATACTGAAATACACTGCTACATACTGAAATATACTGCAACATACTGCAACATACTGAAATACACTGCAACACATTCAAATACACCGCAAAATACTACAACATACTGAAATGCACTGTAACATATTGAATTACACTGCAACGCATTGAAATATACTGCAATATACCGAAATATATGGTAAACTACTGAAATATACTGTCACACATTGAAAAACACTGCAACATACTGAAATATACTGCGACACATTGCAATATACTGTAACATACTGAAATAGGCTGTAGCACACTGAAATACACTGCAACTCACTAAAATCTACTGCAACATACTGAAATACACTGCAACATACTGAAATACACTGTAACATACTGAAGTATACTGCAACAGACTGAAATACACTGCTACATACTGAAATATACTGCAACACACAGCAACATACTGCAACATACTAAAATACACTGTAACATATTGGAATACACTGCAACACATTGAAATATACTGCAAAATACTGAAATACACTGCTACATAATGAAATATACTGCAACATACTGCAACATACTGAAATACACTGCAACACATTCAAATACACCGCAAAATACTACAACATATTGAAACACACTGCAACACATTGAAAAATACTGCAACATACTGAAATACACTGCAACACACCGAAAGACACTGAAAATACTGTAACACACTGAAATATACTGCAAAATACTGGAATACACTGCTACATACTGAAATATACTGCGACACACTGCAACATACTAAAGTATACTGCAACATACTGAAATACACTGTAACATATTGAAATACACTGCAACGCATTGAAATATACTGCAATGTACTGAAATATATGGTAAACTACTGAAATATACTGTCACACATTGAAAAACACTGCAACATACTGAAAATACCGCGACACATTGCAATATACTGTAACATACTGAAATAGGCTGTAGCACACTGAAATACACTGCAACTCACTGAAATATACTGCAACATACTGAAATACACTGTAACATATTGAAATATAATGCAACACACTGAAATATAGTGCTACATACTGAAACATACTGCAACATACTGCAACATAGTGAAATACACTGTAACATACTGAAATACACTGCAAGATACTACAACATATTTCAATACACTGCAACACATTGAAATACACTGCAACATACCTAAATATACGGTAATATACTGAAATATACTGTAACACATTGAAAAACACTGGAACATACTGAAACACACTGCAACACACTCAAATACACCGCAAAATACTACAACATACTGAAATGCACTGTAACATATTGAAATACACTGCAACACATTGAAATATACTGCAACATACTAAAATACACTGTAACATATTGGAATACACTGCAACACATTGAAATATACTGCAAAACACTGAAATACACAGCTACATACTGAAATATACTGCAACATACTGCAACATACTGAAATACACTGCAACACATTGAAATATACTGCAACATACCTAAATATACGGTAATATACTGAAATATACTGTAACACATTGAAAAACACTGCAACATACTGAAATACACTGCAACACATTCAAATACACCGCAAAATACTACAACACACTGAAATGCACTGTAACATATTGAAATACACTGCAACACATTGAAATAAACTGCAATGTACCGAAATATATGGTAAACTACTGAAATATACTGTCACACATTGAAAAATACTGCAACATACTGAAATATACTGCGACACATTGCAATATACTGTAACATACTGAAATATGCTGTAGCACACTGAAATACACTGCATCATACTGAAATACACTGTAACATATTAAAATATACTGCAACATACTGAAATACACTGCAGAATACCAAAATACACTGCAACGCATTGAAATATACTGCAAAATACTGAAATACACTGCTACATACTGAAATATACTGCGACACACTGCGACATACTGCAACATACTAAAATACACTGTAACATATTGAAATACACTGCAACACATTGAAATATACTGCAATGTACCGAAATATATGGTAAACTACTGAAATATACTGTCACACATTGAAAAATACTGCAACATACTGAAATATACTGCGACACATTGCAATATACTGTAACATACTGAAATATGCTGTAGCACACTGAAATACACTGCAACTCACTGAAATATACTGCAACATACTGAAACACACTGTAACATATTGAAATATACTGCAACATACTGAATACATTGCTACATATTGAAATATACTGCAACATACTGCAACATACTGAAATACACTGTAACGTACTGAAATACGCTGCAACATACTACAACATATTGAAAGACACTGCAGCACATTGAAATATACTGCAACATACCTAAATATACGGTAATATACCAAAATGTACTGTGACACATTGAAAAATACTGCAACATACTGAAATACACTGCAACACAACGAAAAACACTGAAAATACTGTAACACACTGAAATATACTGCAAAATACTGAAATACACTGCCACATACTGAAATATACTGCAACATACTGCAACATACTGAAATACACTGCAACACATTGAAATATACTGCAACATACCTAAATATACGGTAATATACTAAAATATACTGTAACATACTGAAATACATTGCAGAATACCGAAATACACTGTAACATACTGAAATATACTGCAAAATACTGAAATACACTGCTACATACTGAAATATACTGCGACACACTGCGACATACTGCAACATACTAAAATACACTGTAACATATTGAAATACACTGCAACACATTGAAATATACTGCAATATACCGAAATATATGGTAAACTACTGAAATATACTGTCACACATTGAAAAATACTGCAACATACTGAAATATACTGTGACACATTGCAATATACTGTAACATACTGAAATATGCTGTAGCACACTGAAATACACTGCAACATACTGAAATACACTGTAACATATTAAAATATACTGCAACATACTGAAATACACTGCAGAATACCGAAATACACTGTAACATACTGAAATATACTGCAAAATACTGAAATACACTGCTACATACTGAAATATACTGCGACACACTGCGACATACTGCAACATACTAAAATACACTGTAACACATTGAAATACACTGCAACACATTGAAATATACTGCAATGTACCGAAATATATGGTAAACTACTGAAATATACTGTCACACATTAAAAAATACTGCAACATACTGAAATATACTGCGACACATTGCAATACACTGTAACATACTGAAATATGCTGTAGCACACTGAAATACACTGCAACTCACTGAAATATACTGCAACATACTGAAACACACTGTAACATATTGAAATATACTGCAACATACTGAATAAATTGCTACATACTGAAATATACTGCAACATACTGCAAAATACTGAAATACACTGCTACATACTGAAATATACTGCGACACACTGCAACATACTGCAACATACTAAGGTATACTGCAAGATACTGAAATACACTGTAAAATACTGAAATACACTATAACATACTGAAATATACTGCAACATACTGAAATATACTGCTACATACTGAAATATACTGCAACACACTGCAACATACTGCAACATACTAGAATACACTGTAACATAATGAAATACACTGCAACACATTGAAATATACTGCAAAATACTGAAATACACTGCTATATACTGAAATACACTGCAACACACTACAACATACTGCAACATACTAAAATATACTGTAACATACTGAAATACACTGCAAAAGACTGAAATACACTGCAACATACTACAACATATTTCAATACACTGCAACACATTGAAACATACTGCAACATACCTAAATATACGGTAATATACTGAAATATACTGTAACACATTGAAAAACACTGCAACATACTGAAATACACTGCAACATACTGAAATACACTGTAACATATTGGAATACACTGCAACATATTGAAATATACTGCAAATTACTGAAATACACTGCTATATACTGAAATACACTGCAACACACTACAACATACTGCAACATACGAAAATATACTGCAACATACTGAAATACACTGCAAAATACTGAAATACACTGTAACATACTGAAGTATACTGCAACATACTGAAATACACTGCTACATACTGAAATATACTGCAACATACTGCAACATACTGAAATACACTGCAACACATTCAAATACACCGCAAAATACTACAACATACTGAAATGCACTGTAACATATTGAAATACACTGCAACGCATTGAAATATACTGCAATGTACCGAAATATATGGTAAACTACTGAAATATACTGTCACACATTGAAAAACACTGCAACATACTGAAATATACTGCGACACATTGCAATATACTGTAACATACTGAAATAGGCTGTAGCACACTGAAACACACTGCAACTCACTGAAATATACTGCAACATACTGAAATACACTGTAACATATTGAAATATACTGCAACATACTGAAATATAGTGCTACATACTGAAATATACTGCAACATACTGCAACATAGTGAAATACACTGTAACATACTGAATAACACTGCAACATACTACAACATATTGAAATACACTGCAACACATTGAAATATACTGCAACATACCTAAATATACAGTAATATACTGAAATATACTGTAACACATTGAAAAACACTGCAACATACTGAAATACACTGCAACACATTCAAATACACCGCAAAATACTACAACACACTGAAATGCACTGTAACATATTGAAATACACTGCAACACATTGAAATAAACTGCAATGTACCGAAATATATGGTAAACTACTGAAATATACTGTCACACATTGAAAAATACTGCAACATACTGAAATATACTGCGACACATTGCAATATACTGTAACATACTGAAATATGCTGTAGCACACTGAAATACACTGCATCATACTGAAATACACTGTAACATATTAAAATATACTGCAACATACTGAAATACACTGCAGAATACCAAAATACACTGCAACGCATTGAAATATACTGCAAAATACTGAAATACACTGCTACATACTGAAATATACTGCGACACACTGCGACATACTGCAACATACTAAAATACACTGTAACATATTGAAATACACTGCAACACATTGAAATATACTGCAATGTACCGAAATATATGGTAAACTACTGAAATATACTGTCACACATTGAAAAATACTGCAACATACTGAAATATACTGCGACACATTGCAATATACTGTAACATACTGAAATATGCTGTAGCACACTGAAATACACTGCAACTCACTGAAATATACTGCAACATACTGAAACACACTGTAACATATTGAAATATACTGCAACATACTGAATACATTGCTACATATTGAAATATACTGCAACATACTGCAACATACTGAAATACACTGTAACGTACTGAAATACGCTGCAACATACTACAACATATTGAAAGACACTGCAGCACATTGAAATATACTGCAACATACCTAAATATACGGTAATATACCAAAATGTACTGTGACACATTGAAAAATACTGCAACATACTGAAATACACTGCAACACAACGAAAAACACTGAAAATACTGTAACACACTGAAATATACTGCAAAATACTGAAATACACTGCCACATACTGAAATATACTGCAACATACTGCAACATACTGAAATACACTGCAACACATTGAAATATACTGCAACATACCTAAATATACGGTAATATACTAAAATATACTGTAACATACTGAAATACATTGCAGAATACCGAAATACACTGTAACATACTGAAATATACTGCAAAATACTGAAATACACTGCTACATACTGAAATATACTGCGACACACTGCGACATACTGCAACATACTAAAATACACTGTAACATATTGAAATACACTGCAACACATTGAAATATACTGCAATATACCGAAATATATGGTAAACTACTGAAATATACTGTCACACATTGAAAAATACTGCAACATACTGAAATATACTGTGACACATTGCAATATACTGTAACATACTGAAATATGCTGTAGCACACTGAAATACACTGCAACATACTGAAATACACTGTAACATATTAAAATATACTGCAACATACTGAAATACACTGCAGAATACCGAAATACACTGTAACATACTGAAATATACTGCAAAATACTGAAATACACTGCTACATACTGAAATATACTGCGACACACTGCGACATACTGCAACATACTAAAATACACTGTAACACATTGAAATACACTGCAACACATTGAAATATACTGCAATGTACCGAAATATATGGTAAACTACTGAAATATACTGTCACACATTAAAAAATACTGCAACATACTGAAATATACTGCGACACATTGCAATACACTGTAACATACTGAAATATGCTGTAGCACACTGAAATACACTGCAACTCACTGAAATATACTGCAACATACTGAAACACACTGTAACATATTGAAATATACTGCAACATACTGAATAAATTGCTACATACTGAAATATACTGCAACATACTGCAAAATACTGAAATACACTGCTACATACTGAAATATACTGCGACACACTGCAACATACTGCAACATACTAAGGTATACTGCAAGATACTGAAATACACTGTAAAATACTGAAATACACTATAACATACTGAAATATACTGCAACATACTGAAATATACTGCTACATACTGAAATATACTGCAACACACTGCAACATACTGCAACATACTAGAATACACTGTAACATAATGAAATACACTGCAACACATTGAAATATACTGCAAAATACTGAAATACACTGCTATATACTGAAATACACTGCAACACACTACAACATACTGCAACATACTAAAATATACTGTAACATACTGAAATACACTGCAAAAGACTGAAATACACTGCAACATACTACAACATATTTCAATACACTGCAACACATTGAAACATACTGCAACATACCTAAATATACGGTAATATACTGAAATATACTGTAACACATTGAAAAACACTGCAACATACTGAAATACACTGCAACATACTGAAATACACTGTAACATATTGGAATACACTGCAACATATTGAAATATACTGCAAATTACTGAAATACACTGCTATATACTGAAATACACTGCAACACACTACAACATACTGCAACATACGAAAATATACTGCAACATACTGAAATACACTGCAAAATACTGAAATACACTGTAACATACTGAAGTATACTGCAACATACTGAAATACACTGCTACATACTGAAATATACTGCAACATACTGCAACATACTGAAATACACTGCAACACATTCAAATACACCGCAAAATACTACAACATACTGAAATGCACTGTAACATATTGAAATACACTGCAACGCATTGAAATATACTGCAATGTACCGAAATATATGGTAAACTACTGAAATATACTGTCACACATTGAAAAACACTGCAACATACTGAAATATACTGCGACACATTGCAATATACTGTAACATACTGAAATAGGCTGTAGCACACTGAAACACACTGCAACTCACTGAAATATACTGCAACATACTGAAATACACTGTAACATATTGAAATATACTGCAACATACTGAAATATAGTGCTACATACTGAAATATACTGCAACATACTGCAACATAGTGAAATACACTGTAACATACTGAATAACACTGCAACATACTACAACATATTGAAATACACTGCAACACATTGAAATATACTGCAACATACCTAAATATACAGTAATATACTGAAATATACTGTAACACATTGAAAAACACTGCAACATACTTGAATACACTGCAACACATTCAAATACACCGCAAAATACTACAACATACTGAAATTCACTGTAACATATTGAAATACACTGCAACACATTGAAATATACTTCAATGTACCGAAATATATGGTAAACTACTGAAATATACTGTCACACATTGAAAAATACTGCAACATACTGAAATATACTGCGACACATTGCAATATACTGTAACATACTGAAATATGCTGTAGCACACTGAAATACACTGCAACATACTGAAATACACTGTAACATATTAAAATATACTGCAACATACTGAAATACACTGCAGAATACCGAAATACACTGTAACATACTGAAATATACTGCAAAATACTGAAATACACTGCTACATACTGAAATATACTGCGACACACTGCGACATACTGCAACATACTAAAATACACTGTAACATATTGAAATACACTGCAACACATTGAAATATACTGCAATGTACCGAAATATATGGTAAACTACTGAAATATACTGTCACACATTGAAAAACACTGCAACATACTGAAATATACTGCGACACATTGCAATATACTGTAACATACTGAAATAGGCTGTAGCACACTGAAATACACTGCAACTCACTGAAATATACTGCAACATACTGAAATACACTGTAACATATTGAAATATACTGCAACATACTGAAATATAGTGCTACATACTGAAATATACTGCAACATACTGCAACATAGTGAAATACACTGTAACATACTGAAATACACTGCAACATACTACAACATATTGAAATACACTGCAACACATTGAAATATACTGCAACATACCTAAATATACGGTAATATACTGAAATATACTGTAACACATTGAAAAACACTGCAACATACTTAAATACACTGCAACACATTCAAATACACCGCAAAATACTACAACATACTGAAATGCACTGTAACATATTGAAATACACTGCAACACATTGAAATATACTGCAATGTACCGAAATATATGGTAAACTACTGAAATATACTGTCACACATTGAAAAATACTGCAACATACTGAAATATACTGCGACACATGCAATATACTGTAACATACTGAAATATGCTGTAGCACACTGAAATACACTGCAACTCACTGAAATATACTGCAACATACTGAAACACACTGTAACATATTGAAATATACTGCAACATACTGAAATACATTGCTACATACTGAAATATACTGCAACATACTGCAACATACTGAAATACACTGTAACATACTGAAATACGCTGCAACATACTACAACATATTGAAAGACACTGCAACACATTGAAATATACTGCAACATACCTAAAAATACGGTAATATACCAAAACATACTGTAACACATTGAAAAATACTGCAACATACTGAAATACATTGCAACACACCGAAAAACACTGAAAATACTGTAACACACTGAAATATACTGCAAAATACTGAAATACACTGCTACATACTGAAATATACTGCCACACACTGCAACATACTGCAACATACTAAAGTATACTGCAACATACTGAAATACACTGTAAAATACTGAAATACACTATAACATACTGAAATATACTGCAACATACTGAAATATACTGCTACATACTGAAATATACTGCAACACACTGCAACATACTGCAACATACTAGAATACACTGTAACATAATGAAATACACTGCAACACATTGAAATATACTGCAAAATACTGAAATACACTGCTATATACTGAAATACACTGCAACACACTACAACATACTGCAACATACTAAAATATACTGCAACATACTGAAATACACTGCAAAATACTGAAATACACTGTAACATACTGAAGTATACTGCAACATACTGAAATACACTGCTACATACTGAAATATACTGCAACACACAGCAACATACTGCAACATACTAAAATACACTGTAACATATTGGAATACACTGCAACACATTGAAATATACTGCAAAATACTGAAATACACTGCTACATACTGAAATATACTGCAACATACTGCAACATACTGAAATACACTGCAACACATTCAAATACACCGCAAAATACTACAACATATTGAAATACACTGCAACACATTGAAATATACTGCAATGTACCGAAATATATGGTAAACTACTGAAATATACTGACACACATTGCAATATACTGTAACATACTGAAATACACTGTAACATACTGAGATAGTCTGCAACATACTACAACATATTGAAATACACTGCAACACATTGAAAAATACTGCAACATACTGAAATACACTGCAACACACCGAAAAACACTGAAAATACTGTAACACACTGAAATATACTGCAAAATACTGGAATACACTGCTACATACTGAAATATACTGCGACACACTGACACCTACTAAAGTATACTGCAACATACTGAAATACACTGTAACATATTGAAATACACTGCAACGCATTGAAATATACTGCAATGTACTGAAATATATGGTAAACTACTGAAATATACTGTCACACATTGAAAAACACTGCAACATACTGAAATATACTGCGACACATTGCAATATACTGTAACATACTGAAATAGGCTGTAGCACACTGAAATACACTGCAACTCACTGAAATATACTGCAACATACTGAAATACACTGTAACATATTGAAATATACTGCAACACACTGAAATATAGTGCTACATACTGAAACATACTGCAACATACTGCAACATAGTGAAATACACTGTAACATACTGAAATACACTGCAAGATACTACAACATATTTCAATACACTGCAACACATTGAAATATACTGCAACATACCTAAATATACGGTAATATACTGAAATATACTGTAACACATTGAAAAACACTGCAACATACTGAAACAGACTGCAACACATTCAAATACACCGCAAAATACTACAACATACTGAAATGCACTGTAACATATTGAAATACACTGCAACACATTGAAATATACTGCAACATACTAAAATACACTGTAACATATTGGAATACACTGCAACACATTGAAATATACTGCAAAATACTGAAATACACTGCTACATACTGAAATATACTGCAAGATACTGCAACATACTGAAATATACTGCGACACATGCAATATACTGTAACATACTGAAATATGCTGTAGCACACTGAAATACACTGCAACTCACTGAAATATACTGCAACATACTGAAACACACTGTAACATATTAAAATACACTGCAACACATTGAAATAAACTGCAATGTACCGAAACATATGGTAAACTACTGAAATATACTGTCACACATTGAAAAGTACTGCAACATACTGAAATATACTGCGACACATTGCAATATACTGTAACATACTGAAATAAGCTGTAGCACACTGAAATACACTGCAACATACTGAAATACACTGTAACATATTAAAATATACTGCAACATACTGAAATACACTGCAGAATACCGAAATACACTGTAACATACTGAAATATACTGCAAAATACTGAAATACACTGCTACATACTGAAATATACTGCGACACACTGCGACATACTGCAACATACTAAAATACACTGTAACATATTGAAATACACTGCAACACATTGAAATATACTGCAACATACTGAAATATACCGCGACACATTGCAATATACTGTAACATACTGAAATATGCTGTAGCACACTGAAATACACTGCAACTCACTGAAATATACTGCAACATACCGAAATACACTGTAACATACTAAAATATACTGCAACATACTGAAATACACTGCAACACATTGAAATATACTGCAACATACCTAAATATACGGTAATATACTGAAATATACTGTAAGACATTGAAAAACACTGCAACATACTGAAATACACTGCAACACATTCAAATACACCGCAAAATACTACAACATACTGAAATGCACTGTAACATATTGAAATACACTGCAACACATTGAAATAAACTGCAATGTACCGAAATATATGGTAAACTACTGAAATATACTGTCACACATTGAAAAATACTGCAACATACTGAAATATACTGCGACACATTGCAATATACTGTAACATACTGAAATATGCTGTAGCACACTGAAATACACTGCAACATACTGAACTACCATGTAACATATTAAAATATACTGCAACATACTGAAATACACTGCAAAATACTGAAATACACTGTAACATACTGAAGTATACTGCAACATACTGAAATACACTGCTACATACTGAAATATACTGCAACACACAGCAACATACTGCAACATACTAAAATACACTGTAACATATTGGAATACACTGCAACACATTGAAATATACTGCAAAATACTGAAATACACTGCTACATACTGAAATATACTGCAACATACTGCAACATACTGAAATACACTGCAACACATTCAAATACACCGCAAAATACTACAACATATTGAAATACACTGCAACACATTGAAATATACTGCAATGTACCGAAATATATGGTAAACTACTGAAATATACTGACACACATTGCAATATACTGTAACATACTGAAATACACTGTAACATACTGAGATAGGCTGCAACATACTACAACATATTGAAATACACTGCAACACATTGAAAAATACTGCAACATACTGAAATACACTGCAACACACCGAAAAACACTGAAAATACTGTAACACACTGAAATATACTGCAAAATACTGGAATACACTGCTACATACTGAAATATACTGCGACACACTGACACATACTAAAGTATACTGCAACATACTGAAATACACTGTAACATATTGAAATACACTGCAACGCATTGAAATATACTGCAATGTACTGAAATATATGGTAAACTACTGAAATATACTGTCACACATTGAAAAACACTGCAACATACTGAAATATACTGCGACACATTGCAATATACTGTAACATACTGAAATAGGCTGTAGCACACTGAAATACACTGCAACTCACTGAAATATACTGCAACATACTGAAATACACTGTAACATATTGAAATATACTGCAACACACTGAAATATAGTGCTACATACTGAAACATACTGCAACATACTGCAACATAGTGAAATACACTGTAACATACTGAAATACACTGCAAGATACTACAACATATTTCAATACACTGCAACACATTGAAATATACTGCAACATACCTAAATATACGGTAATATACTGAAATATACTGTAACACATTGAAAAACACTGCAACATACTGAAACAGACTGCAACACATTCAAATACACCGCAAAATACTACAACATACTGAAATGCACTGTAACATATTGAAATACACTGCAACACATTGAAATATACTGCAACATACTAAAATACACTGTAACATATTGGAATACACTGCAACACATTGAAATATACTGCAAAATACTGAAATACACTGCTACATACTGAAATATACTGCAAGATACTGCAACATACTGAAATACACTGCAACACATTGAAATATACTGCAACATACCTAAATATACGGTAATATACTAAAATATACTGTAACACATTGAAAAACACTGCAACATACTGAAATACACTGCAACACATTCAAATACACCGCAAAATACTACAACATACTGAAATGCACTGTAACATATTAAAATACACTGCAACACATTGAAATAAACTGCAATGTACCGAAACATATGGTAAACTACTGAAATATACTGTCACACATTGAAAAGTACTGCAACATACTGAAATATACTGCGACACATTGCAATATACTGTAACATACTGAAATAAGCTGTAGCACACTGAAATACACTGCAACATACTGAAATACACTGTAACATATTAAAATATACTGCAACATACTGAAATACACTGCAGAATACCGAAATACACTGTAACATACTGAAATATACTGCAAAATACTGAAATACACTGCTACATACTGAAATATACTGCGACACACTGCGACATACTGCAACATACTAAAATACACTGTAACATATTGAAATACACTGCAACACATTGAAATATACTGCAACATACTGAAATATACCGCGACACATTGCAATATACTGTAACATACTGAAATATGCTGTAGCACACTGAAATACACTGCAACTCACTGAAATATACTGCAACATACCGAAATACACTGTAACATACTAAAATATACTGCAACATACTGAAATACACTGCAACACATTGAAATATACTGCAACATACATAAATATACGGTAATATACTGAAATATACTGTAACACATTGAAAAACACTGCAACATACTGAAATACACTGCAACACATTCAAATACACCGCAAAATACTACAACATACTGAAATGCACTGTAACATATTGAAATACACTGCAACACATTGAAATAAACTGCAATGTACCGAAATATATGGTAAACTACTGAAATATACTGTCACACATTGAAAAATACTGCAACATACTGAAATATACTGCGACACATTGCAATATACTGTAAAATACTGAAATATGCTGTAGCACACTGAAATACACTGCAACATACTGAACTACCATGTAACATATTAAAATATACTGCAACATACTGAAATACACTGCAGAATACCGAAATACACTGCTACATACTGAAATATACTGCAACATACTGCAACATACTGAAATACACTGCAACACATTCAAATACACCGCAAAATACTACAACATACTGAAATGCACTGTAACATATTGAAATACACTGCAACGCATTGAAATATACTGCAATGTACCGAAATATATGGTAAACTACTGAAATATACTGTCACACATTGAAAAACACTGCAACATACTGAAATATACTGCGACACATTGCAATATACCGTAACATACTGAAATAGGCTGTAGCACACTGAAATACACTGCAACTCACTGAAATATACTGCAACATACTGAAATACACTGTAACATATTGAAATATACTGCAACATACTGAAATATAGTGCTACATACTGAAATATACTGCAACATACTGCAACATAGTGAAATACACTGTAACATACTGAATAACACTGCAACATACTACAACATATTGAAATACACTGCAACACATTGAAATATACTGCAACATACCTAAATATACAGTAATATACTGAAATATACTGTAACACATTGAAAAACACTGCAACATACTTGAATACACTGCAACACATTCAAATACACCGCAAAATACTACAACATACTGAAATTCACTGTAACATATTGAAATACACTGCAACACATTGAAATATACTTCAATGTACCGAAATATATGGTAAACTACTGAAATATACTGTCACACATTGAAAAATACTGCAACATACTGAAATATACTGCGACACATTGCAATATACTGTAACATACTGAAATATGCTGTAGCACACTGAAATACACTGCAACATACTGAAATACACTGTAACATATTAAAATATACTGCAACATACTGAAATACACTGCAGAATACCGAAATACACTGTAACATACTGAAATATACTGCAAAATACTGAAATACACTGCTACATACTGAAATATACTGCGACACACTGCGACATACTGCAACATACTAAAATACACTGTAACATATTGAAATACACTGCAACACATTGAAATATACTGCAATGTACCGAAATATATGGTAAACTACTGAAATATACTGTCACACATTGAAAAACACTGCAACATACTGAAATATACTGCGACACATTGCAATATACTGTAACATACTGAAATAGGCTGTAGCACACTGAAATACACTGCAACTCACTGAAATATACTGCAACATACTGAAATACACTGTAACATATTGAAATATACTGCAACATACTGAAATATAGTGCTACATACTGAAATATACTGCAACATACTGCAACATAGTGAAATACACTGTAACATACTGAAATACACTGCAACATACTACAACATATTGAAATACACTGCAACACATTGAAATATACTGCAACATACCTAAATATACGGTAATATACTGAAATATACTGTAACACATTGAAAAACACTGCAACATACTTAAATACACTGCAACACATTCAAATACACCGCAAAATACTACAACATACTGAAATGCACTGTAACATATTGAAATACACTGCAACACATTGAAATATACTGCAATGTACCGAAATATATGGTAAACTACTGAAATATACTGTCACACATTGAAAAATACTGCAACATACTGAAATATACTGCGACACATGCAATATACTGTAACATACTGAAATATGCTGTAGCACACTGAAATACACTGCAACTCACTGAAATATACTGCAACATACTGAAACACACTGTAACATATTGAAATATACTGCAACATACTGAAATACATTGCTACATACTGAAATATACTGCAACATACTGCAACATACTGAAATACACTGTAACATACTGAAATACGCTGCAACATACTACAACATATTGAAAGACACTGCAACACATTGAAATATACTGCAACATACCTAAAAATACGGTAATATACCAAAACATACTGTAACACATTGAAAAATACTGCAACATACTGAAATACACTGCAACACACCGAAAAACACTGAAAATACTGTAACACACTGAAATATACTGCAACATACTGCAACATACTGAAATACACTGTAACATACTGAAATACGCTGCAACATACTACAACATATTGAAAGACACTGCAACACATTGAAATATACTGCAACATACCTAAAAATACGGTAATATACCAAAACATACTGTAACACATTGAAAAATACTGCAACATACTGAAATACACTGCAACACACCGAAAAACACTGAAAATACTGTAACACACTGAAATATACTGCAAAATACTGAAATACACTGCTACATACTGAAATATACTGCGACACACTGCAACATACTGCAACATACTAAAGTATACTGCAACATACTGAAATACACTGTAAAATACTGAAATACACTATAACATACTGAAATATACTGCAACATACTGAAATATACTGCTACATACTGAAATATACTGCAACACACTGCAACATACTGCAACATACTAGAATACACTGTAACATAATGAAATACACTGCAACACATTGAAATATACTGCAAAATACTGAAATACACTGCTATATACTGAAATACACTGCAACACACTACAACATACTGCAACATACTAAAATATACTGCAACATACTGAAATACACTGCAAAATACTGAAATACACTGTAACATACTGAAGTATACTGCAACATACTGAAATACACTGCTACATACTGAAATATACTGCAACACACAGCAACATACTGCAACATACTAAAATACACTGTAACATATTGGAATACACTGCAACACATTGAAATATACTGCAAAATACTGAAATACACTGCTACATACTGAAATATACTGCAACATACTGCAACATACTGAAATACACTGCAACACATTCAAATACACCGCAAAATACTACAACATATTGAAATACACTGCAACACATTGAAATATACTGCAATGTACCGAAATATATGGTAAACTACTGAAATATACTGACACACATTGCAATATACTGTAACATACTGAAATACACTGTAACATACTGAGATACGCTGCAACATACTACAACATATTGAAATACACTGCAACACATTGAAAAATACTGCAACATACTGAAATACACTGCAACACACCGAAAAACACTGAAAATACTGTAACACACTGAAATATACTGCAAAATACTGGAATACACTGCTACATACTGAAATATACTGCGACACACTGACACATACTAAAGTATACTGCAACATACTGAAATACACTGTAACATATTGAAATACACTGCAACGCATTGAAATATACTGCAATGTACTGAAATATATGGTAAACTACTGAAATATACTGTCACACATTGAAAAACACTGCAACATACTGAAATATACTGCGACACATTGCAATATACTGTAACATACTGAAATAGGCTGTAGCACACTGAAATACACTGCAACTCACTGAAATATACTGCAACATACTGAAATACACTGTAACATATTGAAATATACTGCAACACACTGAAATATAGTGCTACATACTGAAACATACTGCAACATACTGCAACATAGTGAAATACACTGTAACATACTGAAATACACTGCAAGATACTACAACATATTTCAATACACTGCAACACATTGAAATATACTGCAACATACCTAAATATACGGTAATATACTGAAATATACTGTAACACATTGAAAAACACTGCAACATACTGAAACAGACTGCAACACATTCAAATACACCACAAAATACTACAACATACTGAAATGCACTGTAACATATTGAAATACACTGCAACACATTGAAATATACTGCAACATACTAAAATACACTGTAACATATTGGAATACACTGCAACACATTGAAATATACTGCAAAATACTGAAATACACTGCTACATACTGAAATATACTGCAAGATACTGCAACATACTGAAATACACTGCAACACATTGAAATATACTGCAACATACCTAAATATACGGTAATATACTAAAATATACTGTAACACATTGAAAAACACTGCAACATACTGAAATACACTGCAACACATTCAAATACACCGCAAAATACTACAACATACTGAAATGCACTGTAACATATTAAAATACACTGCAACACATTGAAATAAACTGCAATGTACCGAAACATATGGTAAACTACTGAAATATACTGTCACACATTGAAAAGTACTGCAACATACTGAAATATACTGCGACACATTGCAATATACTGTAACATACTGAAATAAGCTGTAGCACACTGAAATACACTGCAACATACTGAAATACACTGTAACATATTAAAATATACTGCAACATACTGAAATACACTGCAGAATACCGAAATACACTGTAACATACTGAAATATACTGCAAAATACTGAAATACACTGCTACATACTGAAATATACTGCGACACACTGCGACATACTGCAACATACTAAAATACACTGTAACGTATTGAAATACACTGCAACACATTGAAATATACTGCAATGTACCGAAATATATGGTAAACTACTGAAATATACTGTCACACATTGAAAAATACTGCAACATACTGAAATATACCGCGACACATTGCAATATACTGTAAGATACTGAAATATGCTGTAGCACACTGAAATACACTGCAACTCACTGAAATATACTGCAACATACTGAAATACACTGTAACATACTAAAATATACTGCAACATACTGAAATACACTGCAACACATTGAAATATACTGCAACATACCTAAATATACGGTAATATACTGAAATATACTGTAACACATTGAAAAACACTGCAACATACTGAAATACACTGCAACACATTCAAATACACCGCAAAATACTACAACATACTGAAATGCACTGTAACATATTGAAATACACTGCAACACATTGAAATAAACTGCAACGTACCGAAATATATGGTAAACTACTGAAATATACTGTCACACATTGAAAAATACTGCAACATACTGAAATATACTGCGACACATTGCAATATACTGTAACATACTGAAATATGCTGTAGCACACTGAAATACACTGCAACATACTGAACTACCATGTAACATATTAAAATATACTGCAACATACTGAAATACACTGCAGAATACCGAAATACACTGTAACATACTGAAATATACTGCAAAATACTGAAATACACTGCTACATACTGAAATATACTGCGACACACTGCGACATACTGCAACATACTAAAATACACTGTAACATATTGAAATACACTGCAACACATTAAAATATACTGCAATGTACCGAAATATATGGTAAACTACTGAAATATACTGTCACACATTGAAAAATACTGCAACATACTGAAATATACTGCGACACATTGCAATATACTGTAACATACTGAAATATGCTGTATCACACTGAAATACACTGCAACTCACTGAAATATACTGCAACATACTGAAACACACTGTAACATATTGAAATATACTGCAACATACTGAATACATTGCTACATACTGAAATATACTGCAACATACTGCAACATACTGAAATACACTGTAACGTACTGAAATACGCTGCAACATACTACAACATATTGAAAGACACTGCAACACATTGAAATATACTGCAACATACCTAAATATACGGTAATATACCAAAATGTACTGTGACACATTGAAAAGTACTGCTACATACTGAAATATACTGCAACATACTGCAACATACTGAAATACACTGCAACACATTCAAATACACCGCAAAATACTAAAACATACTGAAATGCGCTGTAACATATTGAAATACACTGCAACGCATTGAAATATACTGCAATGTACTGAAATATATGGTAAACTACTGAAATATACTGTCACACATTGAAAAACACTGCAACATACTGAAATATACTGCGACACATTGCAATATACTGTAACATACTGAAATATGCTGTAGCACACTGAAATACACTGCAACTCACTGAAATATACTGCAACATACTGAAATACACTGTAACATATTGAAATATACTGCAACACACTGAAATATAGTGCTACATACTGAAACATACTGCAACATACTGCAACATAGTGAAATACACTGTAACATACTGAAATACACTGCAAGTTACTACAACATATTTCAATACACTGCAACACATTGAAATATACTGCAACATACGTAAATATACGGTAATATACTGAAATATACTGTAACACATTGAAAAACACTGCAACATACTGAAACACACTGCAACACATTCAAATACACCGCAAAATACTACAACATACTGAAATGCACTGTAACATATTGAAATACACTGCAACACATTGAAATATACTGCAACATACTAAAATACACTGTAACATATTGGAATACACTGCAACACATTGAAATATACTGCAAAATACTGAAATACACTGCTACATACTGAAATATACTGCAACATACTGCAACATACTGAAATGCACTGCAACACATTGAAATATACTGCAACATACCTAAATATACGGTAATATACTGAATTATACTGTAACACATTGAAAAACACTGCAACATACTGAAATACACTGCAACACATTCAAATACACCGCAAAATACTACAACATACTGAAATGCACTGTAACATATTGAAATACACTGCAACACATTGAAATAAACTGCAATGTACTGAAATATATGGTAAACTACTGAAATATACTGTCACACATTGAAAAATACTGCAACATACTGAAATATACTGCGACACATTGCAATATACTGTAACATACTGAAATATGCTGTAGCACACTGAAATACACTGCAACATACTGAAATACACTGTAACATGTTAAAATATACTGCAACATACTGAAATACACTGCAGAATACCGAAATACACTGTAACATACTGAAATATACTGCAAAAAACTGAAATACACTGCTACATACTGAAATATACTGCGACACACTGCGACATACTGCAACATACTAAAATACACTGTAACATATTGAAATACACTGCAACACATTGAAATATACTGCAATGTACCGAAATATATGGTAAACTACTGAAATATACTGTCACACATTGAAAAATACTGCAACATACTGAAATATACTGCGACACATTGCAATATACTGTAACATACTGAAATATGCTGTAGCACACTGAAATACACTGCAACTCACCGAAATATACTGCAACATACTGAAACACACTGTAACATATTGAAATATACTGCAACATACTGAAATACATTGCTACATACTGAAATATACTGCAACATACTGCAACATACTGAAATACACTGTAACGTACTGAAATACGCTGGAACATACTACAACATATTGAAAGACACTGCAACACATTGAAATATACTGCAAGATACCTAAATATACGGTAATATACCAAAATATACTGTGACACATTGAAAAATACTGCAACATACTGAAATACACTGCAACACAACGAAAAACACTGAAAATACTGTAACACACTGAAATATACTTCAAAATACTGAAATACACTGCTACATACTACAACATATTGAAAGACACTGCAACACATTGAAATATACTGCAACATACCTAAATATACGGTAATATACCAAAATGTACTGTGACACATTGAAAAGTACTGCTACATACTGAAATATACTGCAACATACTGCAACATACTGAAATACACTGCAACACATTCAAATACACCGCAAAATACTAAAACATACTGAAATGCACTGTAACATATTGAAATACACTGCAACGCATTGAAATATACTGCAATGTATTGAAATATATGGTAAACTACTGAAATATACTGTCACACATTGAAAAACACTGCAACATACTGAAATATACTGCGACACATTGCAATATACTGTAACATACTGAAATATGCTGTAGCACACTGAAATACACTGCAACTCACTGAAATATACTGCAACATACTGAAATACACTGTAACATATTGAAATATACTGCAACACACTGAAATATAGTGCTACATACTGAAACATACTGCAACATACTGCAACATAGTGAAATACACTGTAACATACTGAAATACACTGCAAGATACTACAACATATTTCAATACACTGCAACACATTGAAATATACTGCAACATACGTAAATATACGGTAATATACTGAAATATACTGTAACACATTTAAAAACACTGCAACATACTGAAACACACTGCAACACATTCAAATACACCGCAAAATACTACAACATACTGAAATGCACTGTAACATATTGAAATACACTGCAACACATTGAAATATACTGCAACATACTAAAATACACTGTAACATATTGGAATACACTGCAACACATTGAAATATACTGCAAAATACTGAAATACACTGCTACATACTGAAATATACTGCAACATACTGCAACATACTGAAATGCACTGCAACACATTGAAATATACTGCAACATACCTAAATATACGGTAATATACTGAATTATACTGTAACACATTGAAAAACACTGCAACATACTGAAATACACTGCAACACATTCAAATACACCGCAAAATACTACAACATACTGAAATGCACTGTAACATATTGAAATACACTGCAACACATTGAAATAAACTGCAATGTACTGAAATATATGGTAAACTACTGAAATATACTGTCACACATTGAAAAATACTGCAACATACTGAAATATACTGCGACACATTGCAATATACTGTAACATACTGAAATATGCTGTAGCACACTGAAATACACTGCAACATACTGAAATACACTGTAACATGTTAAAATATACTGCAACATACTGAAATACACTGCAGAATACCGAAATACACTGTAACATACTGAAATATACTGCAAAAAACTGAAATACACTGCTACATACTGAAATATACTGCGACACACTGCGACATACTGCAACATACTAAAATACACTGTAACATATTGAAATACACTGCAACACATTGAAATATACTGCAATGTACCGAAATATATGGTAAACTACTGAAATATACTGTCACACATTGAAAAACACTGCAACATACTGAAATATACTGCGACACATTTCAATATACTGTAACATACTGAAATAGGCTGTAGCACACTGAAATACACTGCAACTCACTGAAATATACTGCAACATACTGAAATACACTGTAACATATTGAAATATACTGCAACATACTGAAATACATTGCTACATACTGAAATATACTGCAACATACTGCAACATACTGAAATACACTGTAACGTACTGAAATACGCTGCAACATACTACAACATATTGAAAGACACTGCAACACAGTGAAATATACTGCAACATACCTAAATATACGGTAATATACTAAAATATACTGTAACACATTGAAAAATACTGCAACATACTGAAATACACTGCAAGACACCGAAAAACACTGAAAATACTGTAACACACTGAAATATACTGCAAAACACTGAAATACACTGCTACATACTGAAATATACTGCGACACACTGCAACATACTGCAACATACTAAAGTATACTGCAACATACTGAAATACACTGTAAAATACTGAAATACACTATAACATACTGAAATATCTTGCAACATACTGAAATATACTGCAACATACTGAAATATACTGCAACACACTGCAACATACTGCAACATACTAGAATACACTGTAACATAATGAAATACACTGCAACACATTGAAATATACTGCAAAATACTGAAAAACACTGCTATATACTGAAATACACTGCAACACACTGCAACATACCAAAATATACTGCAACATACTGAAATACACTGCAACATACTGAAATACACTGCAAAATACTGAAATACACTGTAACATACTGAAGTATACTGCAACATACTGAAATACACTGCTACATACTGAAATATACTGCAACACACAGCAACATACTGCAACATACTAAAATACACTGTAACATATTGGAATACACTGCAACACATTGAAATATACTGCAAAATACTGAAATACACTGCTACATACTGAAATATACTGCAACATACTGCAACATACTGAAATACACTGCAACACATTCAAATACACCGCAAAATACTACAACATACTGAAATGCACTGTAACATATTGAAATACACTGCAACACATTGAAATATACTGCAATGTACCGAAATATATTGTAAACTACTGAAATATACTGTCACACATTGAAAAGTACTGCAACATACTGAAATATACTGCGACACGTTGCAATATACTGTAACATACTGAAATATGCTGCAGCACACTGAAATACACTGCAACTCACTGAAATATACTGCAACATACTGAAATACACTGTAACATATTAAAATATACTGCAACATACTGAAATACAGTGCTACATACTGAAATATACTGCAACATACTGCAACATAGTGAAATACACTGTAACATACTGAAATACACTGCGACATACTACAACATATTGAAAGACACTGCAACACATTGAAATATACTGCAACACACCTAAATATACGGTAATATACCAAAATATACTGTAACACATTAAAAAACACTGCAACTTACTGAAATACACTGCAACACACTGAAATACACTGCAAAATACTGTAACACACTGAAATATACTGCAACACACTGTAATTTACTGCAACATACTAAAATATACTGCAACATACTGAAATACACTACAAAATACTGAAATATACTGCAACACACTGCAACTTACTGCAACATACTAAAATACACTGTAACATATTGAATTACACTGCAACACATTGAAATATACTGCAAAATACTGAAATACACTGCTACATACTGAAATATACTGCGACACACTGCAACATACTGCAACATACTAAAATATACTGCAACATACTGAAATACACTGCAAAATACTGAAATACACTGTAACATACTGAAATATACTGCAACATACTGAAATACACTGCTACATACTGAAATATACTGCAAAATACTGCAACATACTAAAATACAATGTAACATATTGAAATACACTGCAACACATTGAAATATACTGCAAAATACTGAAATACTTTGCTACATACTGAAATATACTGCGACACACTGCAACATACCGCAACATACTAAAATACACTGCAACATACTGAAATACACTGCAGAATACTGAAATACACTGTAACATACTGAAATATACTGCAGAATACTGAAATACACTGCTACATACTGAATTATACTGCAACACACTGCGACATACTGCAACATACTAAAATACACTGTAACATATTGAAATACACTGCAACACATTGAAATATACTGCAATGTACCGAAATATATGGTAAACTACTGAAATATACTGTCACACAATGAAAATTACTGCAACATACTGAAATATACTGCGACACATTGCAATATACTGTAGCATACTGAAATACGCTGTAGCACACTGAAATACACTGCAACTCACTGAAATATACTGCAATATACTGAAACACACTGTAACATATTGAAATATACTGCAACATACTGAAATACATTGCTACATACTGAAATATACTGCAACATACTGCAACATACTGAAATACACTGTAACATACTGAGATACGCTGCAACATACTACAACATATTGAAAGACACTGCAACACATTGAAATATACTGCAACATACCTAAATATACGGTAATATACCAAAATATACTGTAACACATTGAAAAATACTGCAACATACTGAAATACACTGCAACACACCGAAAAACACTGAAAATACTGTAACACACTGAAATATACTGCAAAATACTGGAATACACTGCTACATACGGAAATATACTGCGACACACTGCAACATACTAAAGTATACTGCAACATACTGAAATACACTGCAACACATTGAAATATACTGCAAAATACTGAAATACACTGCTATATACTGAAATACACTGCAACACACTACAACATACTGCAACATACGAAAATATACTGCAACATACTGAAATACACTGCAAAATTTTGAAATACACTGTAACATACTGAAGTATACTGCAAAATACTGAAATACACTGCTACATACTGAAATATACTGCAACACACTGCGACATACTGCAACATACTAAAATACACTGTAACATATTGAAATACACTGCAACACATTGAAATATACTGCAATGTACTGAAATATATGCTAAACTACTGAAATATACTGTCACACAATGAAAAACACTGCAACATAATGATATATACTGCGACACAATGCAATATACTGTAACATACTGAAATAGGCTGTAGCATACTGAAATACACTGCAACTCACTGAAATATACTGCAACATACTGAAATACACTGTAACATATTGAAATATACTGCAACATACTGAAATATAGTGCTACATACTGAAATAGACTGCAACATACTGCAACATAGTGAATCACACTGTAACATACTGAAATACACTGCAAAATACTACAACATATTGAAATACACTGCAACACATTGAAATATACTGCAACATACCTAAATATACTGTAATATACTGAAATATACTGTAACACATTGAAAAACACTGCAACATACTGAAAGACACTGCAACGCACTGAGATACACCGCAAAATACTACAACATACTGAAATGCACTGTAACATATTGAAATACACTGCAACACATTGAAATATACTGCAATGTACCGAAATATATTGTCAACTACTGAAATATACTGTCACACATTGAAAAGTACTGCAACATACTGAAATATACTGCGACACGTTGCAATATACTGTAACATACTGAAATATGCTGTAGCACACTGAAATACACTGCAACTCACTGAAATACACTGCAACACACTGAAATACACTGCAAAATACTGTAACACACTGAAATATACTGCAACACACTGTAATTTACTGCAACATACTAAAATATACTGCAACATACTGAAATACACTACAAAACACTGAAATATACTGCAACACACTGCAACTTACTGCAACATACTAAAATACACTGTAACATATTGAATTACACTGCAACACATTGAAATATACTTCAAAATACTGAAATACACTGCTACATACTGAAATATACTGCGACACACTGCAACATACTGCAACATACTAAAATACACTGCAACATACTGAAATACACTGCAAAATACTGAAATACACTGTAACATACTGAAATATACTGCAACATACTGAAATACACTGCTACATACTGAAATATACTGCAAAATACTGCAACATACTAAAATACAATGTAACATATTGAAATACACTGCAACACATTGAAATATACTGCAAAATACTGAAATACTTTGCTACATACTGAAATATACTGCGACACACTGCAACATACTGCAACATACTAAAATACACTGCAACATACTGAAATACACTGCAGAATACTGAAATACACTGCTACATACTGAATTATACTGCAACACACTGCGACATACTGCAACATACTAAAATACACTGTAACATATTGAAATACACTGCAACACATTGAAATATACTGCAATGTACCGAAATATATGGTAAACTACTGAAATATACTGTCACACAATGAAAATTACTGCAACATACTGAAATATACTGCGACACAATGCAATATACTGTAACATACTGAAATAGGCTGTAGCATACTGAAATACACTGCAACTCACTGAAATATACTGCAACATACTGAAATACACCGTAACATATTGAAATATACTGCAACATACTGAAATATAGTGCTACATACTGAAATAGACTGCAACATACTGCAACATAGTGAATCACACTGTAACATACTGAAATACACTGCAAAATACTACAACATATTGAAATACACTGCAACACATTGAAATATACTGCAACATACCTAAATATACTGTAATATACTGAAATATACTGTAACACATTGAAAAACACTGCAACATACTGAAATACACTGCAACGCACTGAGATACACCGCAAAATACTACAACATACTGAAATGCACTGTAACATATTGAAATACACTGCAACACATTGAAATATACTGCAATGTATCGAAATATATTGTCAACTACTGAAATATACTGTCACACATTGAAAAGTACTGCAACATACTGAAATATACTGCGACACGTTGCAATATACTGTAACATACTGAAATATGCTGTAGCACACTAAAATACACTGCAACTCACTGAAATACACTGCAACACACTGAAATACACTGCAAAATACTGTAACACACTGAAATATACTGCAACACACTGTAATTTACTGCAACATACTAAAATATACTGCAACATACTGAAATACACTACAAAACACTGAAATATACTGCAACACACTGCAACTTACTGCAACATACTAAAATACACTGTAACATATTGAATTACACTGCAACACATTGAAATATACTGCAAAATACTGAAATACACTGCTACATACTGAAATATACTGCGACACACTGCAACATACTGCAACATACTAAAATATACTGCAACATACTGAAATACACTGCAAAATACTGAAATACACTGTAACATACTGAAATATACTGCAACATACTGAAATACACTGCTACATACTGAAATATACTGCAAAATACTGCAACATACTAAAATACAATGTAACATATTGAAATACACTGCAACACATTGAAATATACTGCAAAATACTGAAATACTTTGCTACATACTGAAATATACTGCGACACACTGCAACATACTGCAAAATACTGAAATACACTGTAACATACTGAAGTATACTGCAAAATACTGAAATACACTGCTACATACTGAAATATACTGCAACACACTGCGACATACTGCAACATACCAAAATACACTGTAACATATTGAAATACACTGCAACACATTGAAATATACTGCAATGTACTGAAATATATGCTAAACTACTGAAATATACTGTCACACAATGAAAAACACTGCAACATACTGATATATACTGCGACACATTGCAATATACTGTAACGTACTGAAATAGGCTGTAGCATACTGAAATACACTGCAACTCACTGAAATATACTGCAACATACTGAAATACACTGTAACATATTGATATATACTGCCACAGACTGCAACATACTGCAACATACCAGAATACACTGTAACATAATGAAATACACTGAAACACATTGAAATATACTGCAAATTACTGAAATACACTGCTATATACTGAAATACACTGCAACACACTACAACATACTGCAACATACGAAAATATACTGCAACATACTGAAATACACTGCAAAATACTGAAATACACTGTAACATACTGAAGTATGCTGCAACATACTGAAATACACTGCTACATACTCAAATATACTGCAACATACTGCAACATACTGAAATACACTGCAACACATTCAAATACACCGCAAAATACTACAACATACTGAAATGCACTGTAACATATTGAAATACACTGCAACGCATTGAAATATACTGCAATGTACCGAAATATATGGTAAACTACTGAAATATACTGTCACACATCGAAAAACACTGCAACATACTGAAATATACTGCGACACATTGCAATATACTGTAACATACTGAAATAGGCTGTAGCACACTGAAATACACTGCAACTCACTGAAATATACTGCAACATACTGAAATACACTGTAACATATTGAAATATACTGCAACATACTGAAATATAGTGCTACATACTGAAATATACTGCAACATACTGCAACATAGTGAAATACACTGTAACATACTGAAATACACTGCAACATACTACAACATATTGAAATACACTGCAACACATTGAAATATACTTCAACATACCTAAATATACGGTAATATACTGAAATATACTGTAACACATTGCAAAACACTGCAACATACTTAAATACACTGCAACACATTCAAATACACCGCAAAATACTACAACATACTGAAATGCACTGTAACATATTGAAATACACTGCAACACATTGAAAAATACTGCGATGTACCGAAATATATGGTAAACTACTGAAATATACTGTCACACATTGAAAAATACTGCAACATACTGAAATATACTGCGACGCATTGCAATATACTGTAACATACTGAAATATGCTGTAGCACACTGAAATACACTGCAACATACTGAAATACACTGTAACATACTGAAATATACTGCAAAATACTGAAATACACTGCTACATACTGAAATATACTGCGACACACTGTGACATACTGCAACATACTAAAATACACTGTAACATATTGAAATACACTGCAACACATTGAAATATACTGCAATGTACCGAAATATATGGTAAACTACTGAAATATACTGGGACACATTGCAATATACTGTAACATACTGAAATATGCTGTAGCACACTGAAATACACTGCAACTCACTGAAATATACTGCAACATACTGAAACACACTGTAACATATTGAAATATACTGCAACATACTGAAATACATTGCTACATACTGAAATATACTGCAACATACTGCAACATACTGAAATACACTGTAACATACTGAAATACGCTGCAACATACTACAACATATTGAAAGACACTGCAACACATTGAAATATACTGCAACATACCTAAATATACGGTAATATACCAAAATATACTGTAACACATTGAAAAATACTGCAACATACTGAAATACACTGCAACACACCGAAAAACACTGAAAATACTGTAACACACTGAAATATACTGCAAAATACTGAAATACACTGCTCCATACTGAAATATACTGCGACACACTGCAACATACTGCAACATACTAAAGTATACTGCAACATACTGAAATACACTGCAACACATTTAAATATACTGCAAAATACTGAAATACACTGCTACATACTGAAATACACTGCAACACATTCAAATACACCGAAAAATACTACAACATACTGAAATGCACTGTAACATATTGAAATACACTGCAACGCATTGAAATATACTGCAATGTACTGAAATATGTGGTAAACTACTGAAATATACTGTCACACATTGAAAAACACTGCAACATACTGAAATATACTGCGACACATTGCAATATACTGTAACATACTGAAATAGGCTGTAGCACACTGAAATACACTGCAACTCACTGAAATATACTGCAACCTACTGAAATACACTGTAACATATTGAAATATACTGCAACACACTGAAATATAGTGCTACATACTGAAATATACTGCAACATACTGCAACATAGTGAAATACACTGTAACATACTGAAATACACAGCAACATACTACAACATATTTCGATACACTGCAACACATTGAAATATACTGCAACATACCTAAATATACGGTAATATACTGAAATATACTGTAACACATTGAAAAACACTGCAACATACTGAAATACACTGCAACACATTCAAATACATCGCAAAATACTACAACATACTGAAATGCACTGTAACATATTGAAATACACTGCAACACATTGAAATATACTGCAACATACTAAAATACACTGTAACATATTGGAATACACTGCAACACATTGAAATATACTGCAAAATACTGAAATACACTGCTACATACTGAAATATACTGCAACATACTGCAACATACTGAAATACACTGCAACACATTGAAATATACTGCAACATACCTAAATATACGGTAATATACTGAAATATACTGTAACACATTGAAAAACACTGCAACATACTGAAATACACTGCAACACATTCAAATACACCGCAAAATACTACAACATACTGAAATGCACTGTAACATATTGAAATACACTGCAACACATTGAAATAAACTGCAATGTACCGAAATATATGGTAAACTACTGAAATATACTGTCACACATTGAAAAATACTGCAACATACTGAAATATACTGCGACACATTGCAATATACTGTAACATACTGAAATATGCTGTAGCACACTGAAATACACTGCAACATACTGAAATACACTGTAACATATTAAAATATACTGCAACATACTGAAATACACTGCAGAATACCGAAATACACTGTAACATACTGAAATATACTGCAAAATACTGAAATACACTGCTACATACTGAAATATACTGCGACACACTGCGACATACTGCAACATACTAAAATACACTGTAACATATTGAAATACACTGCAACACTTTGAAATATACTGCAATGTACCGAAATATATGGTAAACTGCTGAAATATACTGTCACACATTGAAAGATACTGCAACATACTGAAATATACTGCGACACATTGCAATATACTGTAACATACTGAAATATGCTGTAGCACACTGAAATACACTGCAACTCACTGAATTATACTGCAACATACTGAAACACACTGTAACATATTGAAATATACTGCAACATACTGAAATACATTGCTACATACTGAAATATACTGCAACATACTGCAACATACTGAAATACACTGTAACGTACTGAAATACGCTGCAACATACTACAACATATTGAAAGACACTGCAACACATTGAAATATACTGCAACATACCTAAATATACGGTAATATACCAAAATATACTGTAACACATTGAAAAATACTGCAACATACTGAAATACACTGCAACACAACGAAAAACACTGAAAATACTGTAACACACTGAAATATACTGCAAAATACTGAAATACACTGCTACATACTGAAATATACTGCGACACACTGCAACATACTGCAACATACTAAAGTATACTGCAACATACTGAAATACACTGTAAAATACTGAAATACACTATAACATATTGAAATATACTGCAACATACTGAAATATACTGCTACATACTGAAATATACTGCAACACACTGCAACATACTGCAACATACTAGAATACACTGTAACATAATGAAATACACTGCAACACATTGAAATATACTGCAAAATACTGAAATACACTGCTATATACTGAAATACACTGCAACACACTACAACATACTGCAACATACTAAAATATACTGTAATATACTGAAATATACTGTAACACATTGAAAAACACTGCAACATACTGAAATACACTGCAACGCACTGAGATACACCGCAAAATACTACAACATACTGAAATGCACTGTAACATATTGAAATACACTGCAACACATTGAAATATACTGCAATGTATCGAAATATATTGTCAACTACTGAAATATACTGTCACACATTGAAAAGTACTGCAACATACTGAAATATACTGCGACACGTTGCAATATACTGTAACATACTGAAATATGCTGTAGCACACTAAAATACACTGCAACTCACTGAAATACACTGCAACACACTGAAATACACTGCAAAATACTGTAACACACTGAAATATACTGCAACACACTGTAATTTACTGCAACATACTAAAATATACTGCAACATACTGAAATACACTACAAAACACTGAAATATACTGCAACACACTGCAACTTACTGCAACATACTAAAATACACTGTAACATATTGAATTACACTGCAACACATTGAAATATACTGCAAAATACTGAAATACACTGCTACATACTGAAATATACTGCGACACACTGCAACATACTGCAACATACTAAAATATACTGCAACATACTGAAATACACTGCAAAATACTGAAATACACTGTAACATACTGAAATATACTGCAACATACTGAAATACACTGCTACATACTGAAATATACTGCAAAATACTGCAACATACTAAAATACAATGTAACATATTGAAATACACTGCAACACATTGAAATATACTGCAAAATACTGAAATACTTTGCTACATACTGAAATATACTGCGACACACTGCAACATACTGCAAAATACTGAAATACACTGTAACATACTGAAGTATACTGCAAAATACTGAAATACACTGCTACATACTGAAATATACTGCAACACACTGCGACATACTGCAACATACCAAAATACACTGTAACATATTGAAATACACTGCAACACATTGAAATATACTGCAATGTACTGAAATATATGCTAAACTACTGAAATATACTGTCACACAATGAAAAACACTGCAACATACTGATATATACTGCGACACATTGCAATATACTGTAACGTACTGAAATAGGCTGTAGCATACTGAAATACACTGCAACTCACTGAAATATACTGCAACATACTGAAATACACTGTAACATATTGATATATACTGCCACAGACTGCAACATACTGCAACATACCAGAATACACTGTAACATAATGAAATACACTGCAACACATTGAAATATACTGCAAATTACTGAAATACACTGCTATATACTGAAATACACTGCAACACACTACAACATACTGCAACATACGAAAATATACTGCAACATACTGAAATACACTGCAAAATACTGAAATACACTGTAACATACTGAAGTATGCTGCAACATACTGAAATACACTGCTACATACTCAAATATACTGCAACATACTGCAACATACTGAAATACACTGCAACACATTCAAATACACCGCAAAATACTACAACATACTGAAATGCACTGTAACATATTGAAATACACTGCAACGCATTGAAATATACTGCAATGTACCGAAATATATGGTAAACTACTGAAATATACTGTCACACATCGAAAAACACTGCAACATACTGAAATATACTGCGACACATTGCAATATACTGTAACATACTGAAATAGGCTGTAGCACACTGAAATACACTGCAACTCACTGAAATATACTGCAACATACTGAAATACACTGTAACATATTGAAATATACTGCAACATACTGAAATATAGTGCTACATACTGAAATATACTGCAACATACTGCAACATAGTGAAATACACTGTAACATACTGAAATACACTGCAACATACTACAACATATTGAAATACACTGCAACACATTGAAATATACTGCAACATACCTAAATATACGGTAATATACTGAAATATACTGTAACACATTGCAAAACACTGCAACATACTTAAATACACTGCAACACATTCAAATACACCGCAAAATACTACAACATACTGAAATGCACTGTAACATATTGAAATACACTGCAACACATTGAAAAATACTGCGATGTACCGAAATATATGGTAAACTACTGAAATATACTGTCACACATTGAAAAATACTGCAACATACTGAAATATACTGCGACGCTTTGCAATATACTGTAACATACTGAAATATGCTGTAGCACACTGAAATACACTGCAACATACTGAAATACACAGTAACATACTGAAATATACTGCAAAATACTGAAATACACTGCTACATACTGAAATATACTGCGACACACTGTGACATACTGCAACATACTAAAATACACTGTAACATATTGAAATACACTGCAACACATTGAAATATACTGCAATGTACCGAAATATATGGTAAACTACTGAAATATACTGGGACACATTGCAATATACTGTAACATACTGAAATATGCTGTAGCACACTGAAATACACTGCAACTCACTGAAATATACTGCAACATACTGAAACACACTGTAACATATTGAAATATACTGCAACATACTGAAATACATTGCTACATACTGAAATATACTGCAACATACTGCAACATACTGAAATACACTGTAACATACTGAAATACGCTGCAACATACTACAACATATTGAAAGACACTGCAACACATTGAAATATACTGCAACATACCTAAATATACGGTAATATACCAAAATATACTGTAACACATTGAAAAATACTGCAACATACTGAAATACACTGCAACACACCGAAAAACACTGAAAATACTGTAACACACTGAAATATACTGCAAAATACTGAAATACACTGCTCCATACTGAAATATACTGCGACACACTGCAACATACTGCAACATACTAAAGTATACTGCAACATACTGAAATACACTGCAACACATTTAAATATACTGCAAAATACTGAAATACACTGCTACATACTGAAATACACTGCAACACATTCAAATACACCGAAAAATACTACAACATACTGAAATGCACTGTAACATATTGAAATACACTGCAACGCATTGAAATATACTGCAATGTACTGAAATATGTGGTAAACTACTGAAATATACTGTCACACATTGAAAAACACTGCAACATACTGAAATATACTGCGACACATTGCAATATACTGTAACATACTGAAATAGGCTGTAGCACACTGAAATACACTGCAACTCACTGAAATATACTGCAACCTACTGAAATACACTGTAACATATTGAAATATACTGCAACACACTGAAATATAGTGCTACATACTGAAATATACTGCAACATACTGCAACATAGTGAAATACACTGTAACATACTGAAATACACTGCAACATACTACAACATATTTCGATACACTGCAACACATTGAAATATACTGCAACATACCTAAATATACGGTAATATACTGAAATATACTGTAACACATTGAAAAACACTGCAACATACTGAAATACACTGCAACACATTCAAATACATCGCAAAATACTACAACATACTGAAATGCACTGTAACATATTGAAATACACTGCAACACATTGAAATATACTGCAACATACTAAAATACACTGTAACATATTGGAATACACTGCAACACATTGAAATATACTGCAAAATACTGAAATACACTGCTACATACTGAAATATACTGCAACATACTGCAACATACTGAAATACACTGCAACACATTGAAATATACTGCAACATACCTAAATATACGGTAATATACTGAAATATACTGTAACACATTGAAAAACACTGCAACATACTGAAATACACTGCAACACATTCAAATACACCGCAAAATACTACAACATACTGAAATGCACTGTAACATATTGAAATACACTGCAACACATTGAAATAAACTGCAATGTACCGAAATATATGGTAAACTACTGAAATATACTGTCACACATTGAAAAATACTGCAACATACTGAAATATACTGCGACACATTGCAATATACTGTAACATACTGAAATATGCTGTAGCACACTGAAATACACTGCAACATACTGAAATACACTGTAACATATTAAAATATACTGCAACATACTGAAATACACTGCAGAATACCGAAATACACTGTAACATACTGAAATATACTGCAAAATACTGAAATACACTGCTACATACTGAAATATACTGCGACACACTGCGACATACTGCAACATACTAAAATACACTGTAACATATTGAAATACACTGCAACACTTTGAAATATACTGCAATGTACCGAAATATATGGTAAACTGCTGAAATATACTGTCACACATTGAAAGATACTGCAACATACTGAAATATACTGCGACACATTGCAATATACTGTAACATACTGAAATATGCTGTAGCACACTGAAATACACTGCAACTCACTGAATTATACTGCAACATACTGAAACACACTGTAACATATTGAAATATACTGCAACATACTGAAATACATTGCTACATACTGAAATATACTGCAACATACTGCAACATACTGAAATACACTGTAACGTACTGAAATACGCTGCAACATACTACAACATATTGAAAGACACTGCAACACATTGAAATATACTGCAACATACCTAAATATACGGTAATATACCAAAATATACTGTAACACATTGAAAAATACTGCAACATACTGAAATACACTGCAACACAACGAAAAACACTGAAAATACTGTAACACACTGAAATATACTGCAAAATGCTGAAATACACTGCTACATACTGAAATATACTGCGACACACTGCAACATACTGCAACATACTAAAGTATACTGCAACATACTGAAATACACTGTAAAATACTGAAATACACTATAACATATTGAAATATACTGCAACATACTGAAATATACTGCTACATACTGAAATATACTGCAACACACTGCAACATACTGCAACATACTAGAATACACTGTAACATAATGAAATACACTGCAACACATTGAAATATACTGCAAAATACTGAAATACACTGCTATATACTGAAATACACTGCAACACACTACAACATACTGCAACATACTAAAATATACTGCAACATACTGAAATACACTGCAAAATACTGAAATACACTGTAACACACTGAAATATAGTGCTACATACTGAAATATACTGCAACATACTGCAACATAGTGAAATACACTGTAACATACTGAAATACACTGCAACATACTACAACATATTTCAATACACTGCAACACATTGAAACATACTGCAACATACCTAAATATACGGTAATATACTGAAGTATACTGTAACACATTGAAAAACACTGCAACATACTGAAATACACTGCAACATACTGAAATACACTGTAACATATTGGAATACACTGCAACACATTGAAATATACTGCAAAATACTGAAATACACTGCTACATACTGAAATATACTGCAACATACTGCAACATACTGAAATACACTGCAACACATTCAAATACACCGCAAAATACTACAACATACTGAAATGCACTGTAACATATTGAAATACACTGCAACGCATTGAAATATACTGCAATGTACCGAAATATATGGTAAACTACTGAAATATACTGTCACACATTGAAAAACACTGCAACATACTGAAATATACTGCGACACATTACAATATACTGTAACATACTGAAATAGGCTGTAGCACACTGAAATACACTGCAACTCACTGAAATATACTGCAACATACTGAAATACACTGTAACATATTGAATTATACTGCAACATACTGAAATACATTGCTACATACTGAAATATACTGCAACATACTGCAACATACTGAAATACACTGTAACGTACTGAAATACGCTGCAACATACTACAACATATTGAAAGACACTGCAACACAGTGAAATGTTATGCAACATACCTAAATATACGGTAATATACCAAAATATACTGTAACACATTGAAAAATACTGCAAAATACTGAAATACACTGCAACACACCGAAAAACACTGAAAATACTGTAACACACTGAAATATACTGCAAAACACTGAAATACACTGCTACATACTGAAATATACTGCGACACACTGCAACATACTGCAACATACTAAAATACACTGTAACATATTGAAATACACTGCAACACTTTGAAATATACTGCAATGTACCGAAATATATGGTAAACTACTGAAATATACTGTCACACATTGAAAAATACTGCAACATACTGAAATATACTGCGACACATTGCAATATACTGTAACATACTGAAATATGCTGTAGCACACTGAAATACACTGCAACTCACTGAAATATACTGCAACATACTGAAACACACTGTAACATATTGAAATATACTGCAACATACTGAAATACATTGCTACATACTGAAATATACTGCAACATACTGCAACATACTGAAATACACTGTAACGTACTGAAATACGCTGCAACATACTACAACATATTGAAAGACACTGCAACACATTGAAATATACTGCAAGATACCTAAATATACGGTAATATACCAAAATATACTGTAACACATTGAAAAATACTGCAACATACTGAAATACACTGCAACACAACGAAAAACACTGAAAATACTGTAACACACTGAAATATACTGCAAAATACTGAAATACACTGCTACATACTGAAATATACTGCGACACACTGCAACATACTGCAACATACTAAAGTATACTGCAACATACTGAAATACACTGTAAAATACTGAAATACACTATAACATACTGAAACATACTGCAACATACTGAAATATACTGCTACATACTGAAATATACTGCAACACACTGCAACATACTGCAACATACTAGAATACACTGTAACATAATGAAATACACTGCAACACATTGAAATATACTGCGAAATACTGAAATACACTGCTATATACTGAAATACACTGCAACACACTACAACATACTGCAACATACTAAAATATACTGCAACATACTGAAATACACTGCAAAATACTGAAATACACTGTAACACACTGAAATATAGTGCTACATACTGAAATATACTGCAACATACTGCAACATAGTGAAATACACTGTAACATACTGAAATACACTGCAACATACTACAACATATTTCAATACACTGCAACACATTGAAACATACTGCAACATACATAAATATACGGTAATATACTGAAATATACCGTAACACATTGAAAAGCACTGCAACATACTGAAATACACTGCAACATACTGAAATACACTGTAACATATTGGAATACACTGCAACACATTGAAACATACTGCAAAATACTGAAATACACTGCTACATACTGAAATATACTGCAACATACTGCAACATACTGAAATACACTGCAACACATTCAAATACACCGCAAAATACTACAACATACTGAAATGCACTGTAACATATTGAAATACACTGCAACGCATTGAAATATACTGCAATGTACCGAAATATATGGTAAACTACTAAAATATACTGTCACACATTGAAAAACACTGCAACATACTGAAATATACTGCGACACAATGCAATATACTGTAACATACTGAAATAGGCTGTAGCACACTGAAATACACTGCAACTCACTGAAATATACTGCAACATACTGAAATACACTGTAACATATTGAATTATACTGCAACATACTGAAATACATTGCTACATAGTGAAATATACTGCAACATACTGCAACATACTGAAATACACTGTAACGTACTGAAATACGCTGCAACATACTACAACATATTGAAAGACACTGCAACACAGTGAAATGTTATGCAACATACCTAAATATACGGTAATATACCAAAATATACTGTAACACATTGAAAAATACTGCAAAATACTGAAATACACTGCAACACACCGAAAAACACTGAAAATACTGTAACACACTGAAATATACTGCAAAACACTGAAATACACTGCTACATACTGAAATATACTGCGACACACTGCAACATACTGCAACATACTAAAGTATACTGCAACATACTGAAATACACTGTAAAATACTGAAATACACTATAACATACTGAAATATACTGCAACATACTGAAATATACTGCTACATACTGAAATATACTGCAACATACTGCAACATACTGCAACATACTAGAATACACTGTAACATAATGAAATACACTGCAACACCTTGAAATATACTGCAAAATACTGAAATACACTACTACATACTGAAATATACTGCAACATACTGCAACATACTGAAATACACTGCAACACATTCAAATACACCGCAAAATACTACAACATACTGAAATGCACTGTAACATATTGAAATACACTGCAACGCATTGAAATATACTGCAATGTACTGAAATATATGGTAAACTACTGAAATATACTGTCACACATTGAAAAACACTGCAACATACTGAAATATACTGCGACACATTGCAATATACTGTAACATACTGAAATAGGCTGTAGCACACTGAAATACACTGCAACTCACTGAAATATACTGCAACATACTGAAATACACTGTAACATATTGAAATATACTGCAACACACTGAAATATAGTGCTACATACTGAAATACACTGCAACATACTGAAATATACTGCGACACATTGCAATATACTGTAATATACTGAAATATGCCGTAGCACACTGAAATACACTGCAACATACTGAAATACACTGTAACATATTGAAATATACTGCAACACACTGAAATATAGTGCTACATACTGAAATATACTGCAACATACTGCAACATAGTGAAATACACTGTAACATACTGAAATACACTGCAACATACTACAACATATTTCAATACACTGCAACACATTGAAATATACTGCAACATACCTATATATACGGTAATATACTGAAATATACTGTAACACATTGAAAAACACTGCAACATACTGAAATACACTGCAACACATTCAAATACACCGCAAAATACTACAACATACTGAAATGCACTGTAACATATTGAAATACACTGCAACACATTGAAATATACTGCAATGTACCGAAATATATGGTAAACTACTGAAATATACTGTCACACATTGAAAAATACTGCAACATACTGAAATATACTGCGACACATTGTAATATACTGTAATATACTGAAATATGCTGTAGCACACTGAAATACACTGCAACATACTGAAATACACTGTAACATATTGAAATATACTGCAACATACTGAAATACACTGCAGAATACTGAAATACACTGTAACATACTGAAATACACCGCAAAATACTACAACATATTGAAATGCACTGTAACATATTGAAATACACTGCAACACAATGAAATATACGCAACATACCTAAATATACAGTAATATACCAAAATATACTGTAACACACTGAAAAATACTGCAACATACTGAAATACACTGTAACATATTGAAATATACTGCAACATACTGAAATACACTGCTACATACTGAAATTTACTGCGACACGCAGCAACATACTGCAACATACTAAAATACACTGTAACATATTGGATTACACTGCAACACATTGAAGTATACTGCAAAATACTGAAATACACTGCTACATACTGAAATTTACTGCGACACACTGCAACATACTGCAACATACTAAAATGCACTGTAACATAGTGAAATAGACTGCAACACATTGAAATATACTGCAAAATACTGAAATACACTGCTATATACTGAAATACACTGCAACACACTACAACATACTGCAACATGCTAAAATATACTGCAACATACTGAAATACACTGCAAAATACTGAAATACACTGTAACATACTGAAGTATACTGCAACATACTGAAATACACTGCTACATATACTGAAATATACTGCAACACACAGCAACATACTGCAACATACTAAAATACACTGTAACATATTGGAATACACTGCAACACATTGAAATATACTGCAAAATACTGAAATAAACTGCTACATACTGAAATATACTGCGACACACCGCAACATACCGCAACGTACTAAAATACACTGTAACATATTGAAATAGACTGCAACACATTGAAATATACTGCAAAATACTGAAATACACTGCTACATACTGAAATATACTGCAACACACTGCAACATACTGCAACATACTAAAATATACTGCAACATACTGAAATACACTGCAGAATACTGAAATACACTGTAACATACTGAAATATACTGCAAAATACTGAAATACACTGCTACTTACTGAAATATACTGCAACACACTGCGACATACTGCAACATACTAAAATACACTGTAACATATTGAAAGACACTGCAACACATTGAAATATACTGCAATGTACCGAAATATATGGTAAACTACTGAAATATACTGTCACACATCGAAAAAAACTGCAACATACTGAAATATACTGCGACACATTGCAATATACTGTAACATACTGAAGTACACTGCAAAATATTCAAATACACTGTAACATATTGAAATATACTGCAACATACTGAAATACAGTGCTGAATACTGAAATATACTGCAACATACTGCAAGATAGTGAAATACACTGTAACATACTGAAGTATACTGAAACATGCTGAAATACACTGCTACATACTGAAATATACTACAACACACAGCAACATACTGCAACATACTAAAATACACTGTGACATATTGGAATACACTGCAACACATTGAAATATACTGCAAAATACTGAAATACACTGCTACATACTGAATTATACTGCGACACACTGCAACATACTGCAACATACTAAAATACACTGTAACATATTGAAATAGACTGTAACACACTGAAATATACTGCAAAATACTGAAATATACTGCAAAATACTGAAATACACTGCTACATACTGAAATATACTGCAACACACCGCAACATACTGCAACATACTAAAATATACTGCAACATACTGAAATACACTGCAGAATACTGAAATACACTGTAACATACTGAAATATACTGCAAAATACTGAAATACACTGCTACATACTGAAGTATACTGCAACACACTGCGACATACTGCAACATACTAAAATACACTGTAACATATTGAAATACACTGCAACACATTGAAATATACTGCAAAATACTGAAATACACTGTTATATACTGAAATACACCGCAACACATTACAACATACTGCAACATGCTAAAATATACTGCAACATACTGAAACACACTGCTACATACTAAAATATACTGCAACATACTGCAACATAGTGAAATACACTGTAACATACTGAAATACACTGCAACATACTACAACATATTGACATACACTGCAACACCTTGAAATATACTGCATTATACCTAAATATACGGTGATATACCAAAATATACTGTCACACATTGAAAAATACTGCAACATACCGAAATATACTGCGACACATTGCAATATACTGTAACATACTGAAATATGCTGTAGCACACTGAAATACACTGCAACATACTGAAATACACTGTAACATATTGAAATATACTGCAACATACTGAAATACAGTGCTACATACTGAAATATACTGCAACATACTGCAACATAGTGAAATTCACTGTAACATACTGAAAAACACTGCAACATACTGCAACATATTGAAATACACTGCAACACATTGAAACATACTGCAACATACCTAAATATACGGTGATATACCAAAATAAACTGTAACACATTTAAAAATACTGCAACATACTGAAATACACTGCAACACTCTGAAATACACTGCAAAATACTGTAACACACTGAAATATAATGCAAAATACTGAAATATACTGCAAAATACTGAAATACACTGCTACATACTGAAATATACTGCAAAACACCGCAACATACTGCAACATACTAAAGTACACTGCAACATACTGATATACACTGCAAAATACTGAAATACACTATAACATACTGAAATATACTGCAACATACTGAAATATACTGCTACATACTGAAATATACTGCAACACACTGCAACATACTGCAACATACTAGAATACACTGTATCATAATGAAATACACTGCAACACATTGAAATATACTGCAAAATACTGAAATACACTGCTATATACTGAAATACACTGCAACACACTACAACATACTGCAACATGCTAAAAGCTGCAACATACTGAAATACACTGCTACATACTGAAATATACTGCAACACACTGCAACATACTGCAACATACTAAAGTATACTGCAACATACTGAAATACACTGCAGAATACTGAAATACACTGTAACATACTGAAATATACTGCAAAATACTGAAATACATTGCTACATACTGAAATATACTGCAACACACTGCGACATACTGCAACATACTAAAATACACTGTAACATATTGAAATACACTGCAACACATTGAAATATACTGCAATGTACCGAAATATATGGTAAACTACTGAAATATACTGTCACACATTGAAAAATACTGCAACATACTGAAATATACTGCGACACATTGCAATATACTGTAACATACTGAAATACGCTGTAGCACACTGAAATACACTGCAACATACTGAAATACACTGTAACATATTGAAATATACTGCAACATACTGAAATACAGTGCTACATACTGAAATATACTGCAACATACTGCAACATAGTGAAATTCACTGTAACATACTGAAAAACACTGCAACATACTACAACATATTGAAATACACTGCAACACATTGAAATATACTGCAACATACCTAAATATACGGTGATATACCAAATAAACTGTAACACATTTAAAAATACTGCAACATACTGAAATACACTGCAACACTCTGAAATACACTGCAAAATACTGTAACACACTGAAATATACTGCAACACACTGCAACATACTGCAACATACTAGAATACACTGTAACATATTGAAATATACTGCAACATACTGAAATACACTGCTACATACTGAAATTTACTGCGACACACAGCAACATACTGCAACATACTAAAATACACTGTAACACATTGGAATACACTGCAACACATTGAAATATACTGCAAAATACTGAAATACACTGCTACATACTGAAATTTACTGCGACACACTGCAACATACTGCAACATACTAAAATGCACTGTAACATAGTGAAATAGACTGCAACACATTGAAATATACTGCAAAATACTGAAATACACTGATATATACTGAAATACACCGCAACACACTACAACATACTGCAACATGCTAAAATATACTGCAACATACTGAAATACACTGCAAAATACTGAATTACACTGTAACATACTGAAGTATACTGCAACATACTGAAATACACTGCTACATACTGAAATATACTGCAACACACAGCAACATACTGCAACATACTAAAATACACTGTAAAATATTGGAATACACTGCAACGCATTGAAATATACTGCAAAATACTGAAATAAACTGCTACATACTGAAATATACTGCGACACACCGCAACATACCGCAACGTACTAAAATACACTGTAACATATTGAAATAGACTGCAACACATTGAAATATACTGCAAAATACTGAAATACACTGCTACATACTGAAATATACTGCAACACACTGCAACATACTGCAACATACTAAAATATACTGCAACATACTGAAATACACTGCAGAATACTGAAATACACTGTAACATACTGAAATATACTGCAAAATACTGAAATACACTGCTACTTACTGAAATATACTGCAACACACTGCGACATACTGCAACATACTAAAATACACTGTAACATATTGAAATACACTGCAACACATTGAAATATACTGCAATGTACCGAAATATATGGTAAACTACTGACATATACTGTCACACATTTAAAAATACTGCAACATACTGAAATATACTGCGACACATTGCAACATACTGTAACGTACTGAAATATGCTGTAGCACATTGAAATACACTGCAACTCACTGAAATATACTGCAACATACTGAAATACACTGTAACATATTGAAATATACTGCAACATACTGAAATACACTGCTACATACTAAAATATACTGCAACATACTGCAACATAGTGAAATACACTGTAACATACTGAAATACACTGCAACATACTACAACATATTGAAATACACTGCAACACATTGAAATATACTGCATTATACCTAAATATACGGTGGTATACCAAAATATACTGTCACACATTGAAAAATACTGCAACATACTGAAATATACTGCGACACATTGCAATATACTGTAACATACTGAAAAATGCTGTAGCACACTGAAATACACTGCAACATACTGAAATACACTGTAACATATTGAAATATACTGCAACATACTGAAATACAGTGCTACATACTGAAATATACTGCAACATACTGCAACATAGTGAAATTCACTGTAACATACTGAAAAACACTGCAACATACTACAACATATTGAAATACACTGCAACACATTGAAATATACTGCAACATACCTAAATATACGGTGACATACCAAAATAAACTGTAACACATTTAAAAATACTGCAACATACTGAAATACACTGCAACATTCTGAAATACACTGCAAAATACTGTAACACACTGAAATATACTGCAACACACTGCAACATACTGCAACATACTAGAATACACTGTAACATATTGAAATATACTCCAAAATACTGAAATACACTGCTACATATTGAAATATACTGCAACATACTGAAATACACTGCAAAATACTGAAATACACTATAACATACTGAAATATACTGCAACATACTGAAATATACTGCTACGTACTGAAATATACTGCAACACACTGCAACATACTGCAACATACTAGAATACACTGTAACATAATGAAATACACTGCAGAATATTGAAATACACTGTAACATACTGAAATATACTGCAAAATACTGAAATACACTGCTATATACTGAAATACACTGCAACACACTACAACATACTGCAACATGCTAAAAGCTGCAACATACTGAAATACACTGCCACATACTGAAATATACTGCAACACACAGCAACATACTGCAACATACTAAAATATACTGCAACATACTGAAATATACTGCATCATACTGAAATATACTGCTACATACTGAAATGTACTGCAACATACTGCAACATAGTGAAATTCACTGTAACATACTGAAAAACACTGCAACATACTACAACATATTAAAATACACTGCAACACATTGAAATATACTGCAACATACCTAAATATACGGTGATATACCAAAATAAACTGTAACACATTTAAAAAGACTGCAACATACTGAAATACACTGCAACACTCTGAAATACACTGCAAAATACTGTAACACACTGAAATATACTGCAACACACTGCAACATACTGCAACATACTAGAATACACTGTAACATATTGAAATATACTGCAACATACTGAAATACACTGCTACATACTGAAATTTACTGCGACATACAGCAACATACTGCAACATACTAAAATACACTGTAACATATTGGAATACACTGCAACACATTGAAATATACTGCAAAATACTGAAATACACTGCTACATACTGAAATATACTGCAACACACTGCAACATACTGCAACATACTAAAGTATACTGCAACATACTGAAATACACTGCAGAATACTGAAATACACTGTAACATACTGAAATATACTGCAAAATACTGAAATACATTGCTACATACTGAAATATACTGCAACACACTGCGACATACTGCAACATACTAAAATGCACTGTAACATATTGGAATAGACTGCAACACATTGAAATATACTGCAAAATACTGAAATACACTGCTACATACTGAAATATACTGCAACACACTGCAACATACTGCAACATACTAAAATATACTGCAACATACTGAAATACACTGCAGAATACTGAAATACACTGTAACATACTGAAATATACTGCAAAATACTGAAATACACTGCTACATACAGAAATATACTGCAACACACTGCGACATACTGCAACATACTAAAATACACTGTAACATATTGAAATACACTGCAACACATTGAAATATACTGCAATGTACCGAAATATATGGTAAACTACTGAAATATACTGTCACACATTGATAAAACTGCAACATACTGAAATATACTGCGACACATTGCAATATACTGTAACATACTGAAATATGCTGTAGCACACTGAAATACACTGCAACTCACTGAAATATACTGCAACATACTGAAATACACTATAACATATTGAAATATACTGCAACATACTGAAATACAGTGCTACATACTGAAATTTACTGCAACGTACTGCAACATAGTGAAATACACTGCAACATACTGCAAGATAGTGAAATACACTGTAACATACTGAAATACACCTCAAAATACTACAACATATTGAAATGCACTGTAACATATTGAAATACACTGCAACACATTGAAATATACTGCAACATACCTAAATATACGGTAATATACCAAAATATACTGTAACACATTGAAAACTACTGCAACATACTGAAATACACTGAAACACACCGAAAAACACTGAAAATACTGTAACACACTGAAATATACTGCAAAATACTGAAATATACTGCAAAATACTGAAATACACTGCTAAATACTGAAATATACTGCAACACACCGCAACATACTGCAACATACTAAAGTATACTGCAACATACTGAAATACACTGCAAAATACTGAAATACACTATAACATACTGAAATATACTGCAACATACTGAAATACAGTGCTACATACTGAAATATACTGCAACATACTGCAACATAGTGAAATAAACTGCAACATACTGCAAGATAGTGAAATACACTGTAACATACTGAAATACACCGCAAAGTACTACAACATATTGAAATGCACTGTAACATATTGAAATACACTGCGACACATTGAAATATACTGCAAAATACCTAAATATACGGTAATGTACCAAAATATACTGTAACACATTGAAAAATACTGCAACATACTGAAATACACTGCAACACACCGAAAAACACTGCAAAATAGTGTAACACACTGAAATATACTGCAACACACTGCAACATACTGCAACATACTAGAATACACTGTAACATAGTGAAATATACTGCAACATACTGAAATACACTGTAACATACTGAAGTATACTGCAACATACTGAAATACACTGCTACATACTGAAATATACTGCAACACACAGCAACATACTACAACATACTAAAATAAACTGTAACATATTGGAATACACTGCAACACATTGAAATTTACTGCAAAATACTGAAATACACTGCTACATACTGAAATTTACTGCGACACACTGCAACATACTGCAACATACTAAAATGCACTGTAACATAGTGAAATAGACTGCAACACATTGAAATATACTGCAAAATACTGAAATACACTGCTATATACTGAAATACACTGCAACACACTACAACATACTGCAACATGCTAAAATATACTGCAACATACTGAAATACACTGCAAAATACTGAAATACACTGTAACATACTGAAGTATACTGCAACATACTGAAATACACTGCTACATACTGAAATATACTGCAAAATACTGAAATACACTGCTATATACTGAAATACACTGCAACACACTACAACATACTGCAACATGCTAAAAGCTGCAACATACTGAAATACACTGCTACATACTGAAATATACTGCAACACACAGCAACTTACTGCAACATACTAAAATACACTGTAACATATTGAAATACACTGCAACACATTGAAATATACCGCAATGTACCGAAATATATGGTAAACTACTGAAATATACTGTCACACATTTAAAAATACTGCAACATACTGAAATATACTGCGACACATCGCAATATAATGTAACGTACTGAAATATGCTGTAGCACATTGAAATACACTGCAACTCACTGAAATATACTGCAACATATTGAAATATACTGCAACATACTGAAATACACTGCTACATACTAAAATATACTGCAACATACTGCAACATAGTGAAATACACTGTAACATACTGAAATACACTGCAACATACTACAACATATTGAAATACACTGCAACACATTGAAATATACTGCATTATACCTAAATATACGGTGATATACCAAAATATACTGTAACACATTTAAAAATACTGCAACATACTGAAAGACACTGCAACACACTGAAATACACTGCAAAATACTGTAACACACTGAAATATACTGCAACACACTGCAACATACTGCAACATACTAAAATATACTGCAACATACTGAAATACACTGCAAAATATTCAAATACACTGTAACATATTGAAATATACTGCAACATACTGAAATACAGTGCTACATACTGAAATATACTGCAACATAGTGCAACATAGTGAAATACACTGCAACATACTGCAAGATAGTGAAATACACTGTAACATACTGAAGTATACTGCAACATGCTGAAATACACTGCTACATACTGAAATATACTGCAACACACTGCAAGATACTGCAACATACTAAAATATACTGCAACATACTGAAATACACTGCAGAATACTGAAATACACTGTAACATACTGAAATATACTGCAAAATACTGAAATACACTGCTACATACTGAAATATACTGCAACACACTGCGACATACTGCAACATACTAAAATACACTGTAACATATTGAAATACACTGCAACACATTGAAATATACTGCAATGTACCGAAATATATGGTAAACTACTGAAATATACTGTCACACATTGAAAAACACTGCAACATACTGAAATATACTGCGACACATTGCAATATACTGTAACATACTGAAATATGCTGTAGCACACTGAGATACACTGCAACTCACTGAAATATACTGCAACATACTGAAATACACTGTAACATATTGAAATATACTGCAACATACTGAAATACAGTGCTACATACTTAAATATACTGCAACATACTGCAACATAGTGAAATACACTGCAACATACTGCAAGATAGTGAAATACACTGTAACATACTGAAAAACACCGCAAAATACTAGAACATATTGAAATACACTGCAACACATTGAAATATACTGCAAAATACCTAAATATACGGTAATGTACCAAAATATACTGTAACACATTGAAAAATACTGCAACATACTGAAATACACTGCAACACACCGAAAAACACTGCAAAATACTGTAACACACTGAAATATACTGCAACACACTGCAACATACTGCAACATACTAGAATACACTGTAACATATTGAAATACACTGCTAAATACTGAAATATACTGCAACACACCGCAACATACTGCAACATACTAAAATAGACTGTAACATATTGAAATACACTGCAACACATTGAAATATACTGCAATGTACCGAAATATAAGGTAAACTACTGAAATATACTGTCACACATTGAAAAATACTGCAACATACTGAAATATACTGCGACACATTGCAATATACTGTAACATACTGAAATATGCTGTAGCACACTGAAATACACTGCAACATACTGAAATACACTGTAACATATTGAAATATACTGCAACACACTGCAATACAGTGCTACATACTGAAATATACTGCAACATACTGCAACATAGTGAAATTCACTGTAACATACTGAAAAACACTGCAACATACTACAACATATTAAAATACACTGCAACACATTGAAATATACTGCAACATACCTAAATATACGGTGATATACCAAAATAAACTGTAACACATTTAAAAAGACTGCAACATACTGAAATACACTGCAACACTCTGAAATACACTGCAAAATACTGTAACACACTGAAATATACTGCAACACACTGCAACATACTGCAACATACTAGAATACACTGTAACATATTGAAATATACTGCAACATACTGAAATACACTGCTACATACTGAAATTTACTTCGACATACAGCAACATACTGCAACATACTAAAATACACTGTAACATATTGGAATACACTGCAACACATTGAAATATACTGCAAAATACTGAAATACACTGCTACATACTGAAATATACTGCAACACACTGCAACATACTGCAACATACTAAAGTATACTGCAACATACTGAAATACACTGCAGAATACTGAAATACACTGTAACATACTGAAATATACTGCAAAATACTGAAATACATTGCTACATACTGAAATATACTGCAACACACTGCGACATACTGCAACATACTAAAATGCACTGTAACATATTGGAATAGACTGCAACACATTGAAATATACTGCAAAATACTGAAATACACTGCTACATACTGAAATATACTGCAACACACTGCAACATACTGCAACATACTAAAATATACTGCAACATACAGAAATACACTGCAGAATACTGAAATACACTGTAACATACTGAAATATACTGCAAAATACTGAAATACACTGCTACATACAGAAATATACTGCAACACACTGCGACATACTGCAACATACTAAAATACACTGTAACATATTGAAATACACTGCAACACATTGAAATATACTGCAATGTACCGAAATATATGGTAAACTACTGAAATATACTGTCACACATTGATAAAACTGCAACATACTGAAATATACTGCGACACATTGCAATATACTGTAACATACTGAAATATGCTGTAGCACACTGAAATACACTGCAACTCACTGAAATATACTGCAACATACTGAAATACACTATAACATATTGAAATATACTGCAACATACTGAAATACAGTGCTACATACTGAAATTTACTGCAACGTACTGCAACATAGTGAAATACACTGCAACATACTGCAAGATAGTGAAATACACTGTAACATACTGAAATACACCGCAAAATACTACAACATATTGAAATGCACTGTAACATATTGAAATACACTGCAACACATTGAAATATACTGCAACATACCTAAATATACGGTAATATACCAAAATATACTGTAACACATTGAAAAATACTGCAACATACTGAAATACACTGAAACACACCGAAAAACACTGAAAATACTGTAACACACTGAAATATACTGCAAAATACTGAAATATACTGCAAAATACTGAAATACACTGCTAAATACTGAAATATACTGCAACACACCGCAACATACTGCAACATACTAAAGTATACTGCAACATACTGAAATACACTGCAAAATACTGAAATACACTATAACATACTGAAATATACTGCAACATACTGAAATACAGTGCTACATACTGAAATATACTGCAACATACTGCAACATAGTGAAATAAACTGCAACATACTGCAAGATAGTGAAATACACTGTAACATACTGAAATACACCGCAAAGTACTACAACATATTGAAATGCACTGTAACATATTGAAATACACTGCGACACATTGAAATATACTGCAAAATACCTAAATATACGGTAATGTACCAAAATATACTGTAACACATTGAAAAATACTGCAACATACTGAAATACACTGCAACACACCGAAAAACACTGCAAAATACTGTAACACACTGAAATATACTGCAACACACTGCAACATACTGCAACATACTAGAATACACTGTAACATATTGAAATATACTGCAACATACTGAAATACACTGTAACATACTGAAGTATACTGCAACATACTGAAATACACTGCTACATACTGAAATATACTGCAACACACAGCAACATACTACAACATACTAAAATACACTGTAACATATTGGAATACACTGCAACACATTGAAATTTACTGCAAAATACTGAAATACGCTGCTACATACTGAAATATACTGCAACACACAGCAACTTACTGCAACATACTAAAATACACTGTAACATATTGAAATACACTGCAACACATTGAAATATACCGCAATGTACCGAAATATATGGTAAACTACTGAAATATACTGTCACACATTTAAAAATACTGCAACATACTGAAATATACTGCGACACATCGCAATATAATGTAACGTACTGAAATATGCTGTAGCACATTGAAATACACTGCAACTCACTGAAATATACTGCAACATATTGAAATATACTGCAACATACTGAAATACACTGCTACATACTAAAATATACTGCAACATACTGCAACATAGTGAAATACACTGTAACATACTGAAATACACTGCAACATACTACAACATATTGAAATACACTGCAACACATTGAAATATACTGCATTATACCTAAATATACGGTGATATACCAAAATATACTGTAACACATTTAAAAATACTGCAACATACTGAAAGACACTGCAACACACTGAAATACACTGCAAAATACTGTAACACACTGAAATATACTGCAACACACTGCAACATACTGCAACATACTAAAATATACTGCAACATACTGAAATACACTGCAAAATATTCAAATACACTGTAACATATTGAAATATACTGCAACATACTGAAATACAGTGCTACATACTGAAATATACTGCAACATAGTGCAACATAGTGAAATACACTGCAACATACTGCAAGATAGTGAAATACACTGTAACATACTGAAGTATACTGCAACATGCTGAAATACACTGCTACATACTGAAATATACTGATACACACAGCAACATACTGCAACATACTAAAATACAGTGTGACATATTGGAATACACTGCAACACATTGAAATACACTGCAAAATACTGAAATACACTGCTACATACTGAAATATACTGCGACACACTGCAACATACTGCAACATACTAGAATACACTGTAACATATTGAAATATACTGCAACATACTGAAATACACTGCAAAATACTGTAACACACTGAAATATACTGCAAAATACTGAAATACACTGCTACATACTGAAATATACTGCGACACACTGCAACATACTGCAACATACTAGAATACACTGTAACATATTGAAATATACTGCAACATACTGAAATACACTGCAAAATACTGTAACACACTGAAATATACTGCAACACACTGCAACATACTGCAACATACTAGAATACACTGTAACATATTGAAATATACTGCAACATACTGAAATACACTGCTACATACTGAAATTTACTGCGACATACAGCAACATACTGCAACATACTAAAATACACTGTAACATATTGGAATACACTGCAACACATTGAAATATACTGCAAAATACTGAAATACACTGCTACATACTGAAATATACTGCAACACACTGCAACATACTGCAACATACTAAAGTATACTGCAACATACTGAAATACACTGCAGAATACTGAAATACACTGTAACATACTGAAATATACTGCAAAATACTGAAATACATTGCTACATACTGAAATATACTGCAACACACTGCGACATACTGCAACATACTAAAATGCACTGTAACATATTGGAATAGACTGCAACACATTGAAATATACTGCAAAATACTGAAATACACTGCTACATACTGAAATATACTGCAACACACTGCAACATACTGCAACATACTAAAATATACTGCAACATACTGAAATACACTGCAGAATACTGAAATACACTGTAACATACTGAAATATACTGCAAAATACTGAAATACACTGCTACATACAGAAATATACTGCAACACACTGCGACATACTGCAACATACTAAAATACACTGTAACATATTGAAATACACTGCAACACATTGAAATATACTGCAATGTACCGAAATATATGGTAAACTACTGAAATATACTGTCACACATTGATAAAACTGCAACATACTGAAATATACTGCGACACATTGCAATATACTGTAACATACTGAAATATGCTGTAGCACACTGAAATACACTGCAACTCACTGAAATATACTGCAACATACTGAAATACACTATAACATATTGAAATATACTGCAACATACTGAAATACAGTGCTACATACTGAAATTTACTGCAACGTACTGCAACATAGTGAAATACACTGCAACATACTGCAAGATAGTGAAATACACTGTAACATACTGAAATACACCTCAAAATACTACAACATATTGAAATGCACTGTAACATATTGAAATACACTGCAACACATTGAAATATACTGCAACATACCTAAATATACGGTAATATACCAAAATATACTGTAACACATTGAAAACTACTGCAACATACTGAAATACACTGAAACACACCGAAAAACACTGAAAATACTGTAACACACTGAAATATACTGCAAAATACTGAAATATACTGCAAAATACTGAAATACACTGCTAAATACTGAAATATACTGCAACACACCGCAACATACTGCAACATACTAAAGTATACTGCAACATACTGAAATACACTGCAAAATACTGAAATACACTATAACATACTGAAATATACTGCAACATACTGAAATACAGTGCTACATACTGAAATATACTGCAACATACTGCAACATAGTGAAATAAACTGCAACATACTGCAAGATAGTGAAATACACTGTAACATACTGAAATACACCGCAAAGTACTACAACATATTGAAATGCACTGTAACATATTGAAATACACTGCGACACATTGAAATATACTGCAAAATACCTAAATATACGGTAATGTACCAAAATATACTGTAACACATTGAAAAATACTGCAACATACTGAAATACACTGCAACACACCGAAAAACACTGCGAAATACTGTAACACACTGAAATATACTGCAACACACTGCAACATACTGCAACATACTAGAATACACTGTAACATAGTGAAATATACTGCAACATACTGAAATACACTGTAACATACTGAAGTATACTGCAACATACTGAAATACACTGCTACATACTGAAATATACTGCAACACACAGCAACATACTACAACATACTAAAATACACTGTAACATATTGGAATACACTGCAACACATTGAAATTTACTGCAAAATACTGAAATACACTGCTACATACTGAAATTTACTGCGACACACTGCAACATACTGCAACATACTAGAATACACTGTAACATATTGAAATATACTGCAACATACTGAAATACACTGCTACATACTGAAATTTACTGCGACATACAGCAACATACTGCAACATACTAAAATACACTGTAACATATTGGAATACACTGCAACACATTGAAATATACTGCAAAATACTGAAATACACTGCTACATACTGAAATATACTGCAACACACTGCAACATACTGCAACATACTAAAGTATACTGCAACATACTGAAATACACTGCAGAATACTGAAATACACTGTAACATACTGAAATATACTGCAAAATACTGAAATACATTGCTACATACTGAAATATACTGCAACACACTGCGACATACTGCAACATACTAAAATGCACTGTAACATATTGGAATAGACTGCAACACATTGAAATATACTGCAAAATACTGAAATACACTGCTACATACTGAAATATACTGCAACACACTGCAACATACTGCAACATACTAAAATATACTGCAACATACAGAAATACACTGCAGAATACTGAAATACACTGTAACATACTGAAATATACTGCAAAATACTGAAATACACTGCTACATACAGAAATATACTGCAACACACTGCGACATACTGCAACATACTAAAATACACTGTAACATATTGAAATACACTGCAACACATTGAAATATACTGCAATGTACCGAAATATATGGTAAACTACTGAAATATACTGTCACACATTGATAAAACTGCAACATACTGAAATATACTGCGACACATTGCAATATACTGTAACATACTGAAATATGCTGTAGCACACTGAAATACACTGCAACTCACTGAAATATACTGCAACATACTGAAATACACTATAACATATTGAAATATACTGCAACATACTGAAATACAGTGCTACATACTGAAATTTACTGCAACGTACTGCAACATAGTGAAATACACTGCAACATACTGCAAGATAGTGAAATACACTGTAACATACTGAAATACACCGCAAAATACTACAACATATTGAAATGCACTGTAACATATTGAAATACACTGCAACACATTGAAATATACTGCAACATACCTAAATATACGGTAATATACCAAAATATACTGTAACACATTGAAAAATACTGCAACATACTGAAATACACTGAAACACACCGAAAAACACTGAAAATACTGTAACACACTGAAATATACTGCAAAATACTGAAATATACTGCAAAATACTGAAATACACTGCTAAATACTGAAATATACTGCAACACACCGCAACATACTGCAACATACTAAAGTATACTGCAACATACTGAAATACACTGCAAAATACTGAAATACACTATAACATACTGAAATATACTGCAACATACTGAAATACAGTGCTACATACTGAAATATACTGCAACATACTGCAACATAGTGAAATAAACTGCAACATACTGCAAGATAGTGAAATACACTGTAACATACTGAAATACACCGCAAAGTACTACAACATATTGAAATGCACTGTAACATATTGAAATACACTGCGACACATTGAAATATACTGCAAAATACCTAAATATACGGTAATGTACCAAAATATACTGTAACACATTGAAAAATACTGCAACATACTGAAATACACTGCAACACACCGAAAAACACTGCAAAATACTGTAACACACTGAAATATACTGCAACACACTGCAACATACTGCAACATACTAGAATACACTGTAACATATTGAAATATACTGCAACATACTGAAATACACTGTAACATACTGAAGTATACTGCAACATACTGAAATACACTGCTACATACTGAAATATACTGCAACACACAGCAACATACTACAACATACTAAAATACACTGTAACATATTGGAATACACTGCAACACATTGAAATTTACTGCAAAATACTGAAATACGCTGCTACATACTGAAATATACTGCAACACACAGCAACTTACTGCAACATACTAAAATACACTGTAACATATTGAAATACACTGCAACACATTGAAATATACCGCAATGTACCGAAATATATGGTAAACTACTGAAATATACTGTCACACATTTAAAAATACTGCAACATACTGAAATATACTGCGACACATCGCAATATAATGTAACGTACTGAAATATGCTGTAGCACATTGAAATACACTGCAACTCACTGAAATATACTGCAACATATTGAAATATACTGCAACATACTGAAATACACTGCTACATACTAAAATATACTGCAACATACTGCAACATAGTGAAATACACTGTAACATACTGAAATACACTGCAACATACTACAACATATTGAAATACACTGCAACACATTGAAATATACTGCATTATACCTAAATATACGGTGATATACCAAAATATACTGTAACACATTTAAAAATACTGCAACATACTGAAAGACACTGCAACACACTGAAATACACTGCAAAATACTGTAACACACTGAAATATACTGCAACACACTGCAACATACTGCAACATACTAAAATATACTGCAACATACTGAAATACACTGCAAAATATTCAAATACACTGTAACATATTGAAATATACTGCAACATACTGAAATACAGTGCTACATACTGAAATATACTGCAACATAGTGCAACATAGTGAAATACACTGCAACATACTGCAAGATAGTGAAATACACTGTAACATACTGAAGTATACTGCAACATGCTGAAATACACTGCTACATACTGAAATATACTGATACACACAGCAACATACTGCAACATACTAAAATACAGTGTGACATATTGGAATACACTGCAACACATTGAAATACACTGCAAAATACTGAAATACACTGCTACATACTGAAATATACTGCGACACACTGCAACATACTGCAACATACTAGAATACACTGTAACATATTGAAATATACTGCAACATACTGAAATACACTGCAAAATACTGTAACACACTGAAATATACTGCAAAATACTGAAATACACTGCTACATACTGAAATATACTGCGACACACTGCAACATACTGCAACATACTAGAATACACTGTAACATATTGAAATATACTGCAACATACTGAAATACACTGCAAAATACTGTAACACACTGAAATATACTGCAACACACTGCAACATACTGCAACATACTAGAATACACTGTAACATATTGAAATATACTGCAACATACTGAAATACACTGCTACATACTGAAATTTACTGCGACATACAGCAACATACTGCAACATACTAAAATACACTGTAACATATTGGAATACACTGCAACACATTGAAATATACTGCAAAATACTGAAATACACTGCTACATACTGAAATATACTGCAACACACTGCAACATACTGCAACATACTAAAGTATACTGCAACATACTGAAATACACTGCAGAATACTGAAATACACTGTAACATACTGAAATATACTGCAAAATACTGAAATACATTGCTACATACTGAAATATACTGCAACACACTGCGACATACTGCAACATACTAAAATGCACTGTAACATATTGGAATAGACTGCAACACATTGAAATATACTGCAAAATACTGAAATACACTGCTACATACTGAAATATACTGCAACACACTGCAACATACTGCAACATACTAAAATATACTGCAACATACTGAAATACACTGCAGAATACTGAAATACACTGTAACATACTGAAATATACTGCAAAATACTGAAATACACTGCTACATACAGAAATATACTGCAACACACTGCGACATACTGCAACATACTAAAATACACTGTAACATATTGAAATACACTGCAACACATTGAAATATACTGCAATGTACCGAAATATATGGTAAACTACTGAAATATACTGTCACACATTGATAAAACTGCAACATACTGAAATATACTGCGACACATTGCAATATACTGTAACATACTGAAATATGCTGTAGCACACTGAAATACACTGCAACTCACTGAAATATACTGCAACATACTGAAATACACTATAACATATTGAAATATACTGCAACATACTGAAATACAGTGCTACATACTGAAATTTACTGCAACGTACTGCAACATAGTGAAATACACTGCAACATACTGCAAGATAGTGAAATACACTGTAACATACTGAAATACACCTCAAAATACTACAACATATTGAAATGCACTGTAACATATTGAAATACACTGCAACACATTGAAATATACTGCAACATACCTAAATATACGGTAATATACCAAAATATACTGTAACACATTGAAAACTACTGCAACATACTGAAATACACTGAAACACACCGAAAAACACTGAAAATACTGTAACACACTGAAATATACTGCAAAATACTGAAATATACTGCAAAATACTGAAATACACTGCTAAATACTGAAATATACTTCAACACACCGCAACATACTGCAACATACTAAAGTATACTGCAACATACTGAAATACACTGCAAAATACTGAAATACACTATAACATACTGAAATATACTGCAACATACTGAAATACAGTGCTACATACTGAAATATACTGCAACATACTGCAACATAGTGAAATAAACTGCAACATACTGCAAGATAGTGAAATACACTGTAACATACTGAAATACACCGCAAAGTACTACAACATATTGAAATGCACTGTAACATATTGAAATACACTGCGACACATTGAAATATACTGCAAAATACCAAAATATACGGTAATGTACCAAAATATACTGTAACACATTGAAAAATACTGCAACATACTGAAATACACTGCAACACACCGAAAAACACTGCGAAATACTGTAACACACTGAAATATACTGCAACACACTGCAACATACTGCAACATACTAGAATACACTGTAACATAGTGAAATATACTGCAACATACTGAAATACACTGTAACATACTGAAGTATACTGCAACATACTGAAATACACTGCTACATACTGAAATATACTGCAACACACAGCAACATACTACAACATACTAAAATACACTGTAACATATTGGAATACACTGCAACACATTGAAATTTACTGCAAAATACTGAAATACACTGCTACATACTGAAATTTACTGCGACACACTGCAACATACTGCAACATACTAAAATGCACTGTAACATAGTGAAATAGACTGCAACACATTGAAATATACTGCAAAATACTGAAATACACTGCTATATACTGAAATACACTGCAACACACTACAACATACTGCAACATGCTAAAATATACTGCAACATACTGAAATACACTGCAAAATACTGAAATACACTGTAACATACTGAAGTATACTGCAACATACTGAAATACACTGCTACATACTGAAATATACTGCAAAATACTGAAATACACTGCTATATACTGAAATACACTGCAACACACTACAACATACTGCAACATGCTAAAAGCTGCAACATACTGAAATACACTGCTACATACTGAAATATACTGCAACACACAGCAACTTACTGCAACATACTAAAATACACTGTAACATATTGAAATACACTGCAACACATTGAAATATACCGCAATGTACCGAAATATATGGTAAACTACTGAAATATACTGTCACACATTTAAAAATACTGCAACATACTGAAATATACTGCGACACATCGCAATATAATGTAACATACTGAAATATGCTGTAGCACATTGAAATACACTGCAACTCACTGAAATATACTGCAACATATTGAAATATACTGCAACATACTGAAATACACTGCTACATACTAAAATATACTGCAACATACTGCAACATAGTGAAATACACTGTAACATACTGAAATACACTGCAACATACTACAACATATTGAAATACACTGCAACACATTGAAATATACTGCATTATACCTAAATATACGGTGATATACCAAAATATACTGTAACACATTTAAAAATACTGCAACATACTGAAAGACACTGCAACACACTGAAATACACTGCAAAATACTGTAACACACTGAAATATACTGCAACACACTGCAACATACTAAAATATACTGCAACATACTGAAATACACTGCAAAATATTCAAATACACTGTAACATATTGAAATATACTGCAACATACTGAAATACAGTGCTACATACTGAAATATACTGCAACATAGTGCAACATAGTGAAATACACTGCAACATACTGCAAGATAGTGAAATACACTGTAACATACTGAAGTATACTGCAACATGCTGAAATACACTGCTACATACTGAAATATACTGCAACACACTGCAAGATACTGCAACATACTAAAATATACTGCAACATACTGAAATACACTGCAGAATACTGAAATACACTGTAACATACTGAAATATACTGCAAAATACTGAAATACACTGCTACATACTGAAATATACTGCAACACACTGCGACATACTGCAACATACTAAAATACACTGTAACATATTGAAATACACTGCAACACATTGAAATATACTGCAATGTACCGAAATATATGGTAAACTACTGAAATATACTGTCACACATTGAAAAACACTGCAACATACTGAAATATACTGCGACACATTGCAATATACTGTAACATACTGAAATATGCTGTAGCACACTGAGATACACTGCAACTCACTGAAATATACTGCAACATACTGAAATACACTGTAACATATTGAAATATACTGCAACATACTGAAATACAGTGCTACATACTTAAATATACTGCAACATACTGCAACATAGTGAAATACACTGCAACATACTGCAAGATAGTGAAATACACTGTAACATACTGAAAAACACCGCAAAATACTAGAACATATTGAAATACACTGCAACACATTGAAATATACTGCAAAATACCTAAATATACGGTAATGTACCAAAATATACTGTAACACATTGAAAAATACTGCAACATACTGAAATACACTGCAACACACCGAAAAACACTGCAAAATACTGTAACACACTGAAATATACTGCAACACACTGCAACATACTGCAACATACTAGAATACACTGTAACATATTGAAATACACTGCTAAATACTGAAATATACTGCAACACACCGCAACATACTGCAACATACTAAAATAGACTGTAACATATTGAAATACACTGCAACACATTGAAATATACTGCAATGTACCGAAATATAAGGTAAACTACTGAAATATACTGTCACACATTGAAAAATACTGCAACATACTGAAATATACTGCGACACATTGCAATATACTGTAACATACTGAAATATGCTGTAGCACACTGAAATACACTGCAACATACTGAAATACACTGTAACATATTGAAATATACTGCAACACACTGCAATACAGTGCTACATACTGAAATATACTGCAACATACTGCAACATAGTGAAATTCACTGTAACATACTGAAAAACACTGCAACATACTACAACATATTAAAATACACTGCAACACATTGAAATATACTGCAACATACCTAAATATACGGTGATATACCAAAATAAACTGTAACACATTTAAAAAGACTGCAACATACTGAAATACACTGCAACACTCTGAAATACACTGCAAAATACTGTAACACACTGAAATATACTGCAACACACTGCAACATACTGCAACATACTAGAATACACTGTAACATATTGAAATATACTGCAACATACTGAAATACACTGCTACATACTGAAATTTACTGCGACATACAGCAACATACTGCAACATACTAAAATACACTGTAACATATTGGAATACACTGCAACACATTGAAATATACTGCAAAATACTGAAATACACTGCTACATACTGAAATATACTGCAACACACTGCAACATACTGCAACATACTAAAGTATACTGCAACATACTGAAATACACTGCAGAATACTGAAATACACTGTAACATACTGAAATATACTGCAAAATACTGAAATACATTGCTACATACTGAAATATACTGCAACACACTGCGACATACTGCAACATACTAAAATGCACTGTAACATATTGGAATAGACTGCAACACATTGAAATATACTGCAAAATACTGAAATACACTGCTACATACTGAAATATACTGCAACACACTGCAACATACTGCAACATACTAAAATATACTGCAACATACAGAAATACACTGCAGAATACTGAAATACACTGTAACATACTGAAATATACTGCAAAATACTGAAATACACTGCTACATACAGAAATATACTGCAACACACTGCGACATACTGCAACATACTAAAATACACTGTAACATATTGAAATACACTGCAACACATTGAAATATACTGCAATGTACCGAAATATATGGTAAACTACTGAAATATACTGTCACACATTGATAAAACTGCAACATACTGAAATATACTGCGACACATTGCAATATACTGTAACATACTGAAATATGCTGTAGCACACTGAAATACACTGCAACTCACTGAAATATACTGCAACATACTGAAATACACTATAACATATTGAAATATACTGCAACATACTGAAATACAGTGCTACATACTGAAATTTACTGCAACGTACTGCAACATAGTGAAATACACTGCAACATACTGCAAGACAGTGAAATACACTGTAACATACTGAAATACACCGCAAAATACTACAACATATTGAAATGCACTGTAACATATTGAAATACACTGCAACACATTGAAATATACTGCAACATACCTAAATATACGGTAATATACCAAAATATACTGTAACACATTGAAAAATACTGCAACGTACTGAAATACACTGAAACACACCGAAAAACACTGAAAATACTGTAACACACTGAAATATACTGCAAAATACTGAAATATACTGCAAAATACTGAAATACACTGCTAAATACTGAAATATACTGCAACACACCGCAACATACTGCAACATACTAAAGTATACTGCAACATACTGAAATACACTGCAAAATACTGAAATACACTATAACATACTGAAATATACTGCAACATACTGAAATACAGTGCTACATACTGAAATATACTGCAACATACTGCAACATAGTGAAATAAACTGCAACATACTGCAAGATAGTGAAATACACTGTAACATACTGAAATACACCGCAAAGTACTACAACATATTGAAATGCACTGTAACATATTGAAATACACTGCGACACATTGAAATATACTGCAAAATACCTAAATATACGGTAATGTACCAAAATATACTGTAACACATTGAAAAATACTGCAACATACTGAAATACACTGCAACACACCGAAAAACACTGCAAAATACTGTAACACACTGAAATATACTGCAACACACTGCAACATACTGCAACATACTAGAATACACTGTAACATATTGAAATATACTGCAACATACTGAAATACACTGTAACATACTGAAGTATACTGCAACATACTGAAATACACTGCTACATACTGAAATATACTGCAACACACAGCAACATACTACAACATACTAAAATACACTGTAACATATTGGAATACACTGCAACACATTGAAATTTACTGCAAAATACTGAAATACGCTGCTACATACTGAAATATACTGCAACACACAGCAACTTACTGCAACATACTAAAATACACTGTAACATATTGAAATACACTGCAACACATTGAAATATACCGCAATGTACCGAAATATATGGTAAACTACTGAAATATACTGTCACACATTTAAAAATACTGCAACATACTGAAATATACTGCGACACATCGCAATATAATGTAACGTACTGAAATATGCTGTAGCACATTGAAATACACTGCAACTCACTGAAATATACTGCAACATATTGAAATATACTGCAACATACTGAAATACACTGCTACATACTAAAATATACTGCAACATACTGCAACATAGTGAAATACACTGTAACATACTGAAATACACTGCAACATACTACAACATATTGAAATACACTGCAACACATTGAAATATACTGCATTATACCTAAATATACGGTGATATACCAAAATATACTGTAACACATTTAAAAATACTGCAACATACTGAAAGACACTGCAACACACTGAAATACACTGCAAAATACTGTAACACACTGAAATATACTGCAACACACTGCAACATACTGCAACATACTAAAATATACTGCAACATACTGAAATACACTGCAAAATATTCAAATACACTGTAACATATTGAAATATACTGCAACATACTGAAATACAGTGCTACATACTGAAATATACTGCAACATAGTGCAACATAGTGAAATACACTGCAACATACTGCAAGATAGTGAAATACACTGTAACATACTGAAGTATACTGCAACATGCTGAAATACACTGCTACATACTGAAATATACTGATACACACAGCAACATACTGCAACATACTAAAATACAGTGTGACATATTGGAATACACTGCAACACATTGAAATACACTGCAAAATACTGAAATACACTGCTACATACTGAAATATACTGCGACACACTGCAACATACTGCAACATACTAAATTACACTGTAACATATTGAAATAGATTGCAACACAATGAAATATACTGTAAAATACTAAAATACACTGCTAAATACTGAAATACACTGCAACACACTACAACATACTGCAACATACTAAAATATACTGCAACATACTGAAATACCCTGCAAAATACTGAAATACACTGTAACGTACTGAAATTTACTGCAAAATACTGAAATACACTGCTACATACTGAAATTTACTGCGACACACTGCAACATACTGCACCATACTAAAATGCACTGTAACATAGTGAAATAGACTGCAACACATTGAAATATACTGCAAAATACTGAAATACACTGCTATATACTGAAATACACTGCAACACACTACAACATACTGCAACATGCTAAAATATACTGCAACATACTGAAATACACTGCAAAATACTGAAATACACTGTAACATACTGAAGTATACTGCAACATACTGAAATACACTGCTACATACTGAAATATACTGCAAAATACTGAAATACACTGCTATATACTGAAATACACTGCAACACACTACAACATACTGCAACATGCTAAAAGCTGCAACATACTGAAATACACTGCTACATACTGAAATATACTGCAACACACAGCAACTTACTGCAACATACTAAAATACACTGTAACATATTGGAATACACTGCAACACATTGAAATATACTGCAAAATACTGAAATACACTGCTACATACTGAAATATACTGCAACACACTGCAACATACTGCAACATACTAAAGTATACTGCAACATACTGATTTACACTGCAGAATACTGAAATACACTGTAACATACTGAAATATACTGCAAAATACTGAAATACATTGCTACATACTGAAATATACTGCAACACACTGCGACATACTGCAACATACTAAAATACACTGTAACATATTGAAATACACTGCAACACATTGAAATATACTGCAATGTACCGAAATATAAGGTAAACTACTGAAATATACTGTCACACATTGAAAAATACTGCAACATACTGAAATATACTGCGACACATTGCAATATACTGTAACATACTGAAATATGCTGTAGCACACTGAAATACACTGCAACATACTGAAATACACTGCATCATACTGCAACATAGTGAAATTCACTGTAACATACTGAAAAACACTGCAACATACTACAACATATTAAAATACACTGCAACACATTGAAATATACTGCAACATACCTAAATATACGGTGATATACCAAAAGAAACTGTAACACATTTAAAAAGACTGCAACATACTGAAATACACTGCAACACTCTGAAATACACTGCAAAATACTGTAACACACTGAAATATACTGCAACACACTGCAACATACTGCAACATACTAGAATACACTGTAACATATTGAAATATACTGCAACATACTGAAATACACTGCTACATACTGAAATTTACTGCGACATACAGCAACATACTGCAACATACTAAAATACACTGTAACATATTGGAATACACTGCAACACATTGAAATATACTGCAAAATACTGAAATACACTGCTACATACTGAAATATACTGCAACACACTGCAACATACTGCAACATACTAAAGTATACTGCAACATACTGAAATACACTGCAGAATACTGAAATACACTGTAACATACTGAAATATACTGCAAAATACTGAAATACATTGCTACATACTGAAATATACTGCAACACACTGCGACATACTGCAACATACTAAAATGCACTGTAACATAGTGAAATAGACTGCAACACATTGAAATACACTGCAAAATACTGAAATACAGTGCTACATACTGAAATATACTGCAACATACTGCAACATAGTGAAATAAACTGCAACATACTGCAAGATAGTGAAATACACTGTAACATACTGAAATACACCGCAAAGTACTACAACATATTGAAATGCACTGTAACATATTGAAATACACTGCAACACATTGAAATATACTGCAAAATACCTAAATATACGGTAATGTACCAAAATATACTGTAACACATTGAAAAATACTGCAACATACTGAAATACACTGCAACACACCGAAAAACACTGCAAAATACTGTAACACACTGAAATATACTGCAACACACTGCAACATACTGCAACATACTAGAATACACTGTAACATATTGAAATATACTGCAACATACTGAAATACACTGCTATATACTGAAATGTACTGCAACACACTACAACATACTGCAACATGCTAAAATATACTGCAACATATTGAAATACCCTGAAAAATACTGAAATACACTGTAACATACTGAAGTATACTGCAACATACTGAAATACACTGCTACATACTGAAATATACTGCAACACACAGCAACATACTACAACATACTAAAATACACTGTAACATATTTGAATACACTGCAACACATTGAAATTTACTGCAAAATACTGAAATACACTGCTACATACTGAAATTTACTGCGACACACTGCAACATACTGCAACATACTAAAATGCACTGTAACATAGTGAAATAGACTGCAACACATTGAAATATACTGCAAAATACTGAAATACACTGCTATATACTGAAATACACTGCAACACACTACAACATACTGCAACATGCTAAAATATACTGCAACATACTGAAATACACTGCAAAATACTGAAATACACTGTAGCATACTGAAGTATACTGCAACATACTGAAATACACTGCTACATACTGAAATATACTGCAAAATACTGAAATACACTGCTATATACTGAAATACACTGCAACACACTACAACATACTGCAACATGCTAAAAGCTGCAACATACTGAAATACACTGCTACATACTGAAATATACTGCAACACACAGCAACTTACTGCAACATACTAGAATACACTGTAACATATTGGAATACACTGCAACACATTGAAATATACTGCAAAATACTGAAATACACTGCTACATACTGAAATAGACTGCAACACACTGCAACATACTGCAACATACTAAAGTATACTGCAACATACTGAAATACACTGCAGAATACTGAAATACACTGTAACATACTGAAATATACTGCAAAATACTTAAATACATTGCTACATACTGAAATATACTACAACACACTGCGACATACTGCAACATACTAAAATACACTGTAACATATTGGAATACACTGCAACACATTGAAATATACTTCAAAATACTGAAATACACTGCTACATACTGAAGTTTACTGCGACACACTGCAACATACTGCAACATACTAAAATGCACTGTAACATAGTGAAATAGACTGCAACACATTGAAATATACTGCAAAATACTGAAATACACTGCTATATACTGAAATACACTGCAACACACTACAACATACTGCAACATGCTAAAATATACTGCAACATACTGAAATACACTGCAAAATACTGAAATACACTGCTACATACTGAAATATACTGCAACACACTGCAACATACTGCAACATACTAAAGTATACTGCAACATACTGAAATACACTGCAGAATACTGAAATACACTGTAACATACTGAAATATACTGCAAAATACTTAAATAGATTGCTACATACTGAAATATACTGCAACACACTGCGACATACTGCAACATACTAAAATACACTGTAACATATTGAAATACACTGCAACACATTGAAATATACTGCAAAATACTGAAATACACTGCTATATACTGAAATACACTGCAACACACTACAACATACTGCAACATGCTAAAATATACTGCAACATACTGAAATACACTGCAAAATACTGAAATACACTGTAACATACTGAAGTATACTGCAACATACTGAAATACACTGCTACATACTGAAATTTACTGCGACACACCGCAACATACCGCAACGTGCTAAAATACACTGTAACATATTGGAATAGACTGCAACACATTGAAATATACTGCAAAATACTGAAATACACTGCTACATACTGAAATATACTGCAACACACTGCAACATACTGCAACATACTAAAATATACTGCAACATACTGAAATACACTGCAGAATACTGAAATACACTGTAACATACTGAAATATACTGCAAAATACTGAAATACACTGCTACATACTGAAATATACTGCAACACACTGCGACATACTGCAACATACTAAAATACACTGTAACATATTGAAATACACTGCAACACATTGAAATATACTGCAATGTACCGAAATATATGGTAAACTACTGAAATATACTGTCACACATTGAAAAAAACTGCAACATACTGAAATATACTGCGACACATTGCAATATACTGTAACATACTGAAATATGCTGTAGCACACTGAAATACACTGCAACTCACTGAAATATACTGCAACATACTGAAATACACTGTAACATATTGAAATATACTGCAACATACTGAAATACAGTGCTACATACTGAAATTTACTGCAACGTACTGCAACATAGTGAAATACACTGCAACATACTGCAAGATAGTGAAATACACTGTAACATACTGAAATACACCGCAAAATACTACAACATATTGAAATGCACTGTAACATATCGAAATACACTGCAACACATTGAAATATACTGCAACATACCTAAATATACGGTAATATACCAAAATATACTGTAACACATTGAAAAATACTGCAACATACTGAAATTCACTGAAACACACCGAAAAACACTGAAAATACTGTAACACACTAAAATATACTGCAAAATACTGAAATATACTGCAAAATACTGAAATACACTGCTACATACTGAAATATACTGCAACACACTGCAACATACTGCAACATACTAAAGTATACTGCAACATACTGAAATACACTGCAGAATACTGAAATACACTGTAACATACTGAAATATACTGCAAAATACTTAAATACATTGCTACATACTGAAATATACTGCAACACACTGCGACATACTGCAACATACTAAAATACACTGTAACATATTGAAATACACTGCAACACATTGAAATATACTGCAATGTACCGAAATATATGGTAAACTACTGAAATATACTGTCACACATTGAAAAATACTGCAACATACTGAAATATACTGCGACACATTGCAATATACTGTAACATACTGAAATATGCTGTAGCACACTAAAATACACTGCAACATACTGAAATACACTGTAACATATTGAAATATACTGCAACATACTGCAATACAGTGCTACATACTGAAATATACTGCAACATACTGCAACATAGTGAAATTCACTGTAACATACTGAAAAACACTGCAACATACTACAACATATTGAAATACACTGCAACACATTGAAATATACTGCAACATACCTAAATATACGGTGATATACCAAAATAAACTGTAACACATTTAAAAAGACTGCAACATACCGAAATACACTGCAACACTCTGAAATACACTGCAAAATACTGTAACACACTGAAATATACTGCAACACACTGCAACATACTGCAACATACTAGAATACACTGTAACATATTGAAATATACTGCAACATACTGAAATACACTGCTACATACTGAAATATACTGCAACACACAGCAACTTACTGCAACATACTAGAATACACTGTAACATATTGGAATACACTGCAACACATTGAAATATACTGCAAAATACTGAAATACACTGCTACATACTGAAATATACTGCAACACACTGCAACATACTGCAACATACTAAAGTATACTGCAACATACTGATTTACACTGCAGAATACTGAAATACACTGTAACATACTGAAATATACTGCAAAATACTGAAATACATTGCTACATACTGAAATATACTGCAACACACTGCGACATACTGCAACATACTAAAATACACTGTAACATATTGAAATACACTGCAACACATTGAAATATACTGCAATGTACCGAAATATAAGGTAAACTACTGAAATATACTGTCACACATTGAAAAATACTGCAACATACTGAAATATACTGCGACACATTGCAATATACTGTAACATACTGAAATATGCTGTAGCACACTGAAATACACTGCAACATACTGAAATACACTGTAACATATTGAAATATACTGCAACACACTGCAATACAGTGCTACATACTGAAATATACTGCAACATACTGCAACATAGTGAAATTCACTGTAACATACTGAAAAACACTGCAACATACTACAACATATTAAAATACACTGCAACACATTGAAATATACTGCAACATACCTAAATATACGGTGATATACCAAAATAAACTGTAACACATTTAAAAAGACTGCAACATACTGAAATACACTGCAACACTCTGAAATACACTGCAAAATACTGTAACACACTGAAATATACTGCAACACACTGCAACATACTGCAACATACTAGAATACACTGTAACATATTGAAATATACTGCAACATACTGAAATACACTGCTACATACTGAAATTTACTGCGACATACAGCAACATACTGCAACATACTAAAATACACTGTAACATATTGGAATACACTGCAACACATTGAAATATACTGCAAAATACTGAAATACACTGCTACATACTGAAATATACTGCAACACACTGCAACATACTGCAACATACTAAAGTATACTGCAACATACTGAAATACACTGCAGAATACTGAAATACACTGTAACATACTGAAATATACTGCAAAATACTGAAATACATTGCTACATACTGAAATATACTGCAACACACTGCGACATACTGCAACATACTAAAATGCACTGTAACATAGTGAAATAGACTGCAACACATTGAAATACACTGCAAAATACTGAAATACAGTGCTACATACTGAAATATACTGCAACATACTGCAACATAGTGAAATAAACTGCAACATACTGCAAGATAGTGAAATACACTGTAACATACTGAAATACACCGCAAAGTACTACAACATATTGAAATGCACTGTAACATATTGAAATACACTGCAACACATTGAAATATACTGCAAAATACCTAAATATACGGTAATGTACCAAAATATACTGTAACACATTGAAAAATACTGCAACATACTGAAATACACTGCAACACACCGAAAAACACTGCAAAATACTGTAACACACTGAAATATACTGCAACACACTGCAACATACTGCAACATACTAGAATACACTGTAACATATTGAAATATACTGCAACATACTGAAATACACTGCTATATACTGAAATATACTGCAACACACTACAACATACTGCAACATGCTAAAATATACTGCAACATATTGAAATACCCTGAAAAATACTGAAATACACTGTAACATACTGAAGTATACTGCAACATACTGAAATACACTGCTACATACTGAAATATACTGCAACACACAGCAACATACTACAACATACTAAAATACACTGTAACATATTGGAATACACTGCAACACATTGAAATTTACTGCAAAATACTGAAATACACTGCTACATACTGAAATTTACTGCGACACACTGCAACATACTGCAACATACTAAAATGCACTGTAACATAGTGAAATAGAATGCAACACATTGAAATATACTGCAAAATACTGAAATACACTGCTATATACTGAAATACACTGCAACACACTACAACATACTGCAACATGCTAAAATATACTGCAACATACTGAAATACACTGCAAAATACTGAAATACACTGTAACATACTGAAGTATACTGCAACATACTGAAATACACTGCTACATACTGAAATATACTGCAAAATACTGAAATACTCTGCTATATACTGAAATACACTGCAACACACTACAACATACTGCAACATGCTAAAAGCTGCAACATACTGAAATACACTGCTACATACTGAAATATACTGCAACACACAGCAACTTACTGCAACATACTAGAATACACTGTAACATATTGGAATACACTGCAACACATTGAAATATACTGCAAAATACTGAAATACACTGCTACATACTGAAATAGACTGCAACACACTGCAACATACTGCAACATACTAAAGTATACTGCAACATACTGAAATACACTGCAGAATACTGAAATACACTGTAACATACTGAAATATACTGCAAAATACTTAAATACATTGCTACATACTGAAATATACTGCAACACACTGCGACATACTGCAACATACTAAAATACACTGTAACATATTGGAATACACTGCAACACATTGAAATTTACTGCAAAATACTGAAATACACTGCTACATACTGAAATTTACTGCGACACACTGCAACATACTGCAACATACTAAAATGCACTGTAACATAGTGAAATAGACTGCAACACATTGAAATATACTGCAAAATACTGAAATACACTGCTATATACTGAAATACACTGCAACACACTACAACATACTGCAACTTGCTAAAATATACTGCAACATACTGAAATACACTGCAAAATACTGAAATACACTGTAACATACTGAAGTATACTGCAACATACTGAAATACACTGCTACATACTGAAATATACTGCAAAATACTGAAATACACTGCTATATACTGAAATACACTGCAACACACTACAACATACTGCAACATGCTAAAAGCTGCAACATACTGAAATACACTGCTACATACTGAAATATACTGCAACACACAGCAACTTACTGCAACATACTAGAATACACTGTAACATATTGGAATACACTGCAACACATTGAAATATACTGCAAAATACTGAAATACACTGCTACATACTGAAATATACTGCAACACACTGCAACATACTGCAACATACTAAAGTATACTGCAACATACTGAAATACACTGCAGAATACTGAAATACACTGTAACATACTGAAATATACTGCAAAATACTTAAATACATTGCTACATACTGAAATATACTGCAACACACTGCGACATACTGCAACATACTAAAATACACTGTAACATATTGAAATACACTGCAACACATTGAAATATACTGCAATGTACCGAAATATATGGTAAACTACTGAAATATACTGTCACACATTGAAAAATACTGCAACATACTGAAATATACTGCGACACATTGCAATATACTGTAACATACTGAAACATGCTGTAGCACACTGAAATACACTGCAACATACTGAAATACACTGTAACATATTGAAATATACTGCAACATACTGCAATACAGTGCTACATACTGAAATATACTGCAACATACTGCAACATAGTGAAATTCACTGTAACATACTGAAAAACACTGCAACATACTACAACATATTGAAATACACTGCAACACATTGAAATATACTGCAACATACCTAAATATACGGTGATATACCAAAATAAACTGTAACACATTTAAAAAGACTGCAACATACCGAAATACACTGCAACACTCTGAAATACACTGCAAAATACTGTAACACACTGAAATATACTGCAACACACTGCAACATACTGCAACATACTAGAATACACTGTAACATATTGAAATATACTGCAACATACTGAAATACACTGTTACATACTGAAATTTACTGCGACATACAGCAACATACTGCAACATACTAAAATACACTGTAACATATTGGAATACACTGCAACACATTGAAATATACTGCAAAATACTGAAATACACTGCTACATACTGAAATATACTGCAACACACTGCAACATACTGCAACATACTAAAGTATACTGCAACATACTGAAATACACTGCAGAATACTGAAATACAGTGTAACATACTGAAATATACTGCAAAATACTGAAATACATTGCTACATACTGAAATATACTGCAACACACTGCGACATACTGCAACATACTAAAATACACTGTAACATATTGAAATACACTGCAACACATTGAAATATACTGCAATGTACCGAAATATATGGTAAACTACTGAAATATACTGTCACACATTGAAAAATACTGCAACATACTGAAATATACTGCGACACATTGCAATATACTGTAACATACTGAATTATGCTGTAGCACACTGAAATACACTGCAACATACTGAAGTACACTGTAACATATTGAAATATACTGCAACATACTGAAATACAGTGCTACATACTGAAATATACTGCAACATACTGCAACATAGTGAAATTCACTGTAACATACTGAAAAACACTGCAACATACTACAACATATTGAAATACACTGCAACACATTGAAATATACTGCAACATACCTAAATATACGGTGATATACCAAAATAAACTGTAACACATTTAAAAAGACTGCAACATACTGAAATACACTGCAACACTCTGAAATACACTGCAAAATACTGTAACACACTGAAATATACTGCAACACACTGCAACATACTGCAACATACTAGAATACACTGTAACATATTGAAATATACTGCAACATACTGAAATTCCCTGCTACATGCTGAAATTTACTGCGACATACAACAACATACTGCAACATACTAAAATACACTGTAACATATTGGAATACACTGCAACACATTGAAATATACTTCAAAATACTGAAATACACTGCTACATACTGAAGTTTACTGCGACACACTGCAACATACTGCAACATACTAAAATGCACTGTAACATAGTGAAATAGACTGCAACACATTGAAATATACTGCAAAATACTGAAATACACTGCTATATACTGAAATACACTGCAACACACTACAACATACTGCAACATGCTAAAATATACTGCAACATACTGAAATACACTGCAAAATACTGAAATACACTGTAACATACTGAAGTATACTGCAACATACTGAAATACACTGCTACATACTGAAATTTACTGCGACACACCGCAACATACCGCAACGTACTAAAATACACTGTAACATATTGGAATAGACTGCAACACATTGAAATATACTGCAAAATACTGAAATACACTGCTACATACTGAAATATACTGCAACACACTGCGACATACTGCAACATACTAAAATACACTGTAACATATTGAAATACACTGCAACACATTGAAATATACTGCAATGTACCGAAATATATGGTAAACTACTGAAATATACTGTCACACATTGAAAAAAACTGCAACATACTGAAATATACTGCGACACATTGCAATATACTGTAACATACTGAAATATGCTGTAGCACACTGAAATACGCTGCAACTCACTGAAATATACTGCAACATACTGAAATACACTGTAACATATTGAAATATACTGCAACATACTGAAATACAGTGCTACATACTGAAATTTACTGCAACGTACTGCAACATAGTGAAATACACTGCAACATACTGCAAGATAGTGAAATACACTGTAACATACTGAAATACACCGCAAAATACTACAACATATTGAAATGCACTGTAACATATCGAAATACACTGCAACACATTGAAATATACTGCAACATACCTAAATATACGGTAATATACCAAAATATACTGTAACACATTGAAAAATACTGCAACATACTGAAATACACTGAAACACACCGAAAAACACTGAAAATACTGTAACACACTAAAATATACTGCAAAATACTGAAATATACTGCAAAATACTGAAATACACTGCTACATACTGAAATATACTGCAACACACTGCAACATACTGCAACATACGAAAGTATACTGCAACATACTGAAATACACTGCAGAATACTGAAATACAGTGTAACATACTGAAATATACTGCAAAATACTGAAATACATTGCTACATACTGAAATATACTGCAACACACTGCGACATACTGCAACATACTAAAATACACTGTAACATATTGAAATACACTGCAAAACATTGAAATATACTGCAATGTACCGAAATATATGGTAAACTACTGAAATATACTGTCACACATTGAAAAATACTGCAACATACTGAAATATACTGCGACACATTGCAATATACTGTAACATACTGAATTATGCTGTAGCACACTGAAATACACTGCAACATACTGAAGTACACTGTAACATATTGAAATATACTGCAACATACTGAAATACAGTGCTACATACTGAAATATACTGCCACATACTGCAACATAGTGAAATTCACTGTAACATACTGAAAAACACTGCAACATACTACAACATATTGAAATACACTGCAACACATTGAAATATACTGCAACATACCTAAATATACGGTGATATACCAAAATAAACTGTAACACATTTAAAAAGACTGCAACATACTGAAATACACTGCAACACTCTGAAATACACTGCAAAATACTGTAACACACTGAAATATACTGCAACACACTGCAACATACTGCAACATACTAGAATACACTGTAACATATTGAAATATACTGCAACATACTGAAATTCCCTGCTACATGCTGAAATTTACTGCGACATACAGCAACACACTGCAACATACTAAAATACACTGTAACATATTGGAATACACTGCAACACATTGAAATATACTTCAAAATACTGAAATACACTGCTACATACTGAAGTTTACTGCGACACACTGCAACATACTGCAACATACTAAAATGCACTGTAACATAGTGAAATAGACTGCAACACATTGAAATATACTGCAAAATACTGAAATACACTGCTATATACTGAAATACACTGCAACACACTACAACATACTGCAACATGCTAAAATATACTGCAACATACTGAAATACACTGCAAAATACTGAAATACACTGTAACATACTGAAGTATACTGTAACATACTGAAATATACTGCAAAATACTTAAATACATTGCTACATACTGAAATATACTGCAACACACTGCGACATACTGCAACATACTAAAATACACTGTAACATATTGAAATACACTGCAACACATTGAAATATACTGCAATGTACCGAAATATATGGTAAACTACTGAAATATACTGTCACACATTGAAAAATACTGCAACATACTGAAATATACTGCGACACATTGCAATATACTGTAACATACTGAAATATGCTGTAGCACACTAAAATACACTGCAACATACTGAAATACACTGTAACATATTGAAATATACTGCAACATACTGCAATACAGTGCTACATACTGAAATATACTGCAACATACTGCAACATAGTGAAATTCACTGTAACATACTGAAAAACACTGCAACATACTACAACATATTGAAATACACTGCAACACATTGAAATATACTGCAACATACCTAAATATACGGTGATATACCAAAATAAACTGTAACACATTTAAAAAGACTGCAACATACCGAAATACACTGCAACACTCTGAAATACACTGCAAAATACTGTAACACACTGAAATATACTGCAACACACTGCAACATACTGCAACATACTAGAATACACTGTAACATATTGAAATATACTGCAACATACTGAAATACACTGTTACATACTGAAATTTACTGCGACATACAGCAACATACTGCAACATACTAAAATACACTGTAACATATTGGAATACACTGCAACACATTGAAATATACTGCAAAATACTGAAATACACTGCTACATACTGAAATATACTGCAACACACTGCAACATACTGCAACATACTAAAGTATACTGCAACATACTGAAATACACTGCAGAATACTGAAATACAGTGCAACATACTGAAATATACTGCAAAATACTGAAATACATTGTTACATACTGAAATATACTGCAACACACTGCGACATACTGCAACATACTAAAATACACTGTAACATATTGAAATACACTGCAAAACATTGAAATATACTGCAATGTACCGAAATATATGGTAAACTACTGAAATATACTGTCACACATTGAAAAATACTGCAACATACTGAAATATACTGCGACACATTGCAATATACTGTAACATACTGAATTATGCTGTAGCACACTGAAATACACTGCAACATACTGAAGTACACTGTAACATATTGAAATATACTGCAACATACTGAAATACAGTGCTACATACTGAAATATACTGCAACATACTGCAACATAGTGAAATTCACTGTAACATACTGAAAAACACTGCAACATACTACAACATATTGAAATACACTGCAACACATTGAAATATACTGCAACATACCTAAATATACGGTGATATACCAAAATAAACTGTAACACATTTAAAAAGACTGCAACATACTGAAATACACTGCAACACTCTGAAATACACTGCAAAATACTGTAACACACTGAAATATACTGCAACACACTGCAACATACTGCAACATACTAGAATACACTGTAACATATTGAAATATACTGCAACATACTGAAATTCCCTGCTACATGCTGAAATTTACTGCGACATACAGCAACATACTGCAACATACTAAAATACACTGTAACATATTGGAATACACTGCAACACATTGAAATATACTGCAAAATACTGAAATACACTGCTACATACTGAAATATACTGCAACACACTGCAACATACTGCAACATACGAAAGTATACTGCAACATACTGAAATACACTGCAGAATACTGAAATACAGTGTAACATACTGAAATATACTGCAAAATACTGAAATACATTGCTACATACTGAAATATACTGCAACACACTGCGACATACTGCAACATACTAAAATACACTGTAACATATTGAAATACACTGCAAAACATTGAAATATACTGCAATGTACCGAAATATATGGTAAACTACTGAAATATACTGTCACACATTGAAAAATACTGCAACATACTGAAATATACTGCGACACATTGCAATATACTGTAACATACTGAATTATGCTGTAGCACACTGAAATACACTGCAACATACTGAAGTACACTGTAACATATTGAAATATACTGCAACATACTGAAATACAGTGCTACATACTGAAATATACTGCCACATACTGCAACATAGTGAAATTCACTGTAACATACTGAAAAACACTGCAACATACTACAACATATTGAAATACACTGCAACACATTGAAATATACTGCAACATACCTAAATATACGGTGATATACCAAAATAAACTGTAACACATTTAAAAAGACTGCAACATACTGAAATACACTGCAACACTCTGAAATACACTGCAAAATACTGTAACACACTGAAATATACTGCAACACACTGCAACATACTGCAACATACTAGAATACACTGTAACATATTGAAATATACTGCAACATACTGAAATTCCCTGCTACATGCTGAAATTTACTGCGACATACAGCAACACACTGCAACATACTAAAATACACTGTAACATATTGGAATACACTGCAACACATTGAAATATACTTCAAAATACTGAAATACACTGCTACATACTGAAGTTTACTGCGACACACTGCAACATACTGCAACATACTAAAATGCACTGTAACATAGTGAAATAGACTGCAACACATTGAAATATACTGCAAAATACTGAAATACACTGCTATATACTGAAATACACTGCAACACACTACAACATACTGCAACATGCTAAAATATACTGCAACATACTGAAATACACTGCAAAATACTGAAATACACTGTAACATACTGAAGTATACTGTAACATACTGAAATATACTGCAAAATACTTAAATACATTGCTACATACTGAAATATACTGCAACACACTGCGACATACTGCAACATACTAAAATACACTGTAACATATTGAAATACACTGCAACACATTGAAATATACTGCAATGTACCGAAATATATGGTAAACTACTGAAATATACTGTCACACATTGAAAAATACTGCAACATACTGAAATATACTGCGACACATTGCAATATACTGTAACATACTGAAATATGCTGTAGCACACTAAAATACACTGCAACATACTGAAATACACTGTAACATATTGAAATATACTGCAACATACTGCAATACAGTGCTACATACTGAAATATACTGCAACATACTGCAACATAGTGAAATTCACTGTAACATACTGAAAAACACTGCAACATACTACAACATATTGAAATACACTGCAACACATTGAAATATACTGCAACATACCTAAATATACGGTGATATACCAAAATAAACTGTAACACATTTAAAAAGACTGCAACATACCGAAATACACTGCAACACTCTGAAATACACTGCAAAATACTGTAACACACTGAAATATACTGCAACACACTGCAACATACTGCAACATACTAGAATACACTGTAACATATTGAAATATACTGCAACATACTGAAATACACTGTTACATACTGAAATTTACTGCGACATACAGCAACATACTGCAACATACTAAAATACACTGTAACATATTGGAATACACTGCAACACATTGAAATATACTGCAAAATACTGAAATACACTGCTACATACTGAAATATACTGCAACACACTGCAACATACTGCAACATACTAAAGTATACTGCAACATACTGAAATACACTGCAGAATACTGAAATACAGTGCAACATACTGAAATATACTGCAAAATACTGAAATACATTGTTACATACTGAAATATACTGCAACACACTGCGACATACTGCAACATACTAAAATACACTGTAACATATTGAAATACACTGCAAAACATTGAAATATACTGCAATGTACCGAAATATATGGTAAACTACTGAAATATACTGTCACACATTGAAAAATACTGCAACATACTGAAATATACTGCGACACATTGCAATATACTGTAACATACTGAATTATGCTGTAGCACACTGAAATACACTGCAACATACTGAAGTACACTGTAACATATTGAAATATACTGCAACATACTGAAATACAGTGCTACATACTGAAATATACTGCAACATACTGCAACATAGTGAAATTCACTGTAACATACTGAAAAACACTGCAACATACTACAACATATTGAAATACACTGCAACACATTGAAATATACTGCAACATACCTAAATATACGGTGATATACCAAAATAAACTGTAACACATTTAAAAAGACTGCAACATACTGAAATACACTGCAACACTCTGAAATACACTGCAAAATACTGTAACACACTGAAATATACTGCAACACACTGCAACATACTGCAACATACTAGAATACACTGTAACATATTGAAATATACTGCAACATACTGAAATTCCCTGCTACATGCTGAAATTTACTGCGACATACAGCAACATACTGCAACATACTAAAATACACTGTAACATATTGGAATACACTGCAACACATTGAAATATACTTCAAAATACTGAAATACACGGCTACATACTGAAGTTTACTGCGACACACTGCAACATACTGCAACATACTAAAATGCACTGGAACATAGTGAAATAGACTGCAACACATTGAAATATACTGCAAAATACTGAAATACACTGCTATATACTGAAATACACTGCAACACACTACAACATACTGCAACATGCTAAAATATACTGCAACATACTGAAATACACTGCAAAATACTGAAATACACTGTAACATACTGAAGTATACTGCAAAATACTGAAATACACTGCTACATACTGAAATATACTGCAACACACTGCGACATACTGCAACATACTAAAATACACTGTAACATATTGAAATACACTGCAACACATTGAAATATACTGCAATGTACCGAAATATATGGTAAACTACTGAAATATACTGTCACACATTGAAAAAAACTGCAACATACTGAAATATACTGCGACACATTGCAATATACTGTAACATACTGAAATATGCTGTAGCACACTGAAATACACTGCAACTCACTGAAATATACTGCAACATACTGAAATACACTGTAACATATTGAAATATACTGCAACATACTGAAATACAGTGCTACATACTGAAATTTACTGCAACGTACTGCAACATAGTGAAATACACTGCAACATACTGCAAGATAGTGAATAACACTGTAACATACTGAAATACACCGCAAAATACTACAACATATTGAAATGCACTGTAACATATTGAAATACACTGCAACACATTGAAATATACTGCAACATACCTAAATATACGGTAATATACCAAAATATACTGTAACACATTGAAAAATACTGCAACATACTGAAATACACTGAAACACACCGAAAAACACTGAAAATACTGTAACACACTGAAATCTACTGCAAAATACTGAAATATACTGCAAAATACTGAAATACACTGCTACATACTGAAATATACTGCAACACACCGCAACATACTGCAACATACTAAAGTATACTGCAACATACTGAAATACACTGCAAAATACTGAAATACACTATAACATACTGAAATATACTGCAACATACTGAAATATACTGCTACATACTGAAATATACTGCAACACACTGCAACATACTGCAACATACTAGAATACACTGTAACATAATGAAATACACTGCAACACATTGAAATATACTGCAATGTACCGAAATATATGGTAAACTACTGAAATATACTGTCACACATTTAAAAATACTGCAACATACTGGAATATACTGCGACACATTGCAACATACTGTAACGTACTGAAATATGCTGTAGCACATTGAAATACACTGCAACTCACTGAAATATACTGCAACATACTGAAATACACTGTAACATATTGAAATATACTGCAACATACTGAAATACACTGCTACATACTAAAATATACTGCAACATACTGCAACATAGTGAAATACACTGTAAGATACTGAAATACACTGCAACATACTACAACATATTGAAATACACTGCAACACATTGAAATATACTGCATTATACCTAAATATACGGTGGTATACCAAAATATACTGTCACACATTGAAAAATACTGCAACATACTGAAATATACTGCGACACATTGCAATATACTGTAACATACTGAAAAATGCTGTAGCACACTGAAATACACTGCAACATACTGAAATACACTGTAACATATTGAAATATACTGCAACATACTGAAATACAGTGCTACATACTGAAATATACTGCAACATACTGCAACATAGTGAAATTCACTGTAACATACTGAAAAACACTGCAACATACTACAACATATTGAAATACACTGCAACACATTGAAATATACTGCAACATACCTAAATATACGGTGACATACCAAAATAAACTGTAACACATTTAAAAATACTGCAACATACTGAAATACACTGCAACATTCTGAAATACACTGCAAAATACTGTAACACACTGAAATATACTGCAACACACTGCAACATACTGCAACATACTAGAATACACTGTAACATATTGAAATATACTGCAAAATACTGAAATACACTGCTATATACTGAAATACACTGCAACGCACTACAACATACTGCAACATGCTAAAATATACTGCAACATACTGAAATACACTGCAAAATACTGAAATACACTGTAACATACTGAAGTATACTGCAACATACTGAAATACACTGCTACATACTGAAATATACTGCAACACACAGCAACATACTGCAACATACTAAAATACACTGTAATATATTGGAATACACTGCAACACATTGAAATATACTGCAAAATACTGAAATACACTGCTACATACTGAAGTTTACTGCGACACACTGCAACATACTGCAACATACTAAAATGCACTGTAACATAGTGAAATAGACTGCAACACATTGAAATATACTGCAAAATACTTAAATACACTGCTATATACTGAAATACACTGCAACACACTACAACATACTGCAACATGCTAAAATATACTGCAACATACTGAAATACACTGCAAAATACTGAAATACACTGTAACATACTGAAGTATACTGCAACATACTGAAATACACTGCTACATACTGAAATTTACTGCGACACACCGCAACATGCCGCAACGTACTAAAATACACTGTAACATATTGGAATAGACTGCAACACATTGAAATATACTGCAAAATACTGAAATACACTGCTACATACTGAAATATACTGCAACACACTGCAACATACTGCAACATACTAAAATATACTGCAACATACTGAAATACACTGCAGAATTCTGAAATACACTGTAACATACTGAAATATACTGCAAAATACTGAAATACACTGCTACATACTGAAATATACTGCAACACACTGCGACATACTGCAACATACTAAAATACACTGTAACATATTGAAATACACTGCAACACATTGAAATATACTGCAATGTACCGAAATATATGGTAAGCTACTGAAATATACTGTCACACATTGAAAAAAACTGCAACATACTGAAATATACTGCGACACATTGCAATATACTGTAACATACTGAAATATGCTGTAGCACACTGAAATACACTGCAACTCACTGAAATATACTGCAACATACTGAAATACACTGTAACATATTGAAATATACTGCAACATACTGAAATACAGTGCTACATACTGAAATTTACTGCAACGTACTGCAACATAGTGAAATACACTGCAACATACTGCAAGATAGTGAAATACACTGTAACATACTGAAATACACCGCAAAATACTACAACATATTGAAATGCACTGTAACATATTGAAATACACTGCAACACATTGAAATATACTGCAACATACCTAAATATACGGTAATATACCAAAATATACTGTAACACATTGAAAAATACTGCAACATACTGAAATACACTGAAACACACCGAAAAACACTGAAAATACTGTAACACACTGAAATATACTGCAAAATACTGAAATATACTGCAAAATACTGAAATACACTGCTACATATTGAAATATACTGCAACACACCGCAACATACTGCAACATACTAAAGTATACTGCAACATACTGAAATACACTGCAAAATACTGAAATACACTATAACATACTGAAATATACTGCAACATACTGAAATATACTGCTACATACTGAAATATACTGCAACACACTGCAACATACTGCAACATACTAGAATACACTGTAACATAATGAAATACACTGCAACACATTGAAATATACTGCAAAATACTGAAATACACTGCTATATACTGAAATATACTGCAACACACTACAACATACTGCAACATGCTAAAATCTACTGCAACATACTGAAATACCCTGCAAAATACTGAAACACACTGTAACATACTGAAATACACTGCTACATACTGAAATATACTGCATTACACTGCAACATACTGCAACATACTAAAACATACTGCAACATGCTGAAATACACTGCAGAATACTGAAATACACTGTAACATACTGAAATATACTGCAAAATACTGAAATACACTGCCACATACTGAAATATACTGCAACACACTGCGACATACTGCAACATACTAAAATACACTGTAACATATTGAAATACACTGCAACACATTGAAATATACTGCAATGTACCGAAATATATGGTAAACTACTGAAATATACTGTCACACATTTAAAAATACTGCAACATACTGAAATATACTGCGACACATTGCAACATACTGTAACGTACCGAAATATGCTGTAGCACATTGAAATACACTGCAACTCACTGAAATATACTGCAACATACTGAAGTACACTGTAACATATTGAAATATACTGCAACATACTGAAATACACTGCTACATACTAAAATATACTGCAACATACTGCAACATAGTGAAATACACTGTAAGATACTGAAATACACTGCAACATACTACAACATATTGAAATACACTGCACCACATTGAAATATACTGCATTATACCTAAATATACGGTGGTATACCAAAATATACTGTCACACATTGAAAAATACTGCAACATACTGAAATATACTGCGACACATTGCAATATACTGTAACATACTGAAAAATGCTGTAGCACACTGAAATACACTGCAACATACTGAAATACACTGTAACATATTGAAATATACTGCAACATACTGAAATACAGTGCTACATACTGAAATATACTGCAACATACTGCAACATAGTGAAATTCACTGTAACATACTGAAAAACACTGCAACATACTACAACATATTGAAATACACTGCAACACATTGAAATATACTGCAACATACCTAAATATACGGTGACATACCAAAATAAACTGTAACACATTTGAAAATACTGCAACATACTGAAATACACTGCAACATTCTGAAATACACTGCAAAATACTGTAACACACTGCAACATACTGCAACATACTAGAATACACTGTAACATATTGAAATATACTGGAACATACTGAAATACACTGCTACATACTGAAATTTACTGCGACACACTGCAACATACTGCAACATACTAAAATGCACTGTAACATAGTGAAATAGACTGCAACACATTGAAATATACTGCAAAATACTGAAATACACTGCTATATACTGAAATACACTGCAACACACTACAACATACTGCAACATGCTAAAATATACTGCAACATACTGAAATACACTGCAAAATACTGAAATACACTGTAACATACTGAAGTATACTGCAACATACTGAAATACACTGCTACATACTGAAATATACTGCAAGACACAGCAACATACTGCAACATACTAAAATACACTGTAACATATTGGAATACATTGCAACACATTGAAATATACTGCAAAATACTGAAATACACTGCTACATACTGAAATATACTGCGACACACCGCAACATACCGCAACGTACTAAAATACACTGTAACATTTTGAAATAGACTGCAACACATTGAAATATACTGCAATGTACCGAAATATATGGTAAACTACTGAAATATACTGTCACACATGGAAAAACACTGCAACATACTGAAATATACTGCGACACATTGCAATATACTGTAACGTACTGAAATATGCTGTAGCACATTGAAATACACTGCAACTCACTGAAATATACTGCAACATACTGAAATACACTGTGACATATTGAAATATACTGCAACATACTGAAATACACTGCTACATACTAAAATATACTGCAACATACTGCAACATAGTGAAATACACTGTAACATACTGAAATACACTGCAACATACTACAACATATTGAAATACACTGCAACACATTGAAATATACTGCATTATACCTAAATATACTGTGATATACCAAAATATACTGTAACACATTTAGAAATACTGCAACATACTGAAAGACACTGCAACACACTGAAATACACTGCAAAATACTGTAACACACTGAAATATACTGCAACACACTGCAACATACTGCAACATACTAAAATATACTGCAACATACTGAAATACACTGCAAAATATTCAAATACACTGTAACATATTGAAATATACTGCAACATACTGAAATACAGTGCTACATACTGAAATATACTGCAACATGCTGCAACATAGTGAAATACACTGCAACATACTGCAAGATAGTGAAATACACTGTAACATACTGAAATACACCGCAAAATACTACAACATATTGAAATGCACTGTAACATATTGAAATACACTGCAACACATTGAAATATACTGCAACATACCTAAATATACGGTAATATACCAAAATATACTGTAACACATTGAAAAATACTGCAACATACTGAAATACACTGCAACACACCGAAAAACACTGAAAATACTGTAACACACTGAAATATACTGCAAAATACTGAAATATACTGCAAAATACTGAAATACACTGCTACATACTGAAATATTCTGCAACACACTGCAACATACTGCAACATACTAAAGTATACTGCAACATACTGAAATACACTGCAAAATACTGAAATACACTATAACATACTGAAATATACTTCAACATACTGAAATATACTGCTACATACTGAAATATACTGCAACACACTGCAACATACTGCAACATACTAGAATACACTGTAACATAATGAAATACACTGCAACACATTGAGATATACTGCAAAATACTGAAATACACTGCTATATACTGAAATACACTGCAACACACTACAACATACTGCAACATGCTAAAAGCTGCAACATACTGAAATACACTGCTACATACTGAAGTATACTGCAAAACACAGCAACATACTGCAACATACTAAAATATACTGCAACATACTAGAATACACTGTAACATAATGAAATACACTGCAACACATTGAAATATACTGCAAAATACTGAAATACACTGCTATATACTGAAATATACTGCAACACACTACAACATACTGCAACATGCTAAAATACACTGTAACATATTGGAATACATTGCAACACATTGAAATATACTGCAAAATACTGAAATACACTGCAACATACTGAAATATACTGCGACACATTGCAATATACTGTAACATACTGAAAAATGCTGTAGCACACTGAAATACACTGCAACATACTGAAATACACTGTAACATATTGAAATATACTGCAACATACTGAAATACAGTGCTACATACTGAAATATACTGCAACATACTGCAACATAGTGAAATTCACTGTAACATACTGAAAAACACTGCAACATACTACAACATATTGAAATACACTGCAACACATTGAAATATACTGCAACATACCTAAATATACGGTGACATACCAAAATAAACTGTAACACATTTAAAAATACTGCAACATACTGAAATACACTGCAACATTCTGAAATACACTGCAAAATACTGTAACACACTGAAATATACTGCAACACACTGCAACATACTGCAACATACTAGAATACACTGTAACATATTGAAATATACTGCAAAATACTGAAATACACTGCTATATACTGAAATACACTGCAACGCACTACAACATACTGCAACATGCTAAAATATACTGCAACATACTGAAATACACTGCAAAATACTGAAATACACTGTAACATACTGAAGTATACTGCAACATACTGAAATACACTGCTACATACTGAAATATACTGCAACACACAGCAACATACTGCAACATACTAAAATACACTGTAATATATTGGAATACACTGCAACACATTGAAATATACTGCAAAATACTGAAATACACTGCTACATACTGAAGTTTACTGCGACACACTGCAACATACTGCAACATACTAAAATGCACTGTAACATAGTGAAATAGACTGCAACACATTGAAATATACTGCAAAATACTTAAATACACTGCTATATACTGAAATACACTGCAACACACTACAACATACTGCAACATGCTAAAATATACTGCAACATACTGAAATACACTGCAAAATACTGAAATACACTGTAACATACTGAAGTATACTGCAACATACTGAAATACACTGCTACATACTGAAATTTACTGCGACACACCGCAACATGCCGCAACGTACTAAAATACACTGTAACATATTGGAATAGACTGCAACACATTGAAATATACTGCAAAATACTGAAATACACTGCTACATACTGAAATATACTGCAACACACTGCAACATACTGCAACATACTAAAATATACTGCAACATACTGAAATACACTGCAGAATTCTGAAATACACTGTAACATACTGAAATATACTGCAAAATACTGAAATACACTGCTACATACTGAAATATACTGCAACACACTGCGACATACTGCAACATACTAAAATACACTGTAACATATTGAAATACACTGCAACACATTGAAATATACTGCAATGTACCGAAATATATGGTAAGCTACTGAAATATACTGTCACACATTGAAAAAAACTGCAACATACTGAAATATACTGCGACACATTGCAATATACTGTAACATACTGAAATATGCTGTAGCACACTGAAATACACTGCAACTCACTGAAATATACTGCAACATACTGAAATACACTGTAACATATTGAAATATACTGCAACATACTGAAATACAGTGCTACATACTGAAATTTACTGCAACGTACTGCAACATAGTGAAATACACTGCAACATACTGCAAGATAGTGAAATACACTGTAACATACTGAAATACACCGCAAAATACTACAACATATTGAAATGCACTGTAACATATTGAAATACACTGCAACACATTGAAATATACTGCAACATACCTAAATATACGGTAATATACCAAAATATACTGTAACACATTGAAAAATACTGCAACATACTGAAATACACTGAAACACACCGAAAAACACTGAAAATACTGTAACACACTGAAATATACTGCAAAATACTGAAATATACTGCAAAATACTGAAATACACTGCTACATATTGAAATATACTGCAACACACCGCAACATACTGCAACATACTAAAGTATACTGCAACATACTGAAATACACTGCAAAATACTGAAATACACTATAACATACTGAAATATACTGCAACATACTGAAATATACTGCTACATACTGAAATATACTGCAACAGACTGCAACATACTGCAACATACTAGAATACACTGTAACATAATGAAATACACTGCAACACATTGAAATATACTGCAAAATACTGAAATACACTGCTATATACTGAAATATACTGCAACACACTACAACATACTGCAACATGCTAAAATCTACTGCAACATACTGAAATACCCTGCAAAATACTGAAACACACTGTAACATACTGAAATACACTGCTACATACTGAAATATACTGCATTACACTGCAACATACTGCAACATACTAAAACATACTGCAACATGCTGAAATACACTGCAGAATACTGAAATACACTGTAACATACTGAAATATACTGCAAAATACTGAAATACACTGCCACATACTGAAATATACTGCAACACACTGCGACATACTGCAACATACTAAAATACACTGTAACATATTGAAATACACTGCAACACATTGAAATATACTGCAATGTACCGAAATATATGGTAAACTACTGAAATATACTGTCACACATTTAAAAATACTGCAACATACTGAAATATACTGCGACACATTGCAACATACTGTAACGTACCGAAATATGCTGTAGCACATTGAAATACACTGCAACTCACTGAAATATACTGCAACATACTGAAGTACACTGTAACATATTGAAATATACTGCAACATACTGAAATACACTGCTACATACTAAAATATACTGCAACATACTGCAACATAGTGAAATACACTGTAAGATACTGAAATACACTGCAACATACTACAACATATTGAAATACACTGCACCACATTGAAATATACTGCATTATACCTAAATATACGGTGGTATACCAAAATATACTGTCACACATTGAAAAATACTGCAACATACTGAAATATACTGCGACACATTGCAATATACTGTAACATACTGAAAAATGCTGTAGCACACTGAAATACACTGCAACATACTGAAATACACTGTAACATATTGAAATATACTGCAACATACTGAAATACAGTGCTACATACTGAAATATACTGCAACATACTGCAACATAGTGAAATTCACTGTAACATACTGAAAAACACTGCAACATACTACAACATATTGAAATACACTGCAACACATTGAAATATACTGCAACATACCTAAATATACGGTGACATACCAAAATAAACTGTAACACATTTGAAAATACTGCAACATACTGAAATACACTGCAACATTCTGAAATACACTGCAAAATACTGTAACACACTGCAACATACTGCAACATACTAGAATACACTGTAACATATTGAAATATACTGGAACATACTGAAATACACTGCTACATACTGAAATTTACTGCGACACACTGCAACATACTGCAACATACTAAAATGCACTGTAACATAGTGAAATAGACTGCAACACATTGAAATATACTGCAAAATACTGAAATACACTGCTATATACTGAAATACACTGCAACACACTACAACATACTGCAACATGCTAAAATATACTGCAACATACTGAAATACACTGCAAAATACTGAAATACACTGTAACATACTGAAGTATACTGCAACATACTGAAATACACTGCTACATACTGAAATATACTGCAAGACACAGCAACATACTGCAACATACTAAAATACACTGTAACATATTGGAATACATTGCAACACATTGAAATATACTGCAAAATACTGAAATACACTGCTACATACTGAAATATACTGCGACACACCGCAACATACCGCAACGTACTAAAATACACTGTAACATTTTGAAATAGACTGCAACACATTGAAATATACTGCAATGTACCGAAATATATGGTAAACTACTGAAATATACTGTCACACATGGAAAAACACTGCAACATACTGAAATATACTGCGACACATTGCAATATACTGTAACGTACTGAAATATGCTGTAGCACATTGAAATACACTGCAACTCACTGAAATATACTGCAACATACTGAAATACACTGTGACATATTGAAATATACTGCAACATACTGAAATACACTGCTACATACTAAAATATACTGCAACATACTGCAACATAGTGAAATACACTGTAACATACTGAAATACACTGCAACATACTACAACATATTGAAATACACTGCAACACATTGAAATATACTGCATTATACCTAAATATACTGTGATATACCAAAATATACTGTAACACATTTAAAAATACTGCAACATACTGAAAGACACTGCAACACACTGAAATACACTGCAAAATACTGTAACACACTGAAATATACTGCAACACACTGCAACATACTGCAACATACTAAAATATACTGCAACATACTGAAATACACTGCAAAATATTCAAATACACTGTAACATATTGAAATATACTGCAACATACTGAAATACAGTGCTACATACTGAAATATACTGCAACATGCTGCAACATAGTGAAATACACTGCAACATACTGCAAGATAGTGAAATACACTGTAACATACTGAAATACACCGCAAAATACTACAACATATTGAAATGCACTGTAACATATTGAAATACACTGCAACACATTGAAATATACTGCAACATACCTAAATATACGGTAATATACCAAAATATACTGTAACACATTGAAAAATACTGCAACATACTGAAATACACTGCAACACACCGAAAAACACTGAAAATACTGTAACACACTGAAATATACTGCAAAATACTGAAATATACTGCAAAATACTGAAATACACTGCTACATACTGAAATATTCTGCAACACACTGCAACATACTGCAACATACTAAAGTATACTGCAACATACTGAAATACACTGCAAAATACTGAAATACACTATAACATACTGAAATATACTTCAACATACTGAAATATACTGCTACATACTGAAATATACTGCAACACACTGCAACATACTGCAACATACTAGAATACACTGTAACATAATGAAATACACTGCAACACATTGAGATATACTGCAAAATACTGAAATACACTGCTATATACTGAAATACACTGCAACACACTACAACATACTGCAACATGCTAAAAGCTGCAACATACTGAAATACACTGCTACATACTGAAGTATACTGCAAAACACAGCAACATACTGCAACATACTAAAATATACTGCAACATACTAGAATACACTGTAACATAATGAAATACACTGCAACACATTGAAATATACTGCAAAATACTGAAATACACTGCTATATACTGAAATATACTGCAACACACTACAACATACTGCAACATGCTAAAATACACTGTAACATATTGGAATACATTGCAACACATTGAAATATACTGCAAAATACTGAAATACACTGCTACATACTGAAATATACTGCGACACACCGCAACATACCGCAACGTACTAAAATACACTGTAACATATTGAAATAGACTGCAACACATTGAAATATACTGCAAAATACTGAAATACACTGCTACATACTGAAATATACTGCAACACACTGCAACATACTGCAACATACTAAAATATACTGCAACATACTGAAATACACTGCAGAATACTGAAATACACTGTAACATACTGAAATATACTGCAAAATACTGAAATACACCGCTACATACTGAAATATACTGCAACACACTGCGACATACTGCAACATACTAAAATACACTGTAACATATTGAAATACACTGCAACACATTGAAATATACTGCAATGTACCGAAATATATGGTAAACTACTGAAATATACTGCAACACACTACAACATACTGCAACATGCTAAAATATACTGCAACATACTGAAATACACTGCAAAATACTGAAATACACTGTAACATACTGAAGTATACTGCAACATACTGAAATACACTGCTACATACTGAAATATACTGCAACACACAGCAACATACTGCAACATACTAAAATACACTGTAACATATTGGAATACACTGCAACACATTGAAATATACTGCAAAATACTGAAATACACTGCTACATACTGAAGTTTACTGCGACACACTGCAACATACTGCAACATACTAAAATGCACTGTAACATAGTGAAATAAACTGCAACACATTGAAATATACTGCAAAATACTGAAATACACTGCTATATACTGAAATACACTGCAACACACTACAACATACTGCAACATGCTAAAATATACTGCAACATACTGAAATACACTGCAAAATACTGAAATACACTGTAACATACTGAAGTATACTGCAACATACTGAAATACACTGCTACATACTGAAATTTACTGCGACACACCGCAACATACCGCAACGTACTAAAATACACTGTAACATATTGGAATAGACTGCAACACATTGAAATATACTGCAAAGTACTGAAATACACTGCTACATACTGAAATATACTGCAACACACTGCAACATACTGCAACATACTAAAATATACTGCAGCATACTGAAATACACTGCAGAATACTGAAATACACTGTAACATACTGAAATATACTGCAAAATACTGAAATACACTGCTACATACTGAAATATACTGCAACACACTGCGACATACTGCAACATACTAAAATACACTGTAACATATTGAAATACACTGCAACACATTGAAATATACTGCAATGTACCGAAATATATGGTAAACTACTGAAATATACTGTCACATATTGAAAAAAACTGCAACATACTGAAATATACTGCGACACATTGCAATATACTGTAACATACTGAAAGATGCTGTAGCACACTGAAATACACTGCAACTCACTGAAATATACTGCAACATACTGAAATACACTGTAACATATTGAAATATACTGCAACATACTGAAATACAGTGCTACATACTGAAATTTACTGCAACGTACTGCAACATAGTGAAATACACTGCAACATACTGCAAGATAGTGAAATACACTGTAACATACTGAAATACACCGCAAAATACTACAACATATTGAAATGCACTGTAACATATTGAAATACACTGCAACACATTGAAATATACTGCAACATACCTAAATATACGGTAATATACCAAAATATACTGTAACACATTGAAAAATACTGCAACATACTGAAATACACTGAAACACACCGAAAAACACTGCAAAATACTGTAACACACTGAAATATACTGCAACGCACTGCAACATACTGCAACATACTAGAATACACTGTAACATATTGAAATATACTGCAACATACTGAAATACACTGCTACATACTGAAATATACTGCAACACACTGCAACATACTGCAACATACTGGAATACACTGTAACATAATGAAATACACTGCAACACCTTGAAATATACTGCAAAATACTGAAATACACTGCTATATACTGAAATATACTGCAACACACTACAACATACTGCAACATGCTAAAATCTACTGCAACATACTGAAATACCCTGCAAAATACTGAAACACACTGTAACATACTGAAATACACTGCTACATACTGAAATATACTGCAACACACTGCAACATACTGCAACATACTAAAATATACTGCAACATACTGAAATACACTGCAGAATACTGAAATACACTGTAACATACTGAAATATACTGCAAAATACTGAAATACACTGCCACATACTGAAATATACTGCAACACACTGCAACATACTGCAACATACTAAAATACACTGTAACATATTGAAATACACTGCAACACATTGAAATATACTGCAATGTACCGAAATATATGGTAAACTACTGAAATATACTGTCACACATTGAAAAATACTGCAACATACTGAAATATACTGCGACACATTGCAATATACTGTAACATACTGAAATATGCTGTAGCACACTGAAATACACTGCAACATACTGAAATACACTGTAACATATTGAAATATACTGCAACACACTGCAATACAGTGCTACATACTGAAATATACTGCAACATACTGCAACATAGTGAAATTCACTGTAACATACTGAAAAACACTGCAACATACTACAACATATTAAAATACACTGCAACACATTGAAATATACTGCAACATACCTAAATATACGGTGATATACCAAAATAAACTGTAACACATTTAAAAAGACTGCAACATACTGAAATACACTGCAACACTCTGAAATACACTGCAAAATACTGTAACACACTGAAATATACTGCAACACACTGCAACATACTGCAACATACTAGAATACACTGTAACATATTGAAATATACTGCAACATACTGAAATACACTGCTACATACTGAAATTTACTGCGACATACAGCAACATACTGCAACATACTAAAATACACTGTAACATATTGGAATACACTGCAACACATTGAAATATACTGCAAAATACTGAAATACACTGCTACATACTGAAATATACTGCAACACACTGCAACATACTGCAACATACTAAAGTATACTGCAACATACTGAAATACACTGCAGAATACTGAAATACACTGTAACATACTGAAATATACTGCAAAATACTGAAATACATTGCTACATACTGAAATATACTGCAACACACTGCGACATACTGCAACATACTAAAATGCACTGTAACATAGTGAAATAGACTGCAACACATTGAAATATACTGCAAAATACTGAAATACAGTGCTACATACTGAAATATACTGCAACATACTGCAACATAGTGAAATAAACTGCAACATACTGCAAGATAGTGAAATACACTGTAACATACTGAAATACACTGCAGAATACTGAAATACACTGTAACATACTGAAATATACTGCAAAATACTGAAATACACTGCTACATACTGAAATATACTGCAACACACTGCGGCATACTGCAACATACTAAAATACACTGTAACATATAGAAATACACTGCAACACATTGAAATATACTGCAATGTACCGAAATATATGGTAAACTACTGAAATATACTGTCACACATTGAAAAAAACTGCAAAATACTGAAATATACTGCGACACATTGCAATATACTGTAACATACTGAAATATGCTGTAGCACACTGAAATACACTGCAACTCACTGAAATATACTGCAACATACTGAAATACACTGTAACATATTGAAATATACTGCAACATACTGAAATACAGTGCTACATACTGAAATTTACTGCAACGTACTGCAACATAGTGAAATACACTGCAACATACTGCAAGATAGTGAAATACACTGTAACATACTGAAATACACCGCAAAATACTACAACATATTGAAATGCACTGTAACATATTGAAATATACTGCAACATACTGAAATACAGTGCTACATACTGAAATTTACTGCAACGTACTGCAACATAGTGAAGTACACTGCAACATACTGCAAGATAGTGAAATACACTGTAACATACTGAAATACACCGCAAAATACTACAACATATTGAAATGCACTGTAACATATTGAAATACACTGCAACACATTGAAATATACTGCAACATACCTAAATATACGGTAATATACCAAAATATACTGTAACACATTGAAAAATACTGCAACATACTGAAATACACTGAAACACACCGAAAAACACTGAAAATACTGTAACACACTGAAATATACTGCAAAATACTGAAATATACTGCAAAATACTGAAATACACTGCTACATACTGAAATATACTGCAACACACCGCAACATACTGCAACATACTAAAGTATACTGCAACATACTGAAATACACTGCAAAATACTGAAATACACTATAACATACTGAAATATACTGCAACATACTGAAATATACTGCTACATACTGAAATATACTGCAACACACTGCAACATACTGCAACATACTAGAATACACTGTAACATAATGAAATACACTGCAACACATTGAAATATACTGCAAAATACTGAAATACACTGCTATATACTGAAATATACTGCAACACACTACAACATACTGCAACATGCTAAAATCTACTGCAACATACTGAAATACCCTGCAAAATACTGAAACACACTGTAACATACTGAAATACACTGCTACATACTGAAATATACTGCAACACACTGCAACATACTGCAACATACTAAAATATACTGCAACATACTGAAATACACTGCAGAATACTGAAATACACTGTAACATACTGAAATATACTGCAAAATACTGAAATACACTGCTACATACTGAAATATACTGCAACACACTGCGACATACTGCAACATACTAAAATACACTGTAACATATTGAAATACACTGCAACACATTGAAATATACTGCAATGTACCGAAATATATGGTAAACTACTGAAATATACTGTCACACATTTAAAAATACTGCAACATACTGAAATATACTGCGACACATTGCAACATACTGTAACGTACTGAAATATGCTGTAGCACATTGAAATACACTGCAACTCACTGAAATATACTGCAACATACTGAAATACACTGTAACATATTGAAATATACTGCAACATACTGAAATACACTGCTACATACTAAAATATACTGCAACATACTGCAACATAGTGAAATACACTGTAAGATACTGAAATACACTGCAACATACTACAACATATTGAAATACACTGCAACACATTGAAATATACTGCATTATACCTAAATATACGGTGGTATACCAAAATATACTGTCACACATTGAAAAATACTGCAACATACTGAAATATACTGCGACACATTGCAATATACTGTAACATACTGAAAAATGCTGTAGCACACTGAAATACACTGCAACATACTGAAATACACTGTAACATATTGAAATATACTGCAACATACTGAAATACAGTGCTACATACTGAAATATACTGCAACATACTGCAACATAGTGAAATTCATTGTAACATACTGAAAAACACTGCAACATACTACAACATATTGAAATACACTGCAACACATTGAAATATACTGCAACATACCTAAATATACGGTGACATACCAAAATAAACTGTAACACATTTAAAAATACTGCAACATACTGAAATACACTGCAACATTCTGAAATACACTGCAAAATACTGTAACACACTGAAATATACTGCAACACACTGAAAAATACTGCAACATACTAGAATACACTGTAACATATTGAAATATACTGCAAAATACTGAAATACACTGCTATATACTGAAATACACTGCAACACACTACAACATACTGCAACATGCTAAAATATACTGCAACATACTGAAATACACTGCAAAATACTGAAATACACTGTAACATACTGAAGTATACTGCAACATACTGAAATACACTGCTACATACTGAAATATAGTGCAACACACAGCAACATACTGCAACATACTAAAATACACTGTAACATATTGGAATACACTGCAACACATTGAAATATACTGCAAAATACTGAAATACACTGCTACATACTGAAGTTTACTGCGACACACTGCAACATACTGCAACATACTAAAATGCACTGTAACATAGTGAAATAGACTGCAACACATTGAAATATACTGCAAAATACTTAAATACACTGCTATATACTGAAATACACTGCAACACACTACAACATACTGCAACATGCTAAAATATACTGCAACATACTGAAATATACTGCAAAATACTGAAATACACTGCCACATACTGAAATATACTGCAACACACTGCGACATACTGCAACATACTAAAATACACTGTAACATATTGAAATACACTGCAACACATTGAAATATACCGCAATGTAACGAAATATATGGTAAACTACTGAAATATACTGTCACACATTTAAAAATACTGCAACATACTGAAATATACTGCGACACATTGCAACATACTGTAACGTACTGAAATATGCTGTAGCACATTGAAATACACTGCAACTCACTGAAGTATACTGCAACATACTGAAATACACTGTAACATATTGAAATATACTGCAACATACTGAAATACACTGCTACATACTAAAATATACTGCAACATACTGCAACCTAGTGAAATACACTGTAAGATACTGAAATACACTGCAACATACTACAACATATTGAAATACACTGCAACACATTGAAATATACTGCATTATACCTAAATATACGGTGGTATACCAAAATATACTGTCACACATTGAAAAATACTGAAACATACTGAAATATACTGCGACACATTGCAATATACTGTAACATACTGAAAAATGCTGTAGCACACTGAAATACACTGCAACATACCGAAATACACTGTAACATATTGAAATATACTGCAACATACTGAAATACAGTGCTACATACTGAAATATACTGCAACATACTGCAACATAGTGAAATTCACTGTAACATACTGAAAAACACTGCAACATACTACAACATATTGAAATACACTGCAACACATTGAAATATACTGCAACATACCTAAATATACGGTGACATACCAAAATAAACTGTAACACATTTAAAAATACTGCAACATACTGAAATACACTGCAACATTCTGAAATACACTGCAAAATACTGTAACACACTGAAATATACTGCAACACACTGCAACATACTGCAACATACTAGAATACACTGTAACATATTGAAATATACTGGAACATACTGAAATACACTGCTACATACTGAAATTTACTGCGACACACTGCAACATACTGCAACATACTAAAATGCACTGTAACATAGTGAAATAGACTGCAACACATTGAAATATACTGCAAAATACTGAAATACACTGCTATATACTGAAATACACTGCAACACACTACAACATACTGCAACATGCTAAAATATACTGCAACATACTGAAATACACTGCAAAATACTGAAATACACTGTAACATACTGAAGTATACTGCAACATACTGAAATACACTGCTACATACTGAAATATACTGCAACACACAGCAACATACTGCAACATACTAAAATACACTGTAACATATTGGAATACATTGCAACACATTGAAATATACTGCAAAATACTGAAATACACTGCTACATACTGAAATATACTGCGACACACCGCAACATACCGCAACGTACTAAAATACACTGTAACATATTGAAATAGACTGCAACACATTGAAATATACTGCAAAATACTGAAATACACTGCTACATACTGAAATATACTGCAACACACTGCAACATACTGCAACATACTAAAATATACTGCAACATACTGAAATACACTGCAGAATACCGAAATACACTGTAACATACTGAAATATACTGCAAAATACCGAAATACACCGCTACATACTGAAATATACTGCAACACACTGCGACATACTGCAACATACTAAAATACACTGTAACATATTGAAATACACTGCAACACATTGAAATATACTGCAAAATACTGAAATACACTGCTATATACTGAAATATACTGCAACACACTACAACATACTGCAACATGCTAAAATCTACTGCAACATACTGAAATACCCTGCAAAATACTGAAACACACTGTAACATACTGAAATACACTGCTACATACTGAAATATACTGCAACACACTGCAACATACTGCAACATACTAAAATATACTGCAACATACTGAAATACACTGCAGAATACTGAAATACACTGTAACATACTGAAATATACTGCAAAATACTGAAATACACTGCCACATACTGAAATATACTGCAACACACTGCGACATACTGCAACATACTAAAATACACTGTAACATATTGAAATACACTGCAACACATTGAAATATACTGCAATGTACCGAAATATATGGTAAACTACTGAAATATACTGTCACACATTTAAAAATACTGCAACATACTGAAATATACTGCGACACATTGCAACATACTGTAACGTACTGAAATATGCTGTAGCACATTGAAATACACTGCAACTCACTGAAATATACTGCAACATACTGAAATACACTGTAACATATTGAAATATACTGCAACATACTGAAATACACTGCTACATACTAAAATTTACTGCAACATACTGCAACATAGTGAAATACACTGTAAGATACTGAAATACACTGCAACATACTACAACATATTGAAATACACTGCAACACATTGAAATATACTGCATTATACCTAAATATACGGTGGTATACCAAAATATACTGTCACACATTGAAAAATACTGAAACATACTGAAATATACTGCGACACATTGCAATATACTGTAACATACTGAAAAATGCTGTAGCACACTGAAATACACTGTTACATACTGAAATTTACTGCGACATACAGCAACATACTAAAATACACTGTAACATATTGAAATACACTGCAACACATTGAAATATACTGCAATGTTCCAAAATATATGGTAAACTACTGAAATATACTGTCACACATTGAAAAATACTGCAACATACTGAAATATACTGCGACACATTGCAATATACTGTAACATACTGAATTATGCTGTAGCACACTGAAATACACTGCAACATACTGAAGTACACTGTAACATAATGAAATATACTGCAACATACTGAAATACAGTGCTACATACTGAAATATACTGCAACATACTGCAACATAGTGAAATTCACTGTAACATACTGAAAAACACTGCAACATACTACAACATATTGAAATACACTGCAACACATTGAAATATACTGCAACATACCTAAATATACGGTGATATACCAAAATAAACTGTAACACATTTAAAAAGACTGCAACATACTGAAATACACTGCAACACTCTGAAATACACTGCAAAATACTGTAACACACTGAAATATACTGCAACACACTGCAACATACTGCAACATACTAGAATACACTGTAACATATTGAAATATACTGCAACATACTGAAATTCCCTGCTACATGCTGAAATTTACTGCGACATACAGCAACATACTGCAACATACTAAAATACACTGTAACATATTGGAATACACTGCAACACATTGAAATATACTTCAAAATACTGAAATACACTGCTACATACTGAAGTTTACTGCGACACACTGCAACATACTGCAACATACTGAAATGCACTGTAACATAGTGAAATAGACTGCAACACATTGAAATATACTGCAAAATACTGAAATACACTGCTATATACTGAAATACACTGCAACACACTACAACATACTGCAACATGCTAAAATATACTGCAACATACTGAAATACACTGCAAAATACTGAAATACACTGTAACATACTGAAGTATACTGCAACATACTGAAATACACTGCTACATACTGAAATTTACTGCGACACACCGCAACATACCGCAACGTACTAAAATACACTGTAACATATTGGAATAGACTGCAACACATTGAAATATACTGCAAAATACTGAAATACACTGCTACATACTGAAATATACTGCAACACACTGCAACATACTGCAACATACTAAAATATACTGCAACATACTGAAATACACTGCAGAATACTGAAATACACTGTAACATACTGAAATATACTGCAAAATACTGAAATACACTGCTACATACTGAAATATACTGCAACACACTGCGACATACTGCAACATACTAAAATACACTGTAACATATAGAAATACACTGCAACACATTGAAATATACTGCAATGTACCGAAATATATGGTAAACTACTGAAATATACTGTCACACATTGAAAAAAACTGCAAAATACTGAAATATACTGCGACACATTGCAATATACTGTAACATACTGAAATATGCTGTAGCACACTGAAATACACTGCAACTCACTGAAATATACTGCAACATACTGAAATACACTGTAACATATTGAAATATACTGTAACATACTGAAATACAGTGCTACATACTGAAATTTACTGCAACGTACTGCAACATAGTGAAATACACTGCAACATACTGCAAGATAGTGAAATACACTGTAACATACTGAAATACACCGCAAAATACTGCAACATATTGAAATGCACTGTAACATATTGAAATATACTGCAACATACTGAAATACAGTGCTACATACTGAAATTTACTGCAACGTACTGCAACATAGTGAAATACACTGCAACATACTGCAAGATAGTGAAATACACTGTAACATACTGAAATACACCGCAAAATACTACAACATATTGAAATGCACTGTAACATATTGAAATACACTGCAACACATTGAAATATACTGCAACATACCTAAATATACGGTAATATACCAAAATATACTGTAACACATTGAAAAATACTGCAACATACTGAAATACACTGAAACACACCGAAAAACACTGAAAATACTGTAACACACTGAAATATACTGCAAAATACTGAAATATACTGCAAAATACTGAAATACACTGCTACATACTGAAATATACTGCAACACACCGCAACATACTGCAACATACTAAAGTATACTGCAACATACTGAAATACACTGCAAAATACTGAAATACACTATAACATACTGAAATATACTGCAACATACTGAATGATACTGCTACATACTGAAATATACTGCAACACACTGCAACATACTGCAACATACTAGAATACACTGTAACATAATGAAATACACTGCAACACATTGAAATATACTGCAAAATACTGAAATACACTGCTATATACTGAAATATACTGCAACACACTACAACATACTGCAACATGCTAAAATCTACTGCAACATACTGAAATACCCTGCAAAATACTGAAACACACTGTAACATACTGAAATACACTGCTACATACTGAAATATACTGCAACACACTGCAACATACTGCAACATACTAAAATATACTGCAACATACTGAAATACACTGCAGAATACTGAAATACACTGTAACATACTGAAATATACTGCAAAATACTGAAATACACTGCTACATACTGAAATATACTGCAACACACTGCGACATACTGCAACATACTAAAATACACTGTAACATATTGAAATACACTGCAACACATTGAAATATACTGCAATGTACCGAAATATATGGTAAACTACTGAAATATACTGTCACACATTTAAAAATACTGCAACATACTGAAATATACTGCGACACATTGCAACATACTGTAACGTACTGAAATATGCTGTAGCACATTGAAATACACTGCAACTCACTGAAATATACTGCAACATACTGAAATACACTGTAACATATTGAAATATACTGCAACATACTGAAATACACTGCTACATACTAAAATATACTGCAACATACTGCAACATAGTGAAATACACTGTAAGATACTGAAATACACTGCAACATACTACAACATATTGAAATACACTGCAACACATTGAAATATACTGCATTATACCTAAATATACGGTGGTATACCAAAATATACTGTCACACATTGAAAAATACTGCAACATACTAAAATATACTGCGACACATTGCAATATACTGTAACATACTGAAAAATGCTGTAGCACACTGAAATACACTGCAACATACTGAAATACACTGTAACATATTGAAATATACTGCAACATACTGAAATACAGTGCTACATACTGAAATATACTGCAACATACTGCAACATAGTGAAATTCACTGTAACATACTGAAAAACACTGCAACATACTACAACATATTGAAGTACACTGCAACACATTGAAATATACTGCAACATACCTAAATATACGGTGACATACCAAAATAAACTGTAACACATTTAAAAATACTGCAACATACTGAAATACACTGCAACATTCTGAAATACACTGCAAAATACTGTAACACACTGAAATATACTGCAACACACTGCAACATACTGCAACATACTAGAATACACTGTAACATATTGAAATATACTGCAAAATACTGAAATACACTGCTATATACTGAAATACACTGCAACACACTACAACATACTGCAACATGCTAAAATATACTGCAACATACTGAAATACACTGCAAAATACTGAAATACACTGTAACATACTGAAGTATACTGCAACATACTGAAATACACTGCTACATACTGAAATATAGTGCAACACACAGCAACATACTGCAACATACTAAAATACACTGTAACATATTGGAATACACTGCAACACATTGAAATATACTGCAAAATACTGAAATACACTGCTACATACTGAAGTTTACTGCGACACACTGCAACATACTGCAACATACTAAAATGCACTGTAACATAGTGAAATAGACTGCAACACATTGAAATATACTGCAAAATACTTAAATACACTGCTATATACTGAAATACACTGCAACACACTACAACATACTGCAACATGCTAAAATATACTGCAACATACTGAAATATACTGCAAAATACTGAAATACACTGCCACATACTGAAATATACTGCAACACACTGCGACATACTGCAACATACTAAAATACACTGTAACATATTGAAATACACTGCAACACATTGAAATATACTGCAATGTAACGAAATATATGGTAAACTACTGAAATATACTGTCACACATTTAAAAATACTGCAACATACTGAAATATACTGCGACACATTGCAACATACTGTAACGTACTGAAATATGCTGTAGCACATTGAAATACACTGCAACTCACTGAAGTATACTGCAACATACTGAAATACACTGTAACATATTGAAATATACTGCAACATACTGAAATACACTGCTACATACTAAAATATACTGCAACATACTGCAACATAGTGAAATACACTGTAAGATACTGAAATACACTGCAACATACTACAACATATTGAAATACACTGCAACACATTGAAATATACTGCATTATACCTAAATATACGGTGGTATACCAAAATATACTGTCACACATTGAAAAATACTGAAACATACTGAAATATACTGCGACACATTGCAATATACTGTAACATACTGAAAAATGCTGTAGCACACTGAAATACACTGCAACATACCGAAATACACTGTAACATATTGAAATATACTGCAACATACTGAAATACAGTGCTACATACTGAAATATACTGCAACATACTGCAACATAGTGAAATTCACTGTAACATACTGAAAAACACTGCAACATACTACAACATATTGAAATACACTGCAACACATTGAAATATACTGCAACATACCTAAATATACGGTGACATACCAAAATAAACTGTGACACATTTAAAAATACTGCAACATACTGAAATACACTGCAACATTCTGAAATACACTGCAAAATACTGTAACACACTGAAATATACTGCAACACACTGCAACATACTGCAACATACTAGAATACACTGTAACATATTGAAATATACTGGAACATACTGAAATACACTGCTACATACTGAAATTTACTGCGACACACTGCAACATACTGCAACATACTAAAATGCACTGTAACATAGTGAAATAGACTGCAACACATTGAAATATACTGCAAAATACTGAAATACACTGCTATATACTGAAATACACTGCAACACACTACAACATACTGCAACATGCTAAAATATACTGCAACATACTGAAATACACTGCAAAATACTGAAATACACTGTAACATACTGAAGTATACTGCAACATACTGAAATACACTGCTACATACTGAAATATACTGCAACACACAGCAACATACTGCAACATACTAAAATACACTGTAACATATTGGAATACATTGCAACACATTGAAATATACTGCAAAATACTGAAATACACTGCTACATACTGAAATATACTGCGACACACCGCAACATACCGCAACGTACTAAAATACACTGTAACATATTGAAATAGACTGCAACACATTGAAATATACTGCAAAATACTGAAATACACTGCTATATACTGAAATATACTGCAACACACTACAACATACTGCAACATGCTAAAATCTACTGCAACATACTGAAATACCCTGCAAAATACTGAAACACACTGTAACATACTGAAATACACTGCTACATACTGAAATATACTGCAACACACTGCAACATACTGCAACATACTAAAATATACTGCAACATACTGAAATACACTGCAGAATACTGAAATACACTGTAACATACTGAAATATACTGCAAAATACTGAAATACACTGCCACATACTGAAATATACTGCAACATACTAAAATATACTGCAACATACTGAAATACACTGCAGAATACTGAAATACACTGTAACATACTGAAATATACTGCAAAATACTGAAATACACCGCTACATACTGAAATATACTGCAACACACTGCGACATACTGCAACATACTAAAATACACTGTAACATATTGAAATACACTGCAACACATTGAAATATACTGCAATGTACCGAAATATATGGTAAACTACTGAAATATACTGTCACACATGGAAAAACACTGCAACATACTGAAATATACTGCGACACATTGCAATATACTGTAACGTACTGAAATATGCTGTAGCACATTGAAATACACTGCAACTCACTGAAATATACTGCAACATGCTGAAATACACTGTAACATATTGAAATATACTGCAACATACTGAAATACACTGCTACATACTAAAATATACTGCAACATACTGCAACATAGTGAAATACACTGTAACATACTGAAATACACTGCAACATACTACAACATATTGAAATACACTGCGACACATTGAAATATACTGCATTATACCTAAATATACGGTGATATACCAAAATATACTGTAACACATTTAAAAATACTGCAACATACTGAAAGACACTGCAACACACTGAAATACACTGCAAAATACTGTAACACACTGAAATATACTGCAACACACTGCAACATACTGCAACATACTAAAATATACTGCAACATACTGAAATACACTGCAAAATATTCAAATACACTGTAACATATTGAAATATACTGCAACATACTGAAATACAGTGCTACATACTGAAATATACTGCAACATACTGCAACATAGTGAAATACACTGCAACATACTGCAAGATAGTGAAATACACTGTAACATACTGAAATACACCGCAAAATACTACAACATATTGAAATGCACTGTAACATATTGAAATACACTGCAACACATTGAAATATACTGCAACATACCTAAATATACGGTAATATACCAAAATATACTGTAACACATTGAAAAATACTGCAACATACTGAAATACACTGCAACACACCGAAAAACACTGAAAATACTGTAACACACTGAAATATACTGCAAAATACTGAAATATACTGCAAAATACTGAAATACACTGCTACATACTGAAATATTCTGCAACACACTGCAACATACTGCAACATACTAAAGTATACTGCAACATACTGAAATACACTGCAAAATACTGAAATACACTATAACATACTGAAATATACTTCAACATACTAAAATATACTGCTACATACTGAAATATACTGCAACACACTGCAACATACTGCAACATACTAGAATACACTGTAACATAATGAAATACACTGCAACACATTGAAATATACTGCAAAATACTGAAATACACTGCTATATACTGAAATACACTGCAACACACTACAACATACTGCAACATGCTAAAAGCTGCAACATACTGAAATACACTGCTACATACTGAAATATACTGCAAAACACAGCAACATACTGCAACATACTAAAATATACTGCAACATACTAGAATACACTGTAACATAATGAAATACACTGCAACACATTGAAATATACTGCAATGTACCGAAATATATGGTAAACTACTGAAATATACTGTCACACATTGAAAAATACTGCAACATACTGAAATATACTGCGACACATTGCAATATACTGTAACATACTGAAATATGCTGTAGCACACTGAAATACACTGCAACTCACTGAAATATACTGCAACATACTGAAATACACTGTAACATATTGAAATATACTGCAACATACTGAAATACACTGCTACATACTAAAATATACTGCAACATACTGCAACATAGTGAAATACACTGTAACATACTGAAATACACTGCAACATACTGCAAATATTGAAATACACTGCAACACATTGAAATATACTGCATTATACCTAAATATACGGTGATATACCAAAATATACTGTAACACATTTAAAAATACTGCAACATACTGAAATACACTGCAACACACTGAAATACACTGCAAAAAACTGTAACACACTGAAATAAACTGCAACACACTGCAACATACTGCAACATACTAAAATATACTGTAACATATTGAAATAGACTGCAACACATTGAAATATACTGTAAATTACTGAAATACACTGCTAAATACTGAAATATACTGCAACACAATGCAAGATACTGCAACATACTAAAATATACTGCAACATACTGAAATACACTGCAACATACTACAACATATTGAAATACACTGCAACACATTGAAATATACTGCAACATACCTAAATATACGGTGATATACCAAAATAAACTGTAACACATTTAAAAATACTGCAACATACTGAAATACACTGCAACACTCTGAAATACAGTGCAAAATACTGTAACACACTGAAATATACTGCAACACACTGCAACATACTGCAACATACTAGAATACACTGTAACATATTGAAATATACTGCAACATACTGAAATACACTGCTACATACTGAAATTTACTGCGACACACTGCAACATACTGCAACATACTAAAATGCACTGTAACATAGTGAAATAGACTGCAACACATTGAAATATACCGCAGAATACTGAAATACACTGCTACATACTGAAATACACTGCAACACACTACAACATACTGCAACATGCTAAAATATACTGCAACATACTGAAATACACTGCAAAATACTGAAATACACTGTAACATACTGAAGTATACTGCAACATACTGAAATGCACTGCTACATACTGAAATATACTGCAACACACAGCAACATACTGCAACATACTAAAATACACTGTAACATATTGGAATACACTGCAACACATTGAAATATACTGCAAAATACTGAATTACACTGCTACATACTGAAATATACTGCGACACACCGCAACATACCGCAACGTACTAAAATACACTGTAACATACTGAAATAGACTGCAACACATTGAAATATACTGTAAATTACTGAAATACACTGCTAAATACTGAAATATACTGCAACACACTGCAAGATACTGCAACATACTAAAATATATTGCAACATACTGAAATACACTGCAGAATACTGAAATACACTGTAACATACTGAAATATACTGCAAAATACTGAAATACACTGCTACATACTGAAATATACTGCAACACACTGCGACATACTGCAACATACTAAATTACACTGTAACATATTGAAAAACACTGCAACACATTGAAATATACTGCAATGTAGCGAAATATATGGTAAACTACTGAAATATACTGTCACACATTGAAAAACACTGCAACATACTGAAATATACTGCGACACATTGCAATATACTGTAACATACTGAAATATGCTGTAGCACACTGAAATACACTGCAACTCACTGAAATATACTGCAACATACTGAAATACACTGTAACATATTTAAATATACTGCAACATACTGAAATACACTGCTACATACTAAAATATACTGCAACATACTGCAACATAGTGAAATACACTGTAACATACTGAAATACACTGCAACATACTGCAAATATTGAAATACACTGCAACACATTGAAATATACTGCATTATACCTAAATATACGGTGATATACCAAAATATACTGTAACACATTTAAAAATACTGCAACATACTGAAATACACTGCAACACACTGAAATACACTGCAAAAAACTGTAACACACTGAAATAAACTGCAACACACTGCAACATACTGCAACATACTAAAATATACTGTAACATATTGAAATAGACTGCAACACATTGAAATATACTGTAAATTACTGAAATACACTGCTAAATACTGAAATATACTGCAACACAATGCAAGATACTGCAACATACTAAAATATACTGCAACATACTGAAATACACTGCAACATACTACAACATATTGAAATACACTGCAACACATTGAAATATACTGCAACATACCTAAATATACGGTGATATACCAAAATAAACTGTAACACATTTAAAAATACTGCAACATACTGAAATACACTGCAACACTCTGAAATACAGTGCAAAATACTGTAACACACTGAAATATACTGCAACACACTGCAACATACTGCAACATACTAGAATACACTGTAACATATTGAAATATACTGCAACATACTGAAATACACTGCTACATACTGAAATTTACTGCGACACACTGCAACATACTGCAACATACTAAAATGCACTGTAACATAGTGAAATAGACTGCAACACATTGAAATATACTGCAGAATACTGAAATACACTGCTACATACTGAAATACACTGCAACACACTACAACATACTGCAACATGCTAAAATATACTGCAACATACTGAAATACACTGCAAAATACTGAAATACACTGTAACATACTGAAGTATACTGCAACATACTGAAATGCACTGCTACATACTGAAATATACTGCAACACACAGCAACATACTGCAACATACTAAAATACACTGTAACATATTGGAATACACTGCAACACATTGAAATATACTGCAAAATACTGAATTACACTGCTACATACTTAAATATACTGCGACACACCGCAACATACCGCAACGTACTAAAATACACTGTAACATACTGAAATAGACTGCAACACATTGAAATATACTGTGAATTACTGAAATACACTGCTAAATACTGAAATATACTGCAACACACTGCAAGATACTGCAACATACTAAAATATATTGCAACATACTGAAATACACTGCAGAATACTGAAATACACTGTAACATACTGAAACATACTGTAAAATACTGAAATACACTGCTACATACTGAAATATACTGCAACACACTGCGACATACTGCAACATACTAAATTACACTGTAACATATTGAAATACACTGCAACACATTGAAATATACTGCAATGTAGCGAAATATATGGTAAACTACTGAAATATACTGTCACACATTGAAAAACACTGCAACATACTGAAATATACTGCGACACATTGCAATATACTGTAACATACTGAAATATGCTGTAGCACACTGAAATACACTGCAACTCACTGAAATATACTGCAACATACTGAAATACACTGTAACATATTTAAATATACTGCAACATACTGAAATACAGTGCTACATACTGAAATATACTGCAACATACTGCAACATAGTGAAATACACTGCAACATACTGCAAGATAGTGAAATACACTGTAACATACTGAATTACACCGCAAAATACTGCAACATATTGAAATGCACTGTAACATTTTGAAATACACTGCAACACATTGAAATATACTGCAACATACCTAAATATACGGTATTATACCAAAATATACTGTAACACATTGAAAAATACTGCAACATACTGAAATACACTGCAACACACCGAAAAACACTGAAAATACTGTAACACACTGAAATATACTGCAAAATACTGAAATATACTGCAAAATACTGAAATACACTGCTACATACTGAAATATACTGCAACACACCGCAACATACTGCAACATACTAAAGTATACTGCAACATACTGAAATACACTGCAAAATACTGAAATACACTATAACATACTGAAATATACTGCAACATACTGAAATATACTGCTACATACTGAAATATACTGCAACACACTGCAACATACTGCAACATACTAGAATACACTGTAACATTATGAAATACACTGCAACACATTGAAATATGCTGCAAAATACTGAAATACACTGCTATATACTGAAATACACTGCAACACACTACAACATACTGCAACATGCTAAAAGCTGCAACATACTGAAATACACTGCTACATACTGAAGTATACTGCAACACACAGCAACATACTGCAACATACTAAAATACACTGTAACATATTGGAATACACTGCAACACATTGAAATATACTGCAAAATACTGAAATACACTGCTACATACTGAAATATACTGCAACACACTGCAACATACTGCAACATACTAAAACATACTGCAACATACTGAAATACACTGCAGAATACTGAAATACACTGTATCATACTGAAATATACTGCAAAATACTGAAATACACTGCTACATACTGAAATATACTGCAACACACTGCGACTTACTGCAACATACTAAAATACACTGTAACATATTGAAATACACTGCAACACATTGAAATATACCGCAATGTACCGAAATATATGGTAAACTACTGAAATATACTGTCACACATTTAAAAATACCGCAACATACTGAAATATACTGCGACACATCGCAATATAATGTAACGTACTGAAATATGCTGTAGCACATTGAAATATACTGCAACTCACTGAAATATACTGCAACATATTGAAATATACTGCAACATACTGAAATACAGTGCTACATACTGAAATATACTGCAACATACTGCAACATAGTGAAATTCACTGTAACATACTGAAAAACACTGCAACATACTACAACATATTGAAATACACTGCAACACATTGAAATATACTGCAACATACCTAAATATATGGTGATATACCAAAATAAACTGTAACACATTTAAAAATACTGCAACATATTGAAATACACTGCAACACTCTGAAATACACTGCAAAATACTGTAACACACTGAAATATACTGCAACACACTGCAACATACTGCAACATACTAGAATACACTGTAACATATTGAAATATACTGCAATATACTGAAATACACTGCTATATACCGAAATATACTGCAACACACTACAACATACTGCAACATGCTAAAATATACTGCAACATACTGAAATACCCTGCAAAATACTGAAATACACTGTAACATACTGAAGTATACTGCAACATACTGAAATACACTGCTACATACTGAAATTTACTGCGACACACTGCAACATACTGCAACATACTAAAATGCACTGTAACATAGTGAAATAGACTGCAACACATTGAAATATACTGCAAAATACTGAAATACACTGCTATATACTGAAATTTACTGCAACACACTGCAACATACTGCAACATACTAAAATATACTGCAACATACTGAAATACACTGCAAAATATTCAAATACACTGTAACATATTGAAATATACTGCAACATACTGAAATACAGTGCTACATACTGAAATATACTGCAACATACTGCAACATAGTGAAATACACTGCAACATACTGCAAGATAGTGAAATACACTGTAACAAACTGGAGTATACTGCAACATGCTGAAATACACTGCTACATACTGAAATATACTGCAACACACAGCAACATACTGCAACATACTAAAATACACTGTAACATATTGAAATACACTGCAACACATTGAAATATACTGCAATGTACCGAAATATATGGTAAACTACTGAAATATACTGTCACACATGGAAAAACACTGCAACATACTAAAATATACTGCGACACATTGCAATATACTGTAACGTACTGAAATATGCTGTAGCACATTGAAATACACTGCAACTCACTGAAATATACTGCAACATGCTGAAATACACTGTAACATATTGAAATATACTGCAACATACTGAAATACACTGCTACATACTAAAATATACTGCAACATACTGCAACATAGTGAAATACACTGTAACATACTGAAATACACTGCAACATACTACAACATATTGAAATACACTGCGACACATTGAAATATACTGCATTATACCTAAATATACGGTGATATACCAAAATATACTGTAACACATTTAAAAATACTGCAACATACTGAAAGACACTGCAACACACTGAAATACACTGCAAAATACTGTAACACACTGAAATATACTGCAACACACTGCAACATACTGCAACATACTAAAATATACTGCAACATACTGAAATACACTGCAAAATATTCAAATACACTGTAACATATTGGAATATACTGCAACATACTGAAATACAGTGCTACATACTGAAATATACTGCAACATACTGCAACATACTGAAATACACTGTAACATATTGAAATATACTGCAACATACTGAAATACACTGCTACATACTAAAATATACTGCAACATACTGCAACATAGTGAAATACACTGTAACATACTGAAATACACTGCAACATACTGGAAATATTGAAATACACTGCAACACATTGAAATATACTGCATTATACCTAAATATACGGTGATATACCAAAATATACTGTAACACATTTAAAAATACTGCAACATACTGAAATACACTGCAACACACTGAAATACACTGCAAAAAACTGTAACACACTGAAATAAACTGCAACACACTGCAACATACTGCAACATACTAAAATATACTGTAACATATTGAAATAGACTGCAACACATTGAAATATACTGTAAATTACTGAAATACACTGCTAAATACTGAAATATACTGCAACACAATGCAAGATACTGCAACATACTAAAATATACTGCAACATACTGAAATACACTGCAACATACTACAACATATTGAAATACACTGCAACACATTGAAATATACTGCAACATACCTAAATATACGGTGATATACCAAAATAAACTGTAACACATTTAAAAATACTGCAACATACTGAAATACACTGCAACACTCTGAAATACAGTGCAAAATACTGTAACACACTGAAATATACTGCAACACACTGCAACATACTGCAACATACTAGAATACACTGTAACATATTGAAATATACTGCAACATACTGAAATACACTGCTACATACTGAAATTTACTGCGACACACTGCAACATACTGCAACATACTAAAATGCACTGTAACATAGTGAAATAGACTGCAACACATTGAAATATACTGCAGAATACTGAAATACACTGCTACATACTGAAATACACTGCAACACACTACAACATACTGCAACATGCTAAAATATACTGCAACATACTGAAATACACTGCAAAATACTGAAATACACTGTAACATACTGAAGTATACTGCAACATACTGAAATGCACTGCTACATACTGAAATATACTGCAACACACAGCAACATACTGCAAAATACTAAAATACACTGTAACATATTGGAATACACTGCAACACATTGAAATATACTGCAAAATACTGAATTACACTGCTACATACTGAAATATACCGCGACACACCGCAACATACCGCAACGTACTAAAATACACTGTAACATACTGAAATAGACTGCAACACATTGAAATATACTGTAAATTACTGAAATACACTGCTAAATACTGAAATATACTGCAACACACTGCAAGATACTGCAACATACTAAAATATATTGCAACATACTGAAATACACTGCAGAATACTGAAATACACTGTAACATACTGAAATATACTGCAAAATACTGAAATACACTGCTACATACTGAAATATACTGCAACACACTGCGACATACTGCAACATACTAAATTACACTGTAACATATTGAAATACACTGCAACACATTGAAAAATACTGCAATGTAGCGAAATATATGGTAAACTACTGAAATATACTGTCACACATTGAAAAACACTGCAACATACTGAAATATACTGCGACACATTGCAATATACTGTAACATACTGAAATATGCTGTAGCACACTGAAATACACTGCAACTCACTGAAATATACTGCAACATACTGAAATACACTGTAACATATTTAAATATACTGCAACATACTGAAATACACTGCTACATACTAAAATATACTGCAACATACTGCAACATAGTGAAATACACTGTAACATACTGAAATACACTGCAACATACTGCAAATATTGAAATACACTGCAACACATTGAAATATACTGCATTATACCTAAATATACGGTGATATACCAAAATATACTGTAACACATTTAAAAATACTGCAACATACTGAAATACACTGCAACACACTGAAATACACTGCAAAAAACTGTAACACACTGAAATAAACTGCAACACACTGCAACATACTGCAACATACTAAAATATACTGTAACATATTGAAATAGACTGCAACACATTGAAATATACTGTAAATTACTGAAATACACTGCTAAATACTGAAATATACTGCAACACAATGCAAGATACTGCAACATACTAAAATATACTGCAACATACTGAAATACACTGCAACATACTACAACATATTGAAATACACTGCAACACATTGAAATATACTGCAACATACCTAAATATACGGTGATATACCAAAATAAACTGTAACACATTTAAAAATACTGCAACATACTGAAATACACTGCAACACTCTGAAATACAGTGCAAAATACTGTAACACACTGAAATATACTGCAACACACTGCAACATACTGCAACATACTAGAATACACTGTAACATATTGAAATATACTGCAACATACTGAAATACACTGCTACATACTGAAATTTACTGCGACACACTGCAACATACTGCAACATACTAAAATGCACTGTAACATAGTGAAATAGACTGCAACACATTGAAATATACTGCAGAATACTGAAATACACTGCTGCATACTGAAATACACTGCAACACACTACAACATACTGCAACATGCTAAAATATACTGCAACATACTGAAATACACTGCAAAATACTGAAATACACTGTAACATACTGAAGTATACTGCAACATACTGAAATGCACTGCTACATACTGAAATATACTGCAACACACAGCAACATACTGCAACATACTAAAATACACTGTAACATATTGGAATACACTGCAACACATTGAAATATACTGCAAAATACTGAATTACACTGCTACATACTGAAATATACTGCGACACACCGCAACATACCGCAACGTACTAAAATACACTGTAACATACTGAAATAGACTGCAACACATTGAAATATACTGTAAATTACTGAAATACACTGCTAAATACTGAAATATACTGTCACACATTGAAAAACACTGCAACATACTGAAATATACTGCGACACATTGCAATATACTGTAACATACTGAAATATGCTGTAGCACACTGAAATACACTGCAACTCACTGAAATATACTGCAACATACTGAAATACACTGTAACATATTTAAATATACTGCAACATACTGAAATACAGTGCAACATACTGCAACATAGTGAAATACACTGCAACATACTGCAAGATAGTGAAATACACTGTAACATACTGAATTACACCGCAAAATACTGCAACATATTGAAATGCACTGTAACATTTTGAAATACACTGCAACACATTGAAATATACTGCAACATACCTAAATATACGGTATTATACCAAAATATACTGTAACACATTGAAAAATACTGCAACATACTGAAATACACTGCAACACACCGAAAAACACTGAAAATACTGTAACACACTGAAATATACTGCAAAATACTGAAATATACTGCAAAATACTGAAATACACTGCTACATACTGAAATATACTGCAACACACCGCAACATACTGCAACATACTAAAGTATACTGCAACATACTGAAATAGACTGCAAAATACTGAAATACACTATAACATACTGAAATATACTGCAACATACTGAAATATACTGCTACATACTGAAATATACTGCAACACACTGCAACATACTGCAACATACTAGAATACACTGTAACATAATGAAATACACTGCAACACATTGAAATATACTGCAAAATACTGAAATACACTGCTATATACTGAAATACACTGCAACACACTACAACATACTGCAACATGCTAAAAGCTGCAACATACTGAAATACACTGCTACATACTGAAGTATACTGCAACACACAGCAACATACTGCAACATACTAAAATACACTGTAACATATTGGAATACACTGCAACACATTGAAATATACTGCAAAATACTGAAATACACTGCTACATACTGAAATATACTGCAACACACTGCAACATACTGCAACATACTAAAACATACTGCAACATACTGAAATACACTGCAGAATACTGAAATACACTGTAACATACTGAAATATACTTCAAAATACTGAAATACACTGCTACATACTGAAATATACTGCAACACACTGCGACATACTGCAACATACTAAAATACACTGTAACATATTGAAATACACTGCAACACATTGAAATATACTGCAATGTACCGAAATATATGGTAAACTACTGAAATATACTGTCACACATTGAAAAACACTGCAACATACTGAAATATACTGCGACACATTGCAATATACTGTAACATACTGAAATACACTGTAACATATTGAAATATACTGCAACATACTGAAATACAGTGCTACATACTGAAATATACTGCAACATACTGCAACATAGTGAAATAAACTGCAACATACTGCAAGATAGTGAAATACACTGTAACATACTGAAATACACCGCAAAATACTACAACATATTGAAATGCACTGTAACATATTGAAATACACTGCAACACATTGAAATGTACTGCAACATACCTAAATATACGGTAATATACCAAAATATACTGTAACACATTGAAAAATACTGCAACATACTGAAATACACTGCAACACACCGCAAAACACTGAAAATACTGTAACACACTGAAATATACTGCAAAATACTGAAATATACTGCAAAATACTGAAATACACTGCTACATACTGAAATATACTGCAACACACCGCAACATACTGCAACATACTAAAGTATACTGCAACATACTGAAATACACTGCAAAATACTGAAATACACTATAACATACTGAAATATACTGCAACATACTGAAATATACTGCTACATACTGAAATATACTGCAACACACTGCAACATACTGCAACATACTAGAATACACTGTAACATAATGAAATACACTGCAACACATTGAAATATACTGCAAAATAATGAAATACACTGCTATATACTGAAATACACTACAACACACTACAACATACTGCAACATGCTAAAAGCTGCAACACATTGAAATGTACTGCAATGTACCGAAATATATGGTAAACTACTGAAATATACTGTCACACATTGAAAAATACTGCAACATACTGAAATATACTGCGACACATTGCAATATACTGTAACATACTGAAATACGCTGTAGCACACTGAAATACACTGCAACATACTGAAATACACTGTAACATATTGAAATATACTGCAACATACTGAAATACAGTGCTACATACTGAAATATACTGCAACATACTGCAACATAGTGAAATTCACTGTAACATACTGAAAAACACTGCAACATACTACAACATATTGAAATACACTGCAACACATTGAAATATACTGCAACATACCTAAATATACGGTGATATACCAAAATAAACTGTAACACATTTAAAAATACTGCAACATACTGAAATACACTGCAACACTCTGAAATACACTGCAAAATACTGTAACAGACTGAAATATACTGCAACACACTGCAGCATACTGCAACATACTAGAATACACTGTAACATATTGAAATATACTGCAATATACTGAAATACACTGCTATATACCGAAATATACTGCGACACACTGCAACATACTAAAATGCACTGTAACATAGTGAAATAGACTGCAACACATTGAAATATACTGCAAAATACTGAAATACACTGCTATATACTGAAATTTACTGCAACACACTGCAACATACTGCAACATACTAAAATATACTGCAACATACTGAAATACACTGCAAAATATTCAAATACACTGTAACATATTGAAATATACTGCAACATACTGAAATACAGTGCTACATACTGAAATATACTGCAACATACTGCAACATAGTGAAATACACTGCAACATACTGCAAGATAGTGAAATACACTGTAACAAACTGGAGTATACTGCAACATGCTGAAATACACTGCTACATACTGAAATATACTGCAACACACAGCAACATACTGCAACATACTAAAATACACTGTGACATGTTGGAATACACTGCAACATACTGAAGTATACTGCAACATACTGAAATACACTGCTACATACTGAAATATACTGCAACACACTGCAAGATACTGCAACATACTAAAATATACTGCAACATACTGAAATACACTGTAGAATACTGAAATACACTGTAACATACTGAAATACACTGCAAAATACTGAAATACACTGCTACATACTGAAATATACTGCAACACACTGCGACATACTGCAACATACTAAAATACACTGTAACATATTGAAATACACTGCAGAATACTGAAATACACTGTAACATACTGAAATATACTGCAAAATACTGAAATACACTGCTACATACTGAAATATACTGCAACACACTGCGACTTACTGCAACATACTAAAATACACTGTAACATATTGAAATACACTGCTGCAACACATTGAAATATACCGCAATGTACCGAAATATATGGTAAACTACTGAAATATACTGTCACACATTTAAAAATACCGCAACATACTGAAATATACTGCGACACATCGCAATATAATGTAACGTACTGAAATATGCTGTAGCACATTGAAATATACTGCAACTCACTGAAATATACTGCAACATATTGAAATATACTGCAACATACTGAAATACAGTGCTACATACTGAAATATACTGCAACATACTGCAACATAGTGAAATTCACTGTAACATACTGAAAAACACTGCAACATACTACAACATTTTGAAATACACTGCAACACATTGAAATATACTGCAACATACCTAAATATACGGTGATATACCAAAATAAACTGTAACACATTTAAAAATACTGCAACCTACTGAAATACACTGCAACACTCTGAAATACACTGCAAAATACTGTAACACACTGAAATATACTGCAACACACTGCAACATACTGCAACATACTAGAATACACTGTAACATATTGAAATATACTGCAATATACTGAAATACACTGCTATATACCGAAATATACTGCAACACACTACAACATACTGCAACATGCTAAAATATACTGCAACATACTGAAATACCCTGCAAAATACTGAAATACACTGTAACATACTGAAGTATACTGCAACATACTGAAATACACTGCTACATACTGAAATTTACTGCGACACACTGCAACATACTGCAACATACTAAAATGCACTGTAACATAGTGAAATAGACTGCAACACATTGAAATATACTGCAAAATACTGAAATACACTGCTATATACTGAAATTTACTGCAACACACTGGAACATACTGCAACATACTAAAATATACTGCAACATACTGAAATACACTGCAAAATATTCAAATACACTGTAACATATTGAAATATACTGCAACATACTGAAATACAGTGCTACATACTGAAATATACTGCAACATACTGCAACATAGTGAAATACACTGCAACATACTGCAAGATAGTGAAATACACTGTAACATACTGGAGTATACTGCAACATGCTGAAATACACTGCTACATACTGAAATATACTGCAACACACAGCAACATACTGCAACATACTAAAATACACTGTGACATGTTGGAATACACTGCAACACATTGAAATATACTGCAAAAGACTGAAATACACTGCTACATACTGAAATATACTGCGACACACTGCAACATACTGCAACATACTAAAATACACTGTAACATATTGAAATAGACTGCAACACAATGAAATATACTGTAAAATACTAAAATACACTGCTAAATACTGAAATATACTGCAACACACTGCAAGATACTGCAACATACTAAAATATACTGCAACATACTGAAATACACTGCAGAATACTGAAATACACTGTAACATACTGAAATACACTGCAAAATACTGAAATACACTGCTACATACTGAAATATACTGCAACACACTGCGACATACTGCAACATACTAAAATACACTGTAACATATTGAAATACACTGCAACACATTGAAATATACTGCAATGTACCGAAATATATGGTAAACTACTGAAATATACTGTCACACATTGAAAAACACTGCAACATACTGAAATATACTGCGACACATTGCAATATACTGTAACATACTGAAATACACTGTAACATATTGAAATATACTGCAACATACTGAAATACAGTGCTACATACTGAAATATACTGCAACATACTGCAACATAGTGAAATAAACTGCAACATACTGCAAGATAGTGAAATCACTGTAACATACTGAAATACACCGCAAAATACCACAACATATTGAAATGCACTGTAACATATTGAAATACACTGCAACACATTGAAATGTACTGCAACATACCTAAATATACGGTAATATACCAAAATATACTGTAACACATTGAAAAATACTGCAACATACTGAAATACACTGCAACACACCGAAAAACACTGAAAATACTGTAACACACTGAAATATACTGCAAAATACTGAAATATACTGCAAAATACTGAAATACACTGCTACATACTGAAATATACTGCAACACACCGCAACATACTGCAACATACTAAAGTATACTGCAACATACTGAAATACACTGCAAAACACTGAAATACACTATAACATACTGAAATATACTGCAACATACTGAAATATACTGCTACATACTGAAATATACTGCAACACACTGCAACATACTGCAACATACTAGAATACACTGTAACATAATGAAAGACACTGCTATATACTGAAATACACTGCAACACACTACAACCTACTGCAACATGCTAAAAGCTGCAACATACTGAAATACACTGCTACATACTGAAGTATACTGCAACACACAGCAACATACTGCAACATACTAAAATACACTGTAACATATTGGAATACACTGCAACACATTGAAATATACTGCAAAATACTGAAATACACTGCTACATACTGAAATATACTGCAACACACTGCAACATACTGCAACATACTAAAGTATACTGCAACATACTGAAATACACTGCGGAATACTGAAATACACTGTAACATACTGAAATATACTGCAAAATACTGAAATACATTGCTACATACTGAAATATACTGCAACACACTGCGACATACTGCAACATACTAAAATACACTGTGTCATATTGAAATACACTGCAACACATTGAAATATACTGCAATGTACCGAAATATATGGTAAACTACTGAAATACGCTGTAGCACACTGAAATACACTGCAACATACTGAAATACACTGTAACATATTGAAATATACTGCAACATACTGAAATACAGTGCTACATACTGAAATATACTGCAACATACTGCAACATAGTGAAATTCACTGTAACATACTGAAAAACACTGCAACATACTACAACATATTGAAATACACTGCAACACATTGAAATATACTGCAACATACCTAAATATACGGTGATATACCAAAATAAACTGTAACACATTTAAAAATACTGCAACATACTGAAATACACTGCAACACTCTGAAATACACTGCAAAATACTGTAACAGACTGAAATATACTGCAACACACTGCAACATACTGCAACATACTAGAATACACTGTAACATATTGAAATATACTGCAATATACTGAAATACACTGCTATATACCGAAATATACTGCAACACACTACAACATACTGCAACACGCTAAAATATACTGCAACATACTGAAATACACTGCAAAATATTCAAATACACTGTAACATATTGAAATATACTGCAACATACTGAAATACAGTGCTACATACTGAAATATACTGCAACATACTGCAACATAGTGAAATACACTGCAACATACTGCAAGATAGTGAAATACACTGTAACAAACTGGAGTATACTGCAACATGCTGAAATACACTGCTACATACTGAAATATACTGCAACACACAGCAACATACTGCAACATACTAAAATACACTGTGACATGTTGGAATACACTGCAACACATTGAAATATACTGCAAAAGACTGAAATACACTGCTACATACTGAAATATACTGCGACACACTGCAACATACTGCAACATACTAAAATACACTGTAACATATTGAAATAGACTGCAACACAATGAAATATACTGTAAAATACTAAAATACACTGCTAAATACTGAAATATACTGCAACACACTGCAAGATACTGCAACATACTAAAATATACTGCAACATACTGAAATACACTGCAGAATACTGAAATACACTGTAACATACTGAAATACACTGCAAAATACTGAAATACACTGCTACATACTGAAATATACTGCAACACACTGCGACATACTGCAACATACTAAAATACACTGTAACATATTGAAATACACTGCAGAATACTGAAATACACTGTAACATACTGAAATATACTGCAAAATACTGAAATACACTGCTACATACTGAAATATACTGCAACACACTGCGACTTACTGCAACATACTAAAATACACTGTAACATATTGAAATACACTGCTGCAACACATTGAAATATACCGCAATGTACCGAAATATATGGTAAACTACTGAAATATACTGTCACACATTTAAAAATACCGCAACATACTGAAATATACTGCGACACATCGCAATATAATGTAACGTACTGAAATATGCTGTAGCACATTGAAATATACTGCAACTCACTGAAATATACTGCAACATATTGAAATATACTGCAACATACTGAAATACAGTGCTACATACTGAAATATACTGCAACATACTGCAACATAGTGAAATTCACTGTAACATACTGAAAAACACTGCAACATACTACAACATATTGAAATACACTGCAACACATTGAAATATACTGCAACATACCTAAATATACGGTGATATACCAAAATAAACTGTAACACGTTTAAAAATACTGCAACATACTGAAATACACTGCAACACTCTGAAATACACTGCAAAATACTGTAACACACTGAAATATACTGCAACACACTGCAACATACTGCAACATACTAGAATACACTGTAACATATTGAAATATACTGCAATATACTGAAATACACTGCTATATACTGAAATTTACTGCAACACACTGCAACATACTGCAACATACTAAAATATACTGCAACATACTGAAATACACTGCAAAATATTCAAATACACTGTAACATATTGAAATATACTGCAACATACTGAAATACAGTGCTACATACTGAAATATACTGCAACATACTGCAACATAGTGAAATACACTGCAACATACTGCAAGATAGTGAAATACACTGTAACATACTGGAGTATACTGCAACATGCTGAAATACACTGCTACATACTGAAATATACTGCAACACACAGCAACATACTGCAACATACTAAAATACACTGTGACATGTTGGAATACACTGCAACACATTGAAATATACTGCAAAAAACTGAAATACACTGCTACATACTGAAATATACTGCGACACACTGCAACATACTGCAACATACTAAAATACACTGTAACATATTGAAATAGACTGCAACACAATGAAATATACTGTAAAATACTAAAATACACTGCTAAATACTGAAATATACTGCAACACACTGCAAGATACTGCAACATACTAAAATATACTGCAACATACCGAAATACACTGCAGAATACTGAAATACACTGTAACATACTGAAATACACTGCAAAATACTGAAATACACTGCTACATACTGAAATATACTGCAACACACTGCGACATACTGCAACATACTAAAATACACTGTAACATATTGAAATACACTGCAACACATTGAAATATACTGCAATGTACCGAAATATATGGTAAACTACTGAAATATACTGTCACACATTGAAAAACACTGCAACATACTGAAATATACTGCGACACATTGCAATATACTGTAACATACTGAAATATGCTGTAGCACACTGAAATACACTGCAACTCACTGAAATATACTGCAACATACCGAAATACACTGTAACATATTGAAATATACTGCAACATACTGCAACATAGTGAAATAAACTGCAACATACTGCAAGATAGTGAAATACACTGTAACATACTGAAATACACCGCAAAATACTACAACATATTGAAATGCACTGTAACATATTGAAATACACTGCAACACATTGAAATGTACTGCAACATACCTAAATATACGGTAATATACCAAAATATACTGTAACACATTGAAAAATACTGCAACATACTGAAATACACTGCAACACACCGAAAAACACTGAAAATACTGTAACACACTGAAATATACTGCAAAATACTGAAATATACTGCAAAATACTGAAATACACTGCTACATACTGAAATATACTGCAACACACCGCAACATACTGCAACATACTAAAGTATACTGCAACATACTGAAATACACTGCAAAATACTGAAATACACTATAACATACTGAAATACACTGCTATATACTGAAATTTACTGCAACACACTGGAACATACTGCAACATACTAAAATATACTGCAACATACTGAAATACACTGCAAAATATTCAAATACACTGTAACATATTGAAATATACTGCAACATACTGAAATACAGTGCTACATACTGAAATATACTGCAACATACTGCAACATAGTGAAATACACTGCAACATACTGCAAGATAGTGAAATACACTGTAACATACTGGAGTATACTGCAACATGCTGAAATACACTGCTACATACTGAAATATACTGCAACACACAGCAACATACTGCAACATACTAAAATACACTGTGACATGTTGGAATACACTGCAACACATTGAAATATACTGCAAAAGACTGAAATACACTGCTACATACTGAAATATACTTCGACACACTGCAACATACTGCAACATACTAAAATACACTGTAACATATTGAAATAGACTGCAACACAATGAAATATACTGTAAAATACTAAAATACACTGCTAAATACTGAAATATACTGCAACACACTGCAAGATACTGCAACATACTAAAATATACTGCAACATACTGAAATACACTGCAGAATACTGAAATACACTGTAACATACTGAAATACACTGCAAAATACTGAAATACACTGCTACATACTGAAATATACTGCAACACACTGCGACATACTGCAACATACTAAAATACACTGTAACATATTGAAATACACTGCAACACATTGAAATATACTGCAATGTACCGAAATATATGGTAAACTACTGAAATATACTGTCACACATTGAAAAACACTGCAACATACTGAAATATACTGCGACACATTGCAATATACTGTAACATACTGAAATACACTGTAACATATTGAAATATACTGCAACATACTGAAATACAGTGCTACATACTGAAATATACTGCAACATACTGCAACATAGTGAAATAAACTGCAACATACTGCAAGATAGTGAAATACACTGTAACATACTGAAATACACCGCAAAATACCACAACATATTGAAATGCACTGTAACATATTGAAATACACTGCAACACATTGAAATGTACTGCAACATACCTAAATATACGGTAATATACCAAAATATACTGTAACACATTGAAAAATACTGCAACATACTGAAATACACTGCAACACACCGAAAAACACTGAAAATACTGTAACACACTGAAATATACTGCAAAATACTGAAATATACTGCAAAATACTGAAATACACTGCTACATACTGAAATATACTGCAACACACCGCAACATACTGCAACATACTAAAGTATACTGCAACATACTGAAATACACTGCAAAATACTGAAATACACTATAACATACTGAAATATACTGCAACATACTGAAATATACTGCTACATACTGAAATATACTGCAACACACTGCAACATACTGCAACATACTAGAATACACTGTAACATAATGAAATACACTGCAACACATTGAAATATACTGCAAAATAATGAAATACACTGCTATATACTGAAATACACTGCAACACACTACAACATACTGCAACATGCTAAAAGCTGCAACATACTGAAATACACTGCTACATACTGAAGTATACTGCAACACACAGCAACATACTGCAACATACTAAAATACACTGTAACATATTGGAATACACTGCAACACATTGAAATATACTGCAAAATACTGAAATACACTGCTACATACTGAAATATACTGCAACACACTGCAACATACTGCAACATACTAAAGTATACTGCAACATACTGAAATACACTGCGGAATACTGAAATACACTGTAACATACTGAAATATACTGCAAAATACTGAAATACATTGCTACATACTGAAATATACTGCAACACACTGCGACATACTGCAACATACTAAAATACACTGTATCATATTGAAATACACTGCAACACATTGAAATATACTGCAATGTACCGAAATATATGGTAAACTACTGAAATACGCTGTAGCACACTGAAATACACTGCAACATACTGAAATACACTGTAACATATTGAAATATACTGCAACATACTGAAATACAGTGCTACATACTGAAATATACTGCAACATACTGCAACATAGTGAAATTCACTGTAACATACTGAAAAACACTGCAACATACTACAACATATTGAAATACACTGCAACACATTGAAATATACTGCAACATACCTAAATATACGGTGATATACCAAAATAAACTGTAACACATTTAAAAATACTGCAACATACTGAAATACACTGCAACACTCTGAAATACACTGCAAAATACTGTAACAGACTGAAATATACTGCAACACACTGCAACATACTGCAACATACTAGAATACACTGTAACATATTGAAATATACTGCAATATACTGAAATACACTGCTATATACCGAAATATACTGCAACACACTACAACATACTGCAACACGCTAAAATATACTGCAACATACTGAAATACACTGCAAAATATTCAAATACACTGTAACATATTGAAATATACTGCAACATACTGAAATACAGTGCTACATACTGAAATATACTGCAACATACTGCAACATAGTGAAATACACTGCAACATACTGCAAGATAGTGAAATACACTGTAACAAACTGGAGTATACTGCAACATGCTGAAATACACTGCTACATACTGAAATATACTGCAACACACAGCAACATACTGCAACATACTAAAATACACTGTGACATGTTGGAATACACTGCAACACATTGAAATATACTGCAAAAGACTGAAATACACTGCTACATACTGAAATATACTGCGACACACTGCAACATACTGCAACATACTAAAATACACTGTAACATATTGAAATAGACTGCAACACAATGAAATATACTGTAAAATACTAAAATACACTGCTAAATACTGAAATATACTGCAACACACTGCAAGATACTGCAACATACTAAAATATACTGCAACATACTGAAATACACTGCAGAATACTGAAATACACTGTAACATACTGAAATACACTGCAAAATACTGAAATACACTGCTACATACTGAAATATACTGCAACACACTGCGACATACTGCAACATACTAAAATACACTGTAACATATTGAAATACACTGCAGAATACTGAAATACACTGTAACATACTGAAATATACTGCAAAATACTGAAATACACTGCTACATACTGAAATATACTGCAACACAGTGCGACTTACTGCAACATACTAAAATACACTGTAACATATTGAAATACACTGCTGCAACACATTGAAATATACCGCAATGTACCGAAATATATGGTAAACTACTGAAATATACTGTCACACATTTAAAAATACCGCAACATACTGAAATATACTGCGACACATCGCAATATAATGTAACGTACTGAAATATGCTGTAGCACATTGAAATATACTTCAACTCACTGAAATATACTGCAACATATTGAAATATACTGCAACATACTGAAATACAGTGCTACATACTGAAATATACTGCAACATACTGCAACATAGTGAAATTCACTGTAACATACTGAAAAACACTGCAACATACTACAACATATTGAAATACACTGCAACACATTGAAATATACTGCAACATACCTAAATATACGGTGATATACCAAAATAAACTGTAACACGTTTAAAAATACTGCAACATACTGAAATACACTGCAACACTCTGAAATACACTGCAAAATACTGTAACACACTGAAATATACTGCAACACACTGCAACATACTGCAACATACTAGAATACACTGTAACATATTGAAATATACTGCAATATACTGAAATACACTGCTATATACTGAAATTTACTGCAACACACTGCAACATACTGCAACATACTAAAATATACTGCAACATACTGAAATACACTGCAAAATATTCAAATACACTGTAACATATTGAAATATACTGCAACATACTGAAATACAGTGCTACATACTGAAATATACTGCAACATACTGCAACATAGTGAAATACACTGCAACATACTGCAAGATAGTGAAATACACTGTAACATACTGGAGTATACTGCAACATGCTGAAATACACTGCTACATACTGAAATATACTGCAACACACAGCAACATACTGCAACATACTAAAATACACTGTGACATGTTGGAATACACTGCAACACATTGAAATATACTGCAAAAGACTGAAATACACTGCTACATACTGAAATATACTGCGACACACTGCAACATACTGCAACATACTAAAATACACTGTAACATATTGAAATAGACTGCAACACAATGAAATATACTGTAAAATACTAAAATACACTGCTAAATACTGAAATATACTGCAACACACTGCAAGATACTGCAACATACTAAAATATACTGCAACATACCGAAATACACTGCAGAATACTGAAATACACTGTAACATACTGAAATACACTGCAAAATACTGAAATACACTGCTACATACTGAAATATACTGCAACACACTGCGACATACTGCAACATACTAAAATACACTGTAACATATTGAAATACACTGCAACACATTGAAATATACTGCAATGTACCGAAATATATGGTAAACTACTGAAATATACTGTCACACATTGAAAAACACTGCAACATACTGAAATATACTGCGACACATTGCAATATACTGTAACATACTGAAATATGCTGTAGCACACTGAAATACACTGCAACTCACTGAAATATACTGCAACATACCGAAATACACTGTAACATATTGAAATATACTGCAACATACTGCAACATAGTGAAATAAACTGCAACATACTGCAAGATAGTGAAATACACTGTAACATACTGAAATACACCGCAAAATACTACAACATATTGAAATGCACTGTAACATATTGAAATACACTGCAACACATTGAAATGTACTGCAACATACCTAAATATACGGTAATATACCAAAATATACTGTAACACATTGAAAAATACTGCAACATACTGAAATACACTGCAACACACCGAAAAACACTGAAAATACTGTAACACACTGAAATATACTGCAAAATACTGAAATATACTGCAAAATACTGAAATACACTGCTACATACTGAAATATACTGCAACACACCGCAACATACTGCAACATACTAAAGTATACTGCAACATACTGAAATACACTGCAAAATACTGAAATACACTATAACATACTGAAATATACTGCAACATACTGAAATATACTGCTACATACTGAAATATACTGCAACACACTGCAACATACTGCAACATACTAGAATACACTGTAACATAATGAAATACACTGCAACACATTGAAATATACTGCAAAATACTGAAATACACTGCTATATACTGAAATACACTGCAACACACTACAACATACTGCAACATGCTAAAAGCTGCAACATACTGAAATACACTGCTACATACTGAAGTATACTGCAACACACAGCAACATACTGCAACATACTAAAATACACTGTAACATATTGGAATACACTGCAACACATTGAAATATACTGCAAAATACTGAAATACACTGCTACATACTGAAATATACTGCAACACACTGCAACATACTGCAACATACTAAAGTATACTGCAACATACTGAAATACACTGCGGAATACTGAAATACACTGTAACATACTGAAATATACTGCAAAATACTGAAATACATTGCTACATACTGAAATATACTGCAACACACTGCGACATACTGCAACATACTAAAATACACTGTATCATATTGAAATACACTGCAACACATTGAAATATACTGCAATGTACCGAAATATATGGTAAACTACTGAAATATACTGTCACACATTGAAAAATACTGCAACATACTGAAATATACTGCGACACATTGCAATATACTGTAACATACTGAAATACGCTGTAGCACACTGAAATACACTGCAACATACTGAAATACACTGTAACATATTGAAATATACTGCAACATACTGAAATACAGTGCTACATACTGAAATATACTGCAACATACTGCAACATAGTGAAATTCACTGTAACATACTGAAAAACACTGCAACATACTACAACATATTGAAATACACTGCAACACATTGAAATATACTGCAACATACCTAAATATACGGTGATATACCAAAATAAACTGTAACACATTTAACAATACTGCAACATACTGAAATACACTGCAACACTCTGAAATACACTGCAAAATACTGTAACACACTGAAATATACTGCAACACACTGCAACATACTGCAACATACTAGAATACACTGTAACATATTGAAATATACTGCAATATACTGAAATACACTGCTATATACTGAAATATACTGCAACACGCTACAACATACTGCAACATGCTAAAATATACTGCAACATACTGAAATACCCTGCAAAATACTGAAATACACTGTAACATACTGAAGTATACTGCAACATACTGAAATACACTGCTACATACTGAAATTTACTGTGACACACTGCAACATACTGCAACATACTAATATGCACTGTAACATAGTGAAATAGACTGCAACACAATGAAATATACTGCAAAATACTGAAATACACTGCTATATACTGAAATTTACTGCAACACACTACAACATACTGCAACATGCTAAAATATACTGCAACATACTGAAATACACTGCAAAATACTGAAATACACTGTAACATACTGAAGTATACTGCAACATACTGAAATACACTGCTACATACTGATATATACTGCAACACACAGCAACATACTGCAACATACTAAAATACACTGTAACATATTGGAATACCCTGCAACACATTGAAATATACTGCAAAATACTGAAATACACTGCTACATACTGAAATATACTGCGACACACCGCAACATACCGCAACGTACTAAAATACACTGTAACATATTGAAATAGACTGCAACACATTGAAATATACTGCAAAATACTGAAATACACTGCTACATACTGAAATATACTGCAACACACTGCAACATACTGCAACATACTAAAATATACTGCAACATACTGAAATACACTGCAGAACACTGAAATACACTGTAACATACTGAAATATACTGCAAAATACTGAAATACACTGCTACATACTGAAATATACTGCAACACACTGCGACATACTGCAACATACTAAAATACACTGTAACATATTGAAATACACTGCAACACATTGAAATATACTGCAATGTACCGAAATATATGGTAAACTACTGAAATATACTGTCACACATTGAAAAACACTGCAACATACTGAAATATACTGCGGGACATAGCAATATACTGTAACATACTGAAATATGTTGTAGCACACTGAAATACACTGCAACTCACTGAAATATACTGCAACATACTGAAATACACTGTAACATATTGAAATATACTGCAACATACTGAAATACAGTGCTACATACTGAAATATACTGCAACATACTGCAACATATATGAAATACACTGCAACATACTGCAAGATAGTGAAATACACTGTAACATACTGAAATACACCGCAAAACACTACAACATATTGAAATGCACTGTAACATATTGAAATACACTGCAACACATTGAAATATACTGCAACATACCTAAATATACGGTAATATACCAAAATATACTGTAACACTTTGAAAAATACTGCAACATACTGAAATACACTGAAACACACCGAAAAACACTGAAAATACTGTAACACACTGAAATGTACTGCAAAATACTGAAATATACTGCAAAATACTGAAATACACTGCTGCATACTGAAATATACTGCAACACACCGCAACATTCTGCAACATACTAAAGTATACTGCAACATACTGCAATACACTGCAAAATACTAAAATACACTATAACATACTGAAATATACTGCAACATACTGAAATATACTGCTACGTACTGAAATATACTGCAACACACTGCAACATACTGCAACATACTAGAATACACTGTAACATAATGAAATACACTGCAACACATTGAAATATACTGCAAAATACTGAAATACACTGCTATATACTGAAATTTCACTGCAACACACTACAACATACTGCAACATGCTAAAAGCTGCAACATACTGAAATACACTGCCACATACTGAAATATACTGCAAGACACAGCAACATACTGCAACATACTAAAATATACTGCAACATACTGAAATATACTGCATCATACTGAAATATACTGCTACACACTGAAATGTACTGCAACACACTGCAACATACTGCAACATACTAGAATACACTGTAACATAATGAAATACACTGCAACACATTGAAATATACTGCAAAATACTGAAATACACTGCTATATACTGAAATATACTGCAACACACTACAACATACTGCAACATGCTAAAATCTACTGCAACATACTGAAATACCCTGCAAAATACTGAAATACACTGTAACATACTGAAATACACTGCTACATACTGAAATATACTGCAACACACTGCAACATACTGCAACATACTAAAACATACTGCAACATACTGAAATACACTGCAGAATACTGAAATACACTGTAACATACTGAAATATACTGCAAAATACTGAAATACACTGCTACATACTGAAATATACTGCAACACACTGCGACTTACTGCAACATACTAAAATAGACTGTAACATATTGAAATACACTGCAACACATTGAAATATACCGCAATGTACCGAAATATATGGTAAACTACTGAAATATACTGTCACACATTTAAAAATACCGCAACATACTGAAATATACTGCGACACATCGCAATATAATGTAACGTACTGAAATATGCTGTAGCACATTGAAATATACTGCAACATACTGAAATACAGTGCTACATACTGAAATATACTGCAACATACTGCAACATAGTGAAATTCACTGTAACATACTGAAAGACACTGCAACATACTACAACATATTGAAATACACTGCAACACATTGAAATATACTGCAACATACCTAAATATACGGTGATATACCAAAATAAACTGTAACACATTTAAAAATACTGCAACATACTGAAATACACTGCAACACTCTGAAATACACTGCAAAATACTGTAACACACTGAAATATACTGCAACACACTGCAACATACTGCAACATACTGGAATACACTGTAACATATTGAAATATACTGCAATATACTGAAATACACTGCTATATACCGAAATATACTGCAACACACTACAACATACTGCAACATGCTAAAATATACTGCATCATACTGAAATACCCTGCAAAATACTGAAATACACTGTAACATACTGAAGTATACTGCAACATACTGAAATACACTGCTACATACTGAAATTTACTGCGACACACTGCAACATACTGCAACATACTAAAATGCACTGTAACATAGTGAAATAGACTGCAACACATTGAAATATACTGCAAAATACTGAAATACACTGCTATATACTGAAATTTACTGCAACACACTGCAACATACTGCAACATACTAAAATATACTGCAACATACTGAAATACACTGCAAAATATTCAAATACACTGTAACATATTGAAATATACTGCAACATACTGAAATACAGTGCTACATACTGAAATATACTGCAACATATTGCAACATAGTGAAATACACTGCAATATACTGCAAGACAGTGAAATACACTGTAACATACTGGAGTATACTGCAACATGCTGAAATACACTGCTACATACTGAAATATACTGCAACACACAGCAACATACTGCAACATACTAAAATACACTGTGACATGTTGGAATACACTGCAACACATTGAAATATACTGCAAAAGACTGAAATACACTGCTACATACTGAAATATACTGCGACACACTGCAACATACTGCAACATACTAAAATACACTGTAACATATTGAAATAGACTGCAACACAATGAAATATACTGTAAAATACTAAAATACACTGCTAAATACTGAAATATACTGCAACACACTGCAAGATACTGCAACATACTAAAATATACTGCAACATACTGAAATACACTGCAGAATACTGAAATACACTGTAACATACTGAAATACACTGCAAAATACTGAAATACACTGCTACATACTGAAATATACTGCAACACACTGCGACATACTGCAACATACTAAAATACACTGTAACATATTGAAATACACTGCAACACATTGAAATATACTGCAATGTACCGAAATATATGGTAAACTACTGAAATATACTGTCACACATTGAAAAACACTGCAACATACTGAAATATACTGCGACACATTGCAATATACTGTAACATACTGAAATATGCTGTAGCACACTGAAATACACTGCAACTCACTGAAATATACTGCAACATACTGAAATACAGTGCTACATACTGAAATATACTGCAACATACTGCAACATAGTGAAATAAACTGCAACATACTGCAAGATAGTGAAATACACTGTAACATACTGAAATACACCGCAAAATACTACAACATATTGAAATGCACTGTAACATATTGAAATACACTGCAACACATTGAAATGTACTGCAACATACCTAAATATACGGTAATATACCAAAATATACTGTAACACATTGAAAAATACTGCAACATACTGAAATACACTGCAACACACCGAAAAACACTGAAAATACTGTAACACACTGAAATATACTGCAAAATACTGAAATATACTGCAACATACTGAAATATACTGCTACATACTGAAATATACTGCAACACACTGCAACATACTGCAACATACTAGAATACACTGTAACATAATGAAATACACTGCAACACATTGAAATATACTGCAAAATACTGAAATACACTGCTATATACTGAAATACACTGCAACACACTACAACATACTGCAACATGCTAAAAGCTGCAACATACTGAAATACACTGCTACATACTGAAATATACTGCAACACATTGCAACATACTGCAACATACTAAAGTATACTGCAACATACTGAAATACACTGCAGAATGCTGAAATACACTGTAAGATACTGAAATATACTGCAAAATACTGAAATACATTGCTACATACTGAAATATACTGCAACACACTGCGACATACTGCAACATACTAAAATACACTGTAACATATTGAAATACACTGCAACACATTGAAATATATTGCAATGTACCGAAATATATGGTAAACTACTGAAATATACTGTCACACATTGAAAAATACTGCAACATACTGAAATATACTGCGACACATTGCAATATACTGTAACATACTGAAATATCCTGTAGCACACTGAAATACACTGCAACATACTGAAATACACTGTAACATATTGAAATATACTGCAACATACTGAAATACAGTGCTACATACTGAAATATACTGCAACATACTGCAACATAGTGAAATTCACTGTAACATACTGAAAAACACTGCAACATACTACAACATATTGAAATACACTGCAACACATTGAAATATACTGCAACATACCTAAATATACGGTGATATACCAAAATAAACTGTAACACATTTAAAAATACTGCAACATACTGAAATACACTGCAACACTCTGAAATACACTGCAAAATACTGTAACACACTGAAATATACTGCAACACACTGCAACATACTGCAACATACTAGAATACACTGTAACATATTGAAATATACTGCAACATACTGAAATACACTGCTATATACTGAAATACACTGCAACACACTACAACATACTGCAACATGCTAAAATATACTGCAACATACTGAAATACCCTGCAAAATACTGAAATACACTGTAACATACTGAAGTATACTGCAACATACTGAAATACACTGCTACATACTGAAACATACTGCAACACACAGCAACATACTGCAACATACTAAAATACACTGTAACATATTGGAATACACTGCAACACATTGAAATATACTGCAAAATACTGAAATACACTGCTACATACTGAAATTTACTGCGACACACTGCAACATACTGCAACATACTAAAATGCGCTGTAACATAGTGAAATAGACTGCAACACATTGAAATATACTGCAAAATACTGAAATACACTGCTATATACTGAAATACACTGCAACACACTACAACATACTGCAACATGCTAAAATATACTGCAACATACTGAAATACACTGCAAAATACTGAAATACACTGTAACATACTGAAGTATACTGCAACATACTGAATCACACTGCTACATACTGAAATATACTGCAAAATACTGAAATACACTGCTATATACTGAAATACACTGCAACACACTACAACATACTGCAACATGCTAAAAGCTGCAACATACTGAAATACACTGATACATACTGAAATATACTGCAACACACAGCAACTTACTGCAACATACTAAAATATACTGCAACATACTGAAATACACTGCAAAATATTCAAATACACTGTAACATACTGAAATATACTGCGACACATTGCAATATACTGTAACATACTGAAATATCCTGTAGCACACTGAAATACACTGCAACTCACTGAAATATACTGCAACATACTGAAATACACTGTAACATATTGAAATATACTGCAACATACTGAAATACAGTGCTACATACTGAAATATACTGCAACATACTGCAACATAGTGAAATAAACTGCAACATACTGCAAGATATTGAAATGCACTGTAACATATTGAAATACACTGCAACACATTGAAATATACTGCAACATACCTAAATATACGGTAATATACCAAAATATACTGTAACACATTGAAAAATACTGCAACATACTGAAATACACTGAAACACACCGAAAAACACTGAAAATACTGTAACACACTGAAATATACTGCAAAATACTGAAATATACTGCAAAATACTGAAATACACTGCTGCATACTGAAATATACTGCAACACACCGCAACATTCTGCAACATACTAAAGTATACTGCAACATACTGCAATACACTGCAAAATACTAAAATACACTATAACATACTGAAATATACTGCAACATACTGAAATATACTGCTACGTACTGAAATATACTGCAACACACTGCAACATACTGCAACATACTAGAATACACTGTAACATAATGAAATACACTGCAACACATTGAAATATACTGCAAAATACTGAAATACACTGCTATATACTGAAATTTCACTGCAACACACTACAACATACTGCAACATGCTAAAAGCTGCAACATACTGAAATACACTGCCACATACTGAAATATACTGCAAGACACAGCAACATACTGCAACATACTAAAATATACTGCAACATACTGAAATATACTGCATCATACTGAAATATACTGCTACATACTGAAATGTACTGCAACACACTGCAACATACTGCAACATACTAGAATACACTGTAACATAATGAAATACACTGCAACACATTGAAATATACTGCAAAATACTGAAATACACTGCTATATACTGAAATATACTGCAACACACTACAACATACTGCAACATGCTAAAATCTACTGCAACATACTGAAATACCCTGCAAAATACTGAAATACACTGTAACATACTGAAATACACTGCTACATACTGAAATATACCTCAACACACTGCAACATACTGCAACATACTAAAACATACTGCAACATACTGAAATACACTGCAGAATACTGAAATACACTGTAACATACTGAAATATACTGCAAAATACTGAAATACACTGCTACATACTGAAATATACTGCAACACACTGCGACTTACTGCAACATACTAAAATAGACTGTAACATATTAAAATACACTGCAACACATTGAAATATACCGCAATGTACCGAAATATATGGTAAACTACTGAAATATACTGTCACACATTTAAAAATACCGCAACATACTGAAATATACTGCGACACATCGCAATATAATGTAACGTACTGAAATATGCTGTAGCACATTGAAATATACTGCAACTCACTGAAATATACTGCAACATATTGAAATATACTGCAACATACTGAAATACAGTGCTACATACTGAAATATACTGCAACATACTGCAACATAGTGAAATTCACTGTAACATACTGAAAGACACTGCAACATACTACAACATATTGAAATACACTGCAACACATTGAAATATACTGCAACATACCTAAATATACGGTGATATACCAAAATAAACTGTAACACATTTAAAAATACTGCAACATACTGAAATACACTGCAACACTCTGAAATACACTGCAAAATACTGTAACACACTGAAATATACTGCAACACACTGCAACATACTGCAACATACTAGAATACACTGTAACATATTGAAATATACTGCAATATACTGAAATACACTGCTATATACCGAAATATACTGCAACACACTACAACATACTGCAACATGCTAAAATATACTGCATCATACTGAAATACCCTGCAAAATACTGAAATACACTGTAACATACTGAAGTATACTGCAACATATTGAAATACACTGCTACATACTGAAATTTACTGCGACACACTGCAACATACTGCAACATACTAAAATGCACTGTAACATAGTGAAATAGACTGCAACACATTGAAATATACTGCAAAATACTGAAATACACTGCTATATACTGAAATTTACTGCAACACACTGCAACATACTGCAACATACTAAAATATACTGCAACATACTGAAATACACTGCAAAATATTCAAATACACTGTAACATATTGAAATATACTGCAACATACTGAAATACAGTGCTACATACTGAAATATACTGCAACATACTGCAACATAGTGAAATACACTGCAACATACTGCAAGATAGTGAAATACACTGTAACATACTGGAGTATACTGCAACATGCTGAAATACACTGCTACATACTGAAATATACTGCAACACACAGCAACATACTGCAACATACTAAAATACACTGTGACATGTTGGAATACACTGCAACACATTGAAATATATTGCAAAAGACTGAAATACACTGCTACATACTGAAATATACTGCGACACACTGCAACATACTGCAACATACTAAAATACACTGTAACATATTGAAATAGACTGCAACACAATGAAATATACTGTAAAATACTAAAATACACTGCTAAATACTGAAATATACTGCAACACACTGCAAGATACTGCAACATACTAAAATATACTGCAAAATACTGAAATACACTGCAGAATACTGAAATACACTGTAACATACTGAAATACACTGCAAAATACTGAAATACACTGCTACATACTGAAATATACTGCAACACACTGCGACATACTGCAACATACTAAAATACACTGTAACATATTGAAATACACTGCAACACATTGAAATATACTGGAATGTACCGAAATATATGGTAAACTACTGAAATATACTGTCACACATTGAAAAACACTGCAACATACTGAAATATACTGCGACACATTGCAATATACTGTAACATACTGAAATATGCTGTAGCACACAGAAATACACTGCAACTCACTGAAATATACTGCAACATACTGAAATACACTGTAACATATTGGAATATACTGCAACATACTGAAATACAGTGCTACATACTGAAATATACTGCAACATACTGCAACATAGTGAAATAAACTGCAACATACTGCAAGATAGTGAAATACACTGTAACATACTGAAATACACCGCAAAATACTACAACATGTTGAAATGCACTGTAACATATTGAAATACACTGCAACACATTGAAATGTACTGCAACATACCTAAATATACGGTAATATACCAAAATATACTGTAACACATTGAAAAATACTGCAACATACTGAAATACACTGCAACACACCGAAAAACACTGAAAATACTGTAACACACTGAAATATACTGCAAAATACTGAAATATACTGCAACATACTGAAATATACTGCTACATACTGAAATATACTGCAACACACTGCAACATACTGCAACATACTAGAATACACTGTAACATAATGAAATACACTGCAACACATTGAAATATACTGCAAAATACTGAAATACACTGCTATATACTGAAATACACTGCAACACACTACAACATACTGCAACATGCTAAAAGCTGCAACATACTGAAATACACTGCTACATACTGAAATATACTGCAACACATTGCAACATACTGCAACATACTAAAGTATACTGCAACATACTGAAATACACTGCAGAATACTGAAATACACTGTAAGATACTGAAATATACTGCAAAATACTGAAATACATTGCTACATACAGAAATATACTGCAACACACTGCGACATACTGCAACATACTAAAATACACTGTAACATATTGAAATACACTGCAACACATTGAAATATATTGCAATGTACCGAAATATATGGTAAACTACTGAAATATACTGTCACACATTGAAAAATACTGCAACATACTGAAATATACTGCGACACATTGCAATATACTGTAACATACTGAAATATCCTGTAGCACACTGAAATACACTGCAACATACTGAAATACACTGTAACATATTGAAATATACTGCAACATACTGAAATACAGTGCTACATACTGAAATATACTGCAACATACTGCAACATAGTGAAATTCACTGTAACATACTGAAAAACACTGCAACATACTACAACATATTGAAATACACTGCAACACATTGAAATATACTGCAACATACCTAAATATACGGTGATATACCAAAATAAACTGTAACACATTTAAAAATACTGCAACATACTGAAATACACTGCAACACTCTGAAATACACTGCAAAATACTGTAACACACTGAAATATACTGCAACACACTGCAACATACTGCAACATACTAGAATACACTGTAACATATTGAAATATACTGCAACATACTGAAATACACTGCTATATACTGAAATATACTGCAACACACTACAACATACTGCAACATGCTAAAATATACTGCAACATACTGAAATACCCTGCAAAATACTGAAATACACTGTAACATACTGAAGTATACTGCAACATACTGAAATACACTGCTACATACTGAAACATACTGCAACACACAGCAACATACTGCAACATACTAAAATACACTGTAACATATTGGAATACACTGCAACACATTGAAATATACTGCAAAATACTGAAATACACTGCTACATACTGAAATTTACTGCGACACACTGCAACATACTGCAACATACTAAAATGCGCTGTAACATAGTGAAATAGACTGCAACACATTGAATTATACTGCAAAATACTGAAATACACTGCTATATACTGAAATACACTGCAACACACTACAACATACTGCAACATGCTAAAATATACTGCAACATACTGAAATACACTGCAAAATACTGAAATACACTGTAACATACTGAAGTATACTGCAACATACTGAATCACACTGCTACATACTGAAATATACTGCAAAATACTGAAATACACTGCTATATACTGAAATACACTGCAACACACTACAACATACTGCAACATGCTAAAAGCTGCAACATACTGAAATACACTGCTACATACTGAAATATACTGAAACACACAGCAACTTACTGCAACATACTAAAATATACAGCAACACACTGAAATACACTGCAAAATATTCAAATACACTGTAACATACTGAAATATACTGCGACACATTGCAATATACTGTAACATACTGAAATATCCTGTAGCACACTGAAATACACTGCAACTCACTGAAATATACTGCAACATACTGAAATACACTGTAACATATTGAAATATACTGCAACATACTGAAATACAGTGCTACATACTGAAATATACTGCAACATACTGCAACATAGTGAAATAAACTGCAACATACTGCAAGATATTGAAATGCACTGTAACATATTGAAATACACTGCAACACATTGAAATATACTGCAACATACCTAAATATACGGTAATATACCAAAATATACTGTAACACATTGAAAAATACTGCAACATACTGAAATACATTGCAACACACCGAAAAACACTGAAAATACTGTAAAACACTGAAATATACTGCAAAATACTGAAATATACTGCAAAATACCGAAATACACAGCTACATACTGAAACATACTGCAACACACCGCAACATACTGCAACATACTAAAGTATACTGCAACATACTGAAATACACTGCAAAATACTGAAATACACTATAACATACTGAAATATACTGCAACATACTGAAATATACTGCTACATACTGAAATATACTGCAAAACACTGCAACATACTGCAACATACTAGAATACACTGTAACATAATGAAATACACTGCAACACATTGAAATATACTGCAACATACCTAAATATACGGTGATATACCAAAATAAACTGTAACACATTTAAAAATACTGCAACATACTGAAATACACTGCAACACTCTGAAATACACTGCAAAATACTGTAACACACTGAAATATACTGCAACACACTGCAACATACTGCAACATACTGGAATACACTGTAACATATTGAAATATACTGCAATATACTGAAATACACTGCTATATACCGAAATATACTGCAACACACTACAACATACTGCAACATGCTAAAATATACTGCATCATACTGAAATACCCTGCAAAATACTGAAATACACTGTAACATACTGAAGTATACTGCAACATACTGAAATACACTGCTACATACTGAAATTTACTGCGACACACTGCAACATACTGCAACATACTAAAATGCACTGTAACATAGTGAAATAGACTGCAACACATTGAAATATACTGCAAAATACTGAAATACACTGCTATATACTGAAATTTACTGCAACAAACTGCAACATACTGCAACATACTAAAATATACTGCAACATACTGAAATACACTGCAAAATATTCAAATACACTGTAACATATTGAAATATACTGCAACATACTGAAATACAGTGCTACATACTGAAATATACTGCAACATATTGCAACATAGTGAAATACACTGCAACATACTGCAAGACAGTGAAATACACTGTAACATACTGGAGTATACTGCAACATGCTGAAATACACTGCTACATACTGAAATATACTGCAACACACAGCAACATACTGCAACATACTAAAATACACTGTGACATGTTGGAATACACTGCAACACATTGAAATATACTGCAAAAGACTGAAATACACTGCTACATACTGAAATATACTGCGACACACTGCAACATACTGCAACATACTAAAATACACTGTAACATATTGAAATAGACTGCAACACAATGAAATATACTGTAAAATACTAAAATACACTGCTAAATACTGAAATATACTGCAACACACTGCAAGATACTGCAACATACTAAAATATACTGCAACATACTGAAATACACTGCAGAATACTGAAATACACTGTAACATACTGAAATACACTGCAAAATACTGAAATACACTGCTACATACTGAAATATACTGCAACACACTGCGACATACTGCAACATACTAAAATACACTGTAACATATTGAAATACACTGCAACACATTGAAATATACTGCAATGTACCGAAATATATGGTAAACTACTGAAATATACTGTCACACATTGAAAAACACTGCAACATACTGAAATATACTGCGACACATTGCAATATACTGTAACATACTGAAATATGCTGTAGCACACTGAAATACACTGCAACTCACTGAAATATACTGCAACACACTGAAATACAGTGCTACATACTGAAATATACTGCAACATACTGCAACATAGTGAAATAAACTGCAACATACTGCAAGATAGTGAAATACACTGTAACATACTGAAATACACCGCAAAATACTACAACATATTGAAATGCACTGTAACATATTGAAATACACTGCAACACATTGAAATGTACTGCAACATACCTAAATATACGGTAATATACCAAAATATACTGTAACACATTGAAAAATACTGCAACATACTGAAATACACTGCAACACACCGAAAAACACTGAAAATACTGTAACACACTGAAATATACTGCAAAATACTGAAATATACTGCAACATACTGAAATATACTGCTACATACTGAAATATACTGCAACACACTGCAACATACTGCAACATACTAGAATACACTGTAACATAATGAAATACACTGCAACACATTGAAATATACTGCAAAATACTGAAATACACTGCTATATACTGAAATACACTGCAACACACTACAACATACTGCAACATGCTAAAAGCTGCAACATACTGAAATACACTGCTACATACTGAAATATACTGCAACACATTGCAACATACTGCAACATACTAAAGTATACTGCAACATACTGAAATACACTGCAGAATGCTGAAATACACTGTAAGATACTGAAATATACTGCAAAATACTGAAATACATTGCTACATACTGAAATATACTGCAACACACTGCGACATACTGCAACATACTAAAATACACTGTAACATATTGAAATACACTGCAACACATTGAAATATATTGCAATGTACCGAAATATATGGTAAACTACTGAAATATACTGTCACACATTGAAAAATACTGCAACATACTGAAATATACTGCGACACATTGCAATATACTGTAACATACTGAAATATCCTGTAGCACACTGAAATACACTGCAACATACTGAAATACACTGTAACATATTGAAATATACTGCAACATACTGAAATACAGTGCTACATACTGAAATATACTGCAACATACTGCAACATAGTGAAATTCACTGTAACATACTGAAAAACACTGCAACATACTACAACATATTGAAATACACTGCAACACATTGAAATATACTGCAACATACCTAAATATACGGTGATATACCAAAATAAACTGTAACACATTTAAAAATACTGCAACATACTGAAATACACTGCAACACTCTGAAATACACTGCAAAATACTGTAACACACTGAAATATACTGCAACACACTGCAACATACTGCAACATACTAGAATACACTGTAACATATTGAAATATACTGCAACATACTGAAATACACTGCTATATACTGAAATATACTGCAACACACTACAACATACTGCAACATGCTAAAATATACTGCAACATACTGAAATACCCTGCAAAATACTGAAATACACTGTAACATACTGAAGTATACTGCAACATACTGAAATACACTGCTACATACTGAAACATACTGCAACACACAGCAACATACTGCAACATACTAAAATACACTGTAACATATTGGAATACACTGCAACACATTGAAATATACTGCAAAATACTGAAATACACTGCTACATACTGAAATTTACTGCGACACACTGCAACATACTGCAACATACTAAAATGCGCTGTAACATAGTGAAATAGACTGCAACACATTGAAATATACTGCAAAATACTGAAATACACTGCTATATACTGAAATACACTGCAACACACTACAACATACTGCAACATGCTAAAATATACTGCAACATACTGAAATACACTGCAAAATACTGAAATACACTGTAACATACTGAAGTATACTGCAACATACTGAATCACACTGCTACATACTGAAATATACTGCAAAATACTGAAATACACTGCTATATACTGAAATACACTGCAACACACTACAACATACTGCAACATGCTAAAAGCTGCAACATACTGAAATACACTGATACATACTGAAATATACTGCAACACACAGCAACTTACTGCAACATACTAAAATATACTGCAACATACTGAAATACACTGCAAAATATTCAAATACACTGTAACATACTGAAATATACTGCGACACATTGCAATATACTGTAACATACTGAAATATCCTGTAGCACACTGAAATACACTGCAACTCACTGAAATATACTGCAACATACTGAAATACACTGTAACATATTGAAATATACTGCAACATACTGAAATACAGTGCTACATACTGAAATATACTGCAACATACTGCAACATAGTGAAATAAACTGCAACATACTGCAAGATATTGAAATGCACTGTAACATATTGAAATACACTGCAACACATTGAAATATACTGCAACATACCTAAATATACGGTAATATACCAAAATATACTGTAACACATTGAAAAATACTGCAACATACTGAAATACACTGAAACACACCGAAAAACACTGAAAATACTGTAACACACTGAAATATACTGCAAAATACTGAAATATACTGCAAAATACTGAAATACACTGCTGCATACTGAAATATACTGCAACACACCGCAACATTCTGCAACATACTAAAGTATACTGCAACATACTGCAATACACTGCAAAATACTAAAATACACTATAACATACTGAAATATACTGCAACATACTGAAATATACTGCTACGTACTGAAATATACTGCAACACACTGCAACATACTGCAACATACTAGAATACACTGTAACATAATGAAATACACTGCAACACATTGAAATATACTGCAAAATACTGAAATACACTGCTATATACTGAAATTTCACTGCAACACACTACAACATACTGCAACATGCTAAAAGCTGCAACATACTGAAATACACTGCCACATACTGAAATATACTGCAAGACACAGCAACATACTGCAACATACTAAAATATACTGCAACATACTGAAATATACTGCATCATACTGAAATATACTGCTACATACTGAAATGTACTGCAACACACTGCAACATACTGCAACATACTAGAATACACTGTAACATAATGAAATACACTGCAACACATTGAAATATACTGCAAAATACTGAAATACACTGCTATATACTGAAATATACTGCAACACACTACAACATACTGCAACATGCTAAAATCTACTGCAACATACTGAAATACCCTGCAAAATACTGAAATACACTGTAACATACTGAAATACACTGCTACATACTGAAATATACCTCAACACACTGCAACATACTGCAACATACTAAAACATACTGCAACATACTGAAATACACTGCAGAATACTGAAATACACTGTAACATACTGAAATATACTGCAAAATACTGAAATACACTGCTACATACTGAAATATACTGCAACACACTGCGACTTACTGCAACATACTAAAATAGACTGTAACATATTAAAATACACTGCAACACATTGAAATATACCGCAATGTACCGAAATATATGGTAAACTACTGAAATATACTGTCACACATTTAAAAATACCGCAACATACTGAAATATACTGCGACACATCGCAATATAATGTAACGTACTGAAATATGCTGTAGCACATTGAAATATACTGCAACTCACTGAAATATACTGCAACATATTGAAATATACTGCAACATACTGAAATACAGTGCTACATACTGAAATATACTGCAACATACTGCAACATAGTGAAATTCACTGTAACATACTGAAAGACACTGCAACATACTACAACATATTGAAATACACTGCAACACATTGAAATATACTGCAACATACCTAAATATACGGTGATATACCAAAATAAACTGTAACACATTTAAAAATACTGCAACATACTGAAATACACTGCAACACTCTGAAATACACTGCAAAATACTGTAACACACTGAAATATACTGCAACACACTGCAACATACTGCAACATACTAGAATACACTGTAACATATTGAAATATACTGCAATATACTGAAATACACTGCTATATACCGAAATATACTGCAACACACTACAACATACTGCAACATGCTAAAATATACTGCATCATACTGAAATACCCTGCAAAATACTGAAATACACTGTAACATACTGAAGTATACTGCAACATATTGAAATACACTGCTACATACTGAAATTTACTGCGACACACTGCAACATACTGCAACATACTAAAATGCACTGTAACATAGTGAAATAGACTGCAACACATTGAAATATACTGCAAAATACTGAAATACACTGCTATATACTGAAATTTACTGCAACACACTGCAACATACTGCAACATACTAAAATATACTGCAACATACTGAAATACACTGCAAAATATTCAAATACACTGTAACATATTGAAATATACTGCAACATACTGAAATACAGTGCTACATACTGAAATATACTGCAACATACTGCAACATAGTGAAATACACTGCAACATACTGCAAGATAGTGAAATACACTGTAACATACTGGAGTATACTGCAACATGCTGAAATACACTGCTACATACTGAAATATACTGCAACACACAGCAACATACTGCAACATACTAAAATACACTGTGACATGTTGGAATACACTGCAACACATTGAAATATATTGCAAAAGACTGAAATACACTGCTACATACTGAAATATACTGCGACACACTGCAACATACTGCAACATACTAAAATACACTGTAACATATTGAAATAGACTGCAACACAATGAAATATACTGTAAAATACTAAAATACACTGCTAAATACTGAAATATACTGCAACACACTGCAAGATACTGCAACATACTAAAATATACTGCAAAATACTGAAATACACTGCAGAATACTGAAATACACTGTAACATACTGAAATACACTGCAAAATACTGAAATACACTGCTACATACTGAAATATACTGCAACACACTGCGACATACTGCAACATACTAAAATACACTGTAACATATTGAAATACACTGCAACACATTGAAATATACTGGAATGTACCGAAATATATGGTAAACTACTGAAATATACTGTCACACATTGAAAAACACTGCAACATACTGAAATATACTGCGACACATTGCAATATACTGTAACATACTGAAATATGCTGTAGCACACAGAAATACACTGCAACTCACTGAAATATACTGCAACATACTGAAATACACTGTAACATATTGGAATATACTGCAACATACTGAAATACAGTGCTACATACTGAAATATACTGCAACATACTGCAACATAGTGAAATAAACTGCAACATACTGCAAGATAGTGAAATACACTGTAACATACTGAAATACACCGCAAAATACTACAACATGTTGAAATGCACTGTAACATATTGAAATACACTGCAACACATTGAAATGTACTGCAACATACCTAAATATACGGTAATATACCAAAATATACTGTAACACATTGAAAAATACTGCAACATACTGAAATACACTGCAACACACCGAAAAACACTGAAAATACTGTAACACACTGAAATATACTGCAAAATACTGAAATATACTGCAACATACTGAAATATACTGCTACATACTGAAATATACTGCAACACACTGCAACATACTGCAACATACTAGAATACACTGTAACATAATGAAATACACTGCAACACATTGAAATATACTGCAAAATACTGAAATACACTGCTATATACTGAAATACACTGCAACACACTACAACATACTGCAACATGCTAAAAGCTGCAACATACTGAAATACACTGCTACATACTGAAATATACTGCAACACATTGCAACATACTGCAACATACTAAAGTATACTGCAACATACTGAAATACACTGCAGAATACTGAAATACACTGTAAGATACTGAAATATACTGCAAAATACTGAAATACATTGCTACATACAGAAATATACTGCAACACACTGCGACATACTGCAACATACTAAAATACACTGTAACATATTGAAATACACTGCAACACATTGAAATATATTGCAATGTACCGAAATATATGGTAAACTACTGAAATATACTGTCACACATTGAAAAATACTGCAACATACTGAAATATACTGCGACACATTGCAATATACTGTAACATACTGAAATATCCTGTAGCACACTGAAATACACTGCAACATACTGAAATACACTGTAACATATTGAAATATACTGCAACATACTGAAATACAGTGCTACATACTGAAATATACTGCAACATACTGCAACATAGTGAAATTCACTGTAACATACTGAAAAACACTGCAACATACTACAACATATTGAAATACACTGCAACACATTGAAATATACTGCAACATACCTAAATATACGGTGATATACCAAAATAAACTGTAACACATTTAAAAATACTGCAACATACTGAAATACACTGCAACACTCTGAAATACACTGCAAAATACTGTAACACACTGAAATATACTGCAACACACTGCAACATACTGCAACATACTAGAATACACTGTAACATATTGAAATATACTGCAACATACTGAAATACACTGCTATATACTGAAATATACTGCAACACACTACAACATACTGCAACATGCTAAAATATACTGCAACATACTGAAATACCCTGCAAAATACTGAAATACACTGTAACATACTGAAGTATACTGCAACATACTGAAATACACTGCTACATACTGAAACATACTGCAACACACAGCAACATACTGCAACATACTAAAATACACTGTAACATATTGGAATACACTGCAACACATTGAAATATACTGCAAAATACTGAAATACACTGCTACATACTGAAATTTACTGCGACACACTGCAACATACTGCAACATACTAAAATGCGCTGTAACATAGTGAAATAGACTGCAACACATTGAATTATACTGCAAAATACTGAAATACACTGCTATATACTGAAATACACTGCAACACACTACAACATACTGCAACATGCTAAAATATACTGCAACATACTGAAATACACTGCAAAATACTGAAATACACTGTAACATACTGAAGTATACTGCAACATACTGAATCACACTGCTACATACTGAAATATACTGCAAAATACTGAAATACACTGCTATATACTGAAATACACTGCAACACACTACAACATACTGCAACATGCTAAAAGCTGCAACATACTGAAATACACTGCTACATACTGAAATATACTGAAACACACAGCAACTTACTGCAACATACTAAAATATACAGCAACACACTGAAATACACTGCAAAATATTCAAATACACTGTAACATACTGAAATATACTGCGACACATTGCAATATACTGTAACATACTGAAATATCCTGTAGCACACTGAAATACACTGCAACTCACTGAAATATACTGCAACATACTGAAATACACTGTAACATATTGAAATATACTGCAACATACTGAAATACAGTGCTACATACTGAAATATACTGCAACATACTGCAACATAGTGAAATAAACTGCAACATACTGCAAGATATTGAAATGCACTGTAACATATTGAAATACACTGCAACACATTGAAATATACTGCAACATACCTAAATATACGGTAATATACCAAAATATACTGTAACACATTGAAAAATACTGCAACATACTGAAATACATTGCAACACACCGAAAAACACTGAAAATACTGTAAAACACTGAAATATACTGCAAAATACTGAAATATACTGCAAAATACCGAAATACACAGCTACATACTGAAACATACTGCAACACACCGCAACATACTGCAACATACTAAAGTATACTGCAACATACTGAAATACACTGCAAAATACTGAAATACACTATAACATACTGAAATATACTGCAACATACTGAAATATACTGCTACATACTGAAATATACTGCAAAACACTGCAACATACTGCAACATACTAGAATACACTGTAACATAATGAAATACACTGCAACACATTGAAATATACTGCAACATACCTAAATATACGGTGATATACCAAAATAAACTGTAACACATTTAAAAATACTGCAACATACTGAAATACACTGCAACACTCTGAAATACACTGCAAAATACTGTAACACACTGAAATATACTGCAACACACTGCAACATACTGCAACATACTGGAATACACTGTAACATATTGAAATATACTGCAATATACTGAAATACACTGCTATATACCGAAATATACTGCAACACACTACAACATACTGCAACATGCTAAAATATACTGCATCATACTGAAATACCCTGCAAAATACTGAAATACACTGTAACATACTGAAGTATACTGCAACATACTGAAATACACTGCTACATACTGAAATTTACTGCGACACACTGCAACATACTGCAACATACTAAAATGCACTGTAACATAGTGAAATAGACTGCAACACATTGAAATATACTGCAAAATACTGAAATACACTGCTATATACTGAAATTTACTGCAACAAACTGCAACATACTGCAACATACTAAAATATACTGCAACATACTGAAATACACTGCAAAATATTCAAATACACTGTAACATATTGAAATATACTGCAACATACTGAAATACAGTGCTACATACTGAAATATACTGCAACATATTGCAACATAGTGAAATACACTGCAACATACTGCAAGACAGTGAAATACACTGTAACATACTGGAGTATACTGCAACATGCTGAAATACACTGCTACATACTGAAATATACTGCAACACACAGCAACATACTGCAACATACTAAAATACACTGTGACATGTTGGAATACACTGCAACACATTGAAATATACTGCAAAAGACTGAAATACACTGCTACATACTGAAATATACTGCGACACACTGCAACATACTGCAACATACTAAAATACACTGTAACATATTGAAATAGACTGCAACACAATGAAATATACTGTAAAATACTAAAATACACTGCTAAATACTGAAATATACTGCAACACACTGCAAGATACTGCAACATACTAAAATATACTGCAACATACTGAAATACACTGCAGAATACTGAAATACACTGTAACATACTGAAATACACTGCAAAATACTGAAATACACTGCTACATACTGAAATATACTGCAACACACTGCGACATACTGCAACATACTAAAATACACTGTAACATATTGAAATACACTGCAACACATTGAAATATACTGCAATGTACCGAAATATATGGTAAACTACTGAAATATACTGTCACACATTGAAAAACACTGCAACATACTGAAATATACTGCGACACATTGCAATATACTGTAACATACTGAAATATGCTGTAGCACACTGAAATACACTGCAACTCACTGAAATATACTGCAACACACTGAAATACAGTGCTACATACTGAAATATACTGCAACATACTGCAACATAGTGAAATAAACTGCAACATACTGCAAGATAGTGAAATACACTGTAACATACTGAAATACACCGCAAAATACTACAACATATTGAAATGCACTGTAACATATTGAAATACACTGCAACACATTGAAATGTACTGCAACATACCTAAATATACGGTAATATACCAAAATATACTGTAACACATTGAAAAATACTGCAACATACTGAAATACACTGCAACACACCGAAAAACACTGAAAATACTGTAACACACTGAAATATACTGCAAAATACTGAAATATACTGCAACATACTGAAATATACTGCTACATACTGAAATATACTGCAACACACTGCAACATACTGCAACATACTAGAATACACTGTAACATAATGAAATACACTGCAACACATTGAAATATACTGCAAAATACTGAAATACACTGCTATATACTGAAATACACTGCAACACACTACAACATACTGCAACATGCTAAAAGCTGCAACATACTGAAATACACTGCTACATACTGAAATATACTGCAACACATTGCAACATACTGCAACATACTAAAGTATACTGCAACATACTGAAATACACTGCAGAATGCTGAAATACACTGTAAGATACTGAAATATACTGCAAAATACTGAAATACATTGCTACATACTGAAATATACTGCAACACACTGCGACATACTGCAACATACTAAAATACACTGTAACATATTGAAATACACTGCAACACATTGAAATATATTGCAATGTACCGAAATATATGGTAAACTACTGAAATATACTGTCACACATTGAAAAATACTGCAACATACTGAAATATACTGCGACACATTGCAATATACTGTAACATACTGAAATATCCTGTAGCACACTGAAATACACTGCAACATACTGAAATACACTGTAACATATTGAAATATACTGCAACATACTGAAATACAGTGCTACATACTGAAATATACTGCAACATACTGCAACATAGTGAAATTCACTGTAACATACTGAAAAACACTGCAACATACTACAACATATTGAAATACACTGCAACACATTGAAATATACTGCAACATACCTAAATATACGGTGATATACCAAAATAAACTGTAACACATTTAAAAATACTGCAACATACTGAAATACACTGCAACACTCTGAAATACACTGCAAAATACTGTAACACACTGAAATATACTGCAACACACTGCAACATACTGCAACATACTAGAATACACTGTAACATATTGAAATATACTGCAACATACTGAAATACACTGCTATATACTGAAATATACTGCAACACACTACAACATACTGCAACATGCTAAAATATACTGCAACATACTGAAATACCCTGCAAAATACTGAAATACACTGTAACATACTGAAGTATACTGCAACATACTGAAATACACTGCTACATACTGAAACATACTGCAACACACAGCAACATACTGCAACATACTAAAATACACTGTAACATATTGGAATACACTGCAACACATTGAAATATACTGCAAAATACTGAAATACACTGCTACATACTGAAATTTACTGCGACACACTGCAACATACTGCAACATACTAAAATGCGCTGTAACATAGTGAAATAGACTGCAACACATTGAAATATACTGCAAAATACTGAAATACACTGCTATATACTGAAATACACTGCAACACACTACAACATACTGCAACATGCTAAAATATACTGCAACATACTGAAATACACTGCAAAATACTGAAATACACTGTAACATACTGAAGTATACTGCAACATACTGAATCACACTGCTACATACTGAAATATACTGCAAAATACTGAAATACACTGCTATATACTGAAATACACTGCAACACACTACAACATACTGCAACATGCTAAAAGCTGCAACATACTGAAATACACTGATACATACTGAAATATACTGCAACACACAGCAACTTACTGCAACATACTAAAATATACTGCAACATACTGAAATACACTGCAAAATAATCAAATACACTGTAACATACTGAAATATACTGCGACACATTGCAATATACTGTAACATACTGAAATATCCTGTAGCACACTGAAATACACTGCAACTCACTGAAATATACTGCAACATACTGAAATACACTGTAACATATTGAAATATACTGCAACATACTGAAATACAGTGCTACATACTGAAATATACTGCAACATACTGCAACATAGTGAAATAAACTGCAACATACTGCAAGATATTGAAATGCACTGTAACATATTGAAATACACTGCAACACATTGAAATATACTGCAACATACCTAAATATACGGTAATATACCAAAATATACTGTAACACATTGAAAAATACTGCAACATACTGAAATACACTGAAACACACCGAAAAACACTGAAAATACTGTAACACACTGAAATATACTGCAAAATACTGAAATATACTGCAAAATACTGAAATACACTGCTGCATACTGAAATATACTGCAACACACCGCAACATTCTGCAACATACTAAAGTATACTGCAACATACTGCAATACACTGCAAAATACTAAATTACACTATAACATACTGAAATATACTGCAACATACTGAAATATACTGCTACGTACTGAAATGTACTGCAACACACTGCAACATACTGCAACATACTAGAATACACTGTAACATAATGAAATACACTGCAACACATTGAAATATACTGCAAAATACTGAAATACACTGCTATATACTGAAATTTCACTGCAACACACTACAACATACTGCAACATGCTAAAAGCTGCAACATACTGAAATACACTGCCACATACTGAAATATACTGCAAGACACAGCAACATACTGCAACATACTAAAATATACTGCAACATACTGAAATATACTGCATCATACTGAAATATACTGCTACATACTGAAATGTACTGCAACACACTGCAACATACTGCAACATACTAGAATACACTGTAACATAATGAAATACACTGCAACACATTGAAATATACTGCAAAATACTGAAATACACTGCTATATACTGAAATATACTGCAACACACTACAACATACTGCAACATGCTAAAATCTACTGCAACATACTGAAATACCCTGCAAAATACTGAAATACACTGTAACATACTGAAATACACTGCTACATACTGAAATATACCTCAACACACTGCAACATACTGCAACATACTAAAACATACTGCAACATACTGAAATACACTGCAGAATACTGAAATACACTGTAACATACTGAAATATACTGCAAAATACTGAAATACACTGCTACATACTGAAATATACTGCAACACACTGCGACTTACTGCAACATACTAAAATAGACTGTAACATATTAAAATACACTGCAACACATTGAAATATACCGCAATGTACCGAAATATATGGTAAACTACTGAAATATACTGTCACACATTTAAAAATACCGCAACATACTGAAATATACTGCGACACATCGCAATATAATGTAACGTACTGAAATATGCTGTAGCACATTGAAATATACTGCAACTCACTGAAATATACTGCAACATATTGAAATATACTGCAACATACTGAAATACAGTGCTACATACTGAAATATACTGCAACATACTGCAACATAGTGAAATTCACTGTAACATACTGAAAGACACTGCAACATACTACAACATATTGAAATACACTGCAACACATTGAAATATACTGCAACATACCTAAATATACGGTGATATACCAAAATAAACTGTAACACATTTAAAAATACTGCAACATACTGAAATACACTGCAACACTCTGAAATACACTGCAAAATACTGTAACACACTGAAATATACTGCAACACACTGCAACATACTGCAACATACTAGAATACACTGTAACATATTGAAATATACTGCAATATACTGAAATACACTGCTATATACCGAAATATACTGCAACACACTACAACATACTGCAACATGCTAAAATATACTGCATCATACTGAAATACCCTGCAAAATACTGAAATACACTGTAACATACTGAAGTATACTGCAACATATTGAAATACACTGCTACATACTGAAATTTACTGCGACACACTGCAACATACTGCAACATACTAAAATGCACTGTAACATAGTGAAATAGACTGCAACACATTGAAATATACTGCAAAATACTGAAATACACTGCTATATACTGAAATTTACTGCAACACACTGCAACATACTGCAACATACTAAAATATACTGCAACACACTGAAATACACTGCAAAATATTCAAATACACTGTAACATATTGAAATATACTGCAACATACTGAAATACAGTGCTACATACTGAAATATACTGCAACATACTGCAACATAGTGAAATACACTGCAACATACTGCAAGATAGTGAAATACACTGTAACATACTGGAGTATACTGCAACATGCTGAAATACACTGCTACATACTGAAATATACTGCAACACACAGCAACATACTGCAACATACTAAAATACACTGTGACATGTTGGAATACACTGCAACACATTGAAATATACTGCAAAAGACTGAAATACACTGCTACATACTGAAATATACTGCGACACACTGCAACATACTGCAACATACTAAAATACACTGTAACATATTGAAATAGACTGCAACACAATGAAATATACTGTAAAATACTAAAATACACTGCTAAATACTGAAATATACTGCAACACACTGCAAGATACTGCAACATACTAAAATATACTGCAAAATACTGAAATACACTGCAGAATACTGAAATACACTGTAACATACTGAAATACACTGCAAAATACTGAAATACACTGCTACATACTGAAATATACTGCGACACATTGCAATATACTGTAACATACTGAAATATGCTGTAGCACACAGAAATACACTGCAACTCACTGAAATATACTGCAACATACTGAAATACACTGTAACATATTGGAATATACTGCAACATACTGAAATACAGTGCTACATACTGAAATATACTGCAACATACTGCAACATAGTGAAATAAACTGCAACATACTGCAAGATAGTGAAATACACTGTAACATACTGAAATACACCGCAAAATACTACAACATGTTGAAATGCACTGTAACATATTGAAATACACTGCAACACATTGAAATGTACTGCAACATACCTAAATATACGGTAATATACCAAAATATACTGTAACACATTGAAAAATACTGCAACATACTGAAATACACTGCAACACACCGAAAAACACTGAAAATACTGTAACACACTGAAATATACTGCAAAATACTGAAATATACTGCAACATACTGAAATATACTGCTACATACTGAAATATACTGCAACACACTGCAACATACTGCAACATACTAGAATACACTGTAACATAATGAAATACACTGCAACACATTGAAATATACTGCAAAATACTGAAATACACTGCTATATACTGAAATACACTGCAACACACTACAACATACTGCAACATGCTAAAAGCTGCAACATACTGAAATACACTGCTACATACTGAAATATACTGCAACACATTGCAACATACTGCAACATACTAAAGTATACTGCAACATACTGAAATACACTGCAGAATACTGAAATACACTGTAAGATACTGAAATATACTGCAAAATACTGAAATACATTGCTACATACAGAAATATACTGCAACACACTGCGACATACTGCAACATACTAAAATACACTGTAACATATTGAAATACACTGCAACACATTGAAATATATTGCAATGTACCGAAATATATGGTAAACTACTGAAATATACTGTCACACATTGAAAAATACTGCAACATACTGAAATATACTGCGACACATTGCAATATACTGTAACATACTGAAATATCCTGTAGCACACTGAAATACACTGCAACATACTGAAATACACTGTAACATATTGAAATATACTGCAACATACTGAAATACAATGCTACATACTGAAATATACTGCAACATACTGCAACATAGTGAAATTCACTGTAACATACTGAAAAACACTGCAACATACTACAACATATTGAAATACACTGCAACACATTGAAATATACTGCAACATACCTAAATATACGGTGATATACCAAAATAAACTGTAACACATTTAAAAATACTGCAACATACTGAAATACACTGCAACACTCTGAAATACACTGCAAAATACTGTAACACACTGAAATATACTGCAACACACTGCAACATACTGCAACATACTAGAATACACTGTAACATATTGAAATATACTGCAACATACTGAAATACACTGCTATATACTGAAATATACTGCAACACACTACAACATACTGCAACATGCTAAAATATACTGCAACATACTGAAATACCCTGCAAAATACTGAAATACACTGTAACATACTGAAGTATACTGCAACATACTGAAATACACTGCTACATACTGAAACATACTGCAACACACAGCAACATACTGCAACATACTAAAATACACTGTAACATATTGGAATACACTGCAACACATTGAAATATACTGCAAAATACTGAAATACACTGCTACATACTGAAATTTACTGCGACACACTGCAACATACTGCAACATACTAAAATGCGCTGTAACATAGTGAAATAGACTGCAACACATTGAATTATACTGCAAAATACTGAAATACACTGCTATATACTGAAATACACTGCAACACACTACAACATACTGCAACATGCTAAAATATACTGCAACATACTGAAATACACTGCAAAATACTGAAATACACTGTAACATACTGAAGTATACTGCAACATACTGAATCAAACTGCTACATACTGAAATATACTGCAAAATACTGAAATACACTGCTATATACTGAAATACACTGCAACACACTACAACATACTGCAACATGCTAAAAGCTGCAACATACTGAAATACACTGCTACATACTGAAATATACTGAAACACACAGCAACTTACTGCAACATACTAAAATATACTGCAACACACTGAAATACACTGCAAAATATTCAAATACACTGTAACATACTGAAATATACTGCGACACATTGCAATATACTGTAACATACTGAAATATCCTGTAGCACACTGAAATACACTGCAACTCACTGAAATACACTGCAACATACTGAAATACACTGTAACATATTGAAATATACTGCAACATACTGAAATACAGTGCTACATACTGAAATATACTGCAACATACTGCAACATAGTGAAATAAACTGCAACATACTGCAAGATATTGAAATGCACTGTAACATATTGAAATACACTGCAACACATTGAAATATACTGCAACATACCTAAATATACGGTAATATACCAAAATATACTGTAACACATTGAAAAACACTGCAACATACTGAAATACACTGCAACACACCGAAAAACACTGAAAATACTGTAAAACACTGAAATATACTGCAAAATACTGAAATATACTGCAAAATACCGAAATACACAGCTACATACTGAAACATACTGCAACACACCGCAACATACTGCAACATACTAAAGTATACTGCAACATACTGAAATACACTGCAAAATACTGAAATACACTATAACATACTGAAATATACTGCAACATACTGAAATATACTGCTACATACTGAAATATACTGCAAAACACTGCAACATACTGCAACATACTAGAATACACTGTAACATAATGAAATACACTGCAACACATTGAAATATACTGCAAAATACTGAAATACACTGCTATATACTGAAATACACTGCAACACACTACAACATACTGCAACATGCTAAAAGCTGCAACGTACTGAAATACACTGCTACATACTGAAATATACTGCAACACATTGCAACATACTGCAACATACTAAAGTATACTGCAACATACTGAAATACACTGCAGAATACTGAAATACACTGTAAGATACTGAAATATACTGCAAAATACTGAAATACATTGCTACATACTGAAATATACTGCAACACACTGCGACATACTGCAACATACTAAAATACACTGTAACATATTGAAATACACTGCAACACATTGAAATATACTGCAATGTACCGAAATATATGGTAAACTACTGAAATATACTGTCACACATTGAAAAATACTGCAACATACTGAAATATACTGCGACACATTGCAATATACTGTAACATACTGAAATATCCTGTAGCACACTGAAATACACTGCAACATACTGAAATACACTGTAACATATTGAAATATACTGCAACATACTGAAATACAGTGCTACATACTGAAATATACTGCAACATACTGCAACATAGTGAAATTCACTGTAACATACTGAAAAACACTGCAACATACTACAACATATTGAAATACACTGCAACACATTGAAATATACTGCAACATACCTAAATATACGGTGATATACCAAAATAAACTGTAACGCATTTAAAAATACTGCAACATACTGAAATACACTGCAACACTCTGAAGTACACACCAAAATACTGTAACACACTGAAATATACTGCAACACACTGCAACATACTGCAACATACTAGAATACACTGTAACATATTGAAATATACTGCAACATACTGAAATACACTGCTATGTACTGAAATATACTGCAACACACTACAACATACTGCAACATGCTAAAATATACTGCAACATACTGAAATACCCTGCAAAATACTGGAATACACTGTAACATACTGAAGTATACTGCAACATACTGAAATACACTGCTACATACTGAAATATACTGCAACACACATAACATACTGCAACATACTAAAATGCGCTGTAACATAGTGAAATAGACTGCAACACATTGAAATATACTGCAAAATACTGAAATACACTGCTATATACTGAAATACACTGCAACACACTACAACATACTGCAACATGCTAAAATATACTGCAACATACTGAAATACACTGCAAAATACTGAAATACACTGTAACATACTGAAGTATACTGCAACATACTGAAATACACTGCTACATACTGAAATATACTGCAAAATACTGAAATACACTGCTATATACTGAAATACACTGCAACACACTACAACATACTGCAACATGCTAAAAGCTGCAACATACTGAAATACACTGCTACATACTGAAATATACTGCAACACACAGCAACTTACTGCAACATACTAAAATATACTGCAACATACTGAAATACACTGCAAAATATTCAAATACACTGTAACATATTGAAATATACTGCAACATACTGAAATACAGTGCTACATACTGAAATATACTGCAACATACTGCAACATAGTGAAATACACTGCAACATACTGCAAGATAGTGAAATACACTGTAACATACTGAAATACACCGCAAAATACTACAACATATTGAAATGCACTGTAACCTATTGAAATACACTGCAACACATTGAAATATACTGCAACATACCTAAATATACGGTAATATACCAAAATATACTGTAACACATTGAAAAATACTGCAACATACTGAAATACACTGCAACACGCCGAAAAACACTGAAATTACTGTAACACACTGAAATATACTGCAAAATACTGAAATATACTGCAAAATACTGAAATACACTGCTACATACTGAAATATTTTGCAACACACTGCAACATACTGCAACATACTAAAGTATACTGCAACATACTGAAATACACTGCAAAATACTGAAATACACTATAACATACTGAAATATACTTCAACATACTGAAATATACTGCTACATACTGAAATATACTGCAACACACTGCAACATACTGCAACATACTAGAATACACTGTAACATAATGAAATACACTGCAACACATTGAAATATACTGCAAAATACTGAAATACACTGCTATATACTGAAATACACTGCAACACACTACAACATACTGCAACATGCTAGTAGCTGCATTATACTGAAATACGCTGCTACATACTGAAATATACTGCAAAACACAGCAACATACTGCATCATACTAAAATATACTGCAACATACTAGAATACACTGTAACATAATGAATTACACTGCAACACATTGAAATATACTGCAAAATACTGAAATACACTGCTATATACTGAAATATACTGCAACACACTACAACATACTGCAACATGCTAAAATCTACTGCAACGAACTGAAATACCCTGCAAAATACTGAAATACACTGTAAGATACTGAAATACACTGCTACATACTGAAATATACTGCAACACACTGCAACATACTGCAACATACTAAAATATACTGCAACATACTGAAATACACTGCAGAATACTGAAATACACTGTAACATACTGAAATATACTGCAAAATACTGAAATACACTGCTACATACTGAAATATACTGCAACACACTGCGACATACTGCAACATACTAAAATACACTGTAACATATTGAAATACACTGCAACACATTGAAATATACTGCAATGTACCGAAATATATGGTAAACTACTGAAATATACTGTCACACATTGAAAAATACTGCAACATACTGAAATATACTGCGACACATTGCAATATACTGTAACATACTGAAATATGCTGTAGCACACTGAAATACACTGCAACTCACTGAAATATACTGCAACATACTGAAATACACTGTAACATATTGAAATATACTGCACGTACTGAAATACACTGCTACATACTAAATTTTACTGCAACATACTGCAACATAGTGAAATACACTGTAACATACTGAAATACACTGCAACATACTGCAACATATTGAAATACACTGCAACACATTGAAATATACTGCATTATACCTAAATATACGGTGATATACCAAAATATACTGTAACACATTTAAAAATACTGCAACATACTGAAATACACTGCAAAAAACTGTAACACACTGAAATAAACTGCAACACACTGCAACATACTGCAACATACTAAAATATACTGTAACATATTGAAATAGACTGCAACACATTGAAATATACTGTAAATTACTGAAATACACTGCTAAATACTGAAATATACTGCAACACACTGCAAGATACTGCAACATACTAAAATATATTGCAACATACTGAAATACACTGCAGAATACTGAAATACACTGTAACATACTGAAATATACTGCAAAATACTGAAATACACTGCTACATACTGAAACAAACTGCAACACACTGCGACATACTGCAACATACTAAATTACACTGTAACATATTGAAATACACTGCAACACATTGAAATATACTGCAATGTACCGAAATATATGGTCAACTACTGAAATATACTGTCACACATTGAAAAACACTGCAACATACTGAAATATACTGCGACACATTGCAATATACTGTAACATACTGAAATAGGCTGTAGCACACTGAAATACACTGCAACTCACTGAAATATACTGCAACATACTGAAATACACTGTAACATATTGAAATATACTGCAACATACTGAAATACAGTGCTACATACTGAAATATACTGCAACATACTGCAACATAGTGAAATACACTGCAACATACTGCAAGATAGTGAAATACACTGTAACATACTGAATTACACCGCAAAATACTGCAACATATTGAAATGCACTGTAACATATTGAAATACACTGCAACACAATGAAATATACTGCAACATACCTAAATATACGGTATTATACCAAAATATACTGTAACACATTGAAAAATACTGCAACATACTGAAATACACTGCAACACACCGAAAAACACTGAAAATACTGTAACACACTGAAATATACTGCAAAATACTGAAATATACTGCAAAATACTGAAATACACTGCTACATACTGAAATATACTGCAACACACCGCAACATACTGCAACATACTAAAGTATACTGCAACATACTGAAATACACTGCAAAATACTGAAATACACTATAACATACTGAAATATACTGCAACATACTGAAATACACTGCTACATACTGAAATATACTGCAACACACAGCAACATACTGCAACATACTAAAATACACCGTAACATATTGGAATACCCTGCAACACATTGAAATATACTGCAACATACCTAAATATACGGTGATATACCAAAATAAACTGTAACACATTTAAAAATACTGCAACATACTGAAATACACTGCAACACTCTGAAATACACTGCAAAATACTGTAACACACTGAAATATACTGCAACACACTGCAACATACTGCAACATACTAGAATACACTGTAACATATTGAAATATACTGCAATATACTGAAAAACACTGCTATATACCGAAATATACTGCAACACACTACAACATACTGCAACATGCTAAAATATACTGCAACCTACTGAAATACCCTGCAAAATATACTGAAATACACTGTAACATACTGAAGTATACTGCAACATACTGAAATACACTGCTACATACTGAAATTTACTGCGACACACTGCAACATACTGCAACATACTAAAATGCACTGTAACATAGTGAAATAGACTGCAACACATTGAAATATACTGCAAAATACTGAAATACACTGCTATATACTGAAATTTACTGCAACACACTGCAACATACTGCAACATACTAAAATATACTGCAACATACTGAAATACACTGCAAAATATTCAAATACACTGTAACATATTGAAATATACTGCAACATACGGAAATACAGTGCTACATACTGAAATATACTGCAACATACTGCAACATAGTGAAATACACTGCAACATACTGCAAGATAGTGAAATACACTGTAACATACTGGAGTATACTGCAACATGCTGAAATACACTGCTACATACTGAAATATACTGCAACACACAGCAACATACTGCAACATACTAAAATACACTGTGACATGTTGGAATACACTGCAACACATTGAAATATACTGCAAAATACTGAAATACACTGCTACATACTTAAATATACTGCGACACACTGCAACATACTGCAACATACTAAAATACACTGTAACATATTGAAATAGACTGCAACACAATGAAATATACTGTAAAATACTAAAATACACTGCTAAATACTGAAATATACTGCAACACACTGCAAGATACTGCAACATACTAAAATATACTGCAACATACTGAAATACACTGCAGAATACTGAAATACACTGTAACATACTGAAATACACTGCAAAATACTGAAATACACTGCTACATACTGAAATATACTGCAACACACTGCGACATACTGCAACATACTAAAATACACTGTAACATATTGAAATACACTGCAACACATTGAAATATACTGCAATGTACCGAAATATATGGTAAACTACTGAAATATACTGTCACACATTGAAAAACACTGCAACATACTGAAATATACTGCAACATACTGAAATACACTGTAACATATTGAAATATACTGCAACATACTGAAATACAGTGCTACATACTGAAATATACTGCAACATACTGCAACATAGTGAAATAAACTGCAACATACTGCAAGATAGTGAAATACACTGTAACATACTGAAATACACCGCAAAATACTACAACATATTGAAATGCACTGTAACATATTGAAATACACTGCAACACATTGAAATGTACTGCAACATACCTAAATATACGGTAATATACCAAAATATACTGTAACACATTGAAAAATACTGCAACATACTGAAATACACTGCAACACACCGAAAAACACTGAAAATACTGTAACACACTGAAATATACTGCAAAATACTGAAATATACTGCAACATACTGAAATATACTGCTACATACTGAAATATACTGCAACACACTGCAACATACTGCAACATACTAGAATACACTGTAACATAATGAAATACACTGCAACACATTGAAATATACTGCAAAATACTGAAATACACTGCTATATACTGAAATACACTGCAACACACTACAACATACTGCAACATGCTAAAAGCTGCAACATACTGAAATACACTGCTACATACTGAAATATACTGCAACACATTGCAACATACTGCAACATACTAAAGTATACTGCAACATACTGAAATACACTGCAGAATACTGAAATACACTGTAAGATACTGAAATATACTGCAAAATACTGAAATACATTGCTACATACTGAAATATACTGCAACACACTGCGACATACTGCAACATACTAAAATACACTGTAACATATTGAAATACACTGCAACACATTGAAATATATTGCAATGTACCGAAATATATGGTAAACTACTGAAATATACTGTCACACATTGAAAAATACTGCAACATACTGAAATATACTGCGACACATTGCAATATACTGTAACATACTGAAATATCCTGTAGCACACTGAAATACACTGCAACATACTGAAATACACTGTAACATATTGAAATATACTGCAACATACTGAAATACAGTGCTACATACTGAAATATACTGCAACATACTGCAACATAGTAAAATTCACTGTAACATACTGAAAAACACTGCAACATACTACAACATATTGAAATACACTGCAACACATTGAAATATACTGCAACATACCTAAATATACGGTGATATACCAAAATAAACTGTAACACATTTAAAAATACTGCAACATACTGAAATACACTGCAACACTCTGAAATACACTGCAAAATACTGTAACACACTGAAATATACTGCAACACACTGCAACATACTGCAACATACTAGAATACACTGTAACATATTGAAATATACTGCAACATACTGAAATACACTGCTATATACTGAAATATACTGCAACACACTACAACATACTGCAACATGCTAAAATATACTGCAACATACTGAAATACCCTGCAAAATACTGAAATACACTGTAACATACTGAAGTATACTGCAACATACTGAAATACACTGCTACATACTGAAACATACTGCAACACACAGCAACATACTGCAACATACTAAAATACACTGTAACATATTGGAATACACTGCAACACATTGAAATATACTGCAAAATACTGAAATACACTGCTACATACTGAAATTTACTGCGACACACTGCAACATACTGCAACATACTAAAATGCGCTGTAACATAGTGAAATAGACTGCAACACATTGAAATATACTGCAAAATACTGAAGTACACTGCTATATACTGAAATACACTGCAACACGCTACAACATACTGCAACATGCTAAAATATACTGCAACATACTGAAATACACTGCAAAATACTGAAATACACTGTAACATACTGAAGTATACTGCAACATACTGAATCACACTGCTACATACTGAAATATACTGCAAAATACTGAAATACACTGCTATATACTGAAATACACTGCAACACACTACAACATACTGCAACATGCTAAAAGCTGCAACATACTGAAATACACTGCTACATACTGAAATATACTGCAACACACAGCAACTTACTGCAACATACTAAAATATACTGCAACATACTGAAATACACTGCAAAATATTCAAATACACTGTAACATACTGAAATATACTGCTACACATTGCAATATACTGTAACATACTGAAATATTCTGTAGCACACTGAAATACACTGCAACTCACTGAAATATACTGCAACATACTGAAATACACTGTAACATATTGAAATATACTGCAACATACTGAAATACAGTGCTACATACTGAAATATACTGCAACATACTGCAACATAGTGAAATACACTGCAACATACTGCAAGATAGTGAAATACACTGTAACATACTGAAATACACCGCAAAAAACTACAACATATTGAAATGCACTGTAACCTATTGAAATACACTGCAACACATTGAAATATACTGCAACATACCTAGATATACGGTAATATACCAAAATATACTGTAACACATTGAAAAATACTGCAACATACTGAAATACACTGCAACACACCGAAAAACACTGAAATTACTGTAACACACTGAAATATACTGCAAAATACTGAAATATACTGCAAAATACTGAAATACACTGCTACATACTGAAATATTTTGCAACACACTGCAACATACTGCAACATACTAAAGTATACTGCAACATACTGAAATACACTGCAAAATACTGAAATACACTATAACATACTGAAATATACTTCAACATACTGAAATATACTGCTACATACTGAAATACACTGCAACACACTACAACATACTGCAACATGCTAGTAGCTGCATTATACTGAAATACACTGCTACATACTGAAATATACTGCAAAACACACCAACATACTGCAACATACTAAAATATACTGCAACATACTAGAATACACTGTAACATAATGAATTACACTGCAACACATTGAAATATACTGCAAAATACTGAAATACACTGCTATATACTGAAATATACTGCAACACACTACAACATACTGCAACATGCTAAAATCTACTGCAACGAACTGAAATACCCTGCAAAATACTGAAATACACTGTAAGATACTGAAATACACTGCTACATACTGAAATATACTGCAACACACTGCAACATACTGCAACATACTAAAATATACTGCAACATACTGAAATACACTGCAGAATACTGAAATACACTGTAACATACTGAAATATACTGCAAAATACTGAAATACACTGCTACATACTGAAATATACTGCAACACACTGCGACATACTGCAACATACTAAAATACACTGTAACATATTGAAATACACTGCAACACATTGAAATATACTGCAATGTACCGAAATATATGGTAAACTACTGAAATATACTGTCACACATTGAAAAATACTGCAACATACTGAAATATACTGCGACACATTGCAATATACTGTAACATACTGAAATATGCTGTAGCACACTGAAATACACTGCAACTCACTGAAATATACTGCAACATACTGAAATACACTGTAACATATTGAAATATACTGCAACATACTGAAATACACTGCTACATACTAAATTTTACTGCAACATACTGCAACATAGTGAAATACACTGTAACATACTGAAATACACTGCAACATAATGAAATATACTACAACATATTGAAATACACTGCAACACATTGAAATATACTGCATTATACCTAAATATACGGTGATATACCAAAATATACTGTAACACATTTAAAAATACTGCAACATACTGAAATACACTGCAAAAAACTGTAACACACTGAAATAAACTGCAACACACTGCAACATACTGCAACATACTAAAATATACTGTAACATATTGAAATAGACTGCAACACATTGAAATATACTGTAAATTACTGAAATACACTGCTAAATACTGAAATATACTGCAACACACTGCAAGATACTGCAACATACTAAAATATATTGCAACATACTGAAATACACTGCAGAATACTGAAATACACTGTAACATACTGAAATATACTGCAAAATACTGAAATACACTGCTACATACTGAAATATACTGCAACACACTGCGACATACTGCAACATACTAAATTACACTGTAACATATTGAAATACACTGCAACACATTGAAATATACTGCAATGTACCGAAATATATGGTCAACTACTGAAATATACTGTCACACATTGAAAAACACTGCAACATACTGAAATATACTGCGACACATTGCAATATACTCTAACATACTGAAATATGCTGTAGCACACTGAAATACACTGCAACTCACTGAAATATACTGCAACATACTGAAATACACTGTAACATATTGAAATATACTGCAACATACTGAAATACAGTGCTACATACTGAAATATACTGCAACATACTGCAACATAGTGAAATCCACTGCAACATACTGCAAGATAGTGAAATACACTGTAACATACTGAAATACACCGCAAAATACTACAACATTTTGAAATGCACTGTAACATATTGAAATACACTGCAACACATTGAAATGTACTGCAACATACCTAAATATACGGTAATATACCAAAATATACTGTAACACATTGAAAAATACTGCAACATACTGAAATACACTGCAACACACCGAAAAACACTGAAAATACTGTAACACACTGAAATATACTGCAAAATACTGAAATATTCTGCAACATACTGAAATATACTGCTACATACTGAAATATACTGCAAAACACTGCAACATACTGCAACATACTAGAATACACTGTAACATAATGAAATACACTGCAACACATTGAAATATACTGCAAAATACTGAAATACACTGCTATATACTGAAATACACTGCAACACACTACAACATACTGCAACATGCTAAAAGCTGCAACATACTGAAATACACTGCTACATACTGAAATATACTGCAACACATTGCAACATACTGCAACATACTAAAGTATACTGCAACATACTGAAATACACTGCAACACATTGAAATATACTGCAATGTACCGAAATATATGGTAAACTACTGAAATATACTGTCACACATTGAAAAATACTGCAACATACTGAAATATACTGCGACACATTGCAATATACTGTAACATACTGAAATATCCTGTAGCACACTGAAATACACTGCAACATACTGAAATACACTGTAACATATTGAAATATACTGCAACATACTGAAATACAGTGCTACATACTGAAATATACTGCAACATACTGCAACATAGTGAAATTCACTGTAACATACTGAAAAACACTGCAACATACTACAACATATTGAAATACACTGCAACACATTGAAATATACTGCAACATACCTAAATATACGGTGATATACCAAAATAAACTGTAACACATTTAAAAATACTGCAACATACTGAAATACACTGCAACACTCTGAAATACACACCAAAATACTGTAACACACTGAAATATACTGCAACACACTGCAACATACTGCAACATACTAGAATACACTGTAACATATTGAAATATACTGCAACATACTGAAATACACTGCTATATACTGAAATATACTGCAACACACTACAACATACTGCAACATGCTAAAATATACTGCAACATACTGAAATACCTTGCAAAATACTGGAATACACTGTAACATACTGAAGTATACTGCAACATACTGAAATACACTGCTACATACTGAAATATACTGCAACACACATAACATACTGCAACATACTAAAGTACACTGTAACATATTGGAATACACTGCAACACATTGAAATATACTGCAAAATACTGAAATACACTGCTACATACTGAAAATTACTGCGACACACTGCAACATACTGCAACATACTAAAATGCGCTGTAACATAGTGAAATAGACTGCAACACATTGAAATATACTGCAAAATACTGAAATACACTGCTATATACTGAAATACACTGCAACACACTACAACATACTGCAACATGCTAAAATATACTGCAACATACTGAAATACACTGCAAAATACTGAAATACACTGTAACATACTGAAGTATACTGCAACATACTGAAATACACTGCTACATACTGAAATATACTGCAAAATACTGAAATACACTGCTATATACTGAAATACACTGCAACACACTACAACATACTGCAACATGCTAAAAGCTGCAACATACTGAAATACACTGCTACATACTGAAATATACTGCAACACACAGCAACTTACTGCAACATACTAAAATATACTGCAACATACTGAAATACACTGCAAAATATTCAAATACACTGTAACATATTGAAATATACTGCAACATACTGAAATACAGTGCTACATACTGAAATACACTGCAACATACTGCAACATAGTGAAATACACTGCAACATACTGCAAGATAGTGAAATACACTGTAACATACTGAAATACACCGCAAAAAACTACAACATATTGAAATGCACTGTAACCTATTGAAATACACTGCAACACATTGAAATATACTGCAACATACCTAGATATACGGTAATATACCAAAATATACTGTAACACATTGAAAAATACTGCAACATACTGAAATACACTGCAACACACCGAAAAACACTGAAATTACTGTAACACACTGAAATATACTGCAAAATACTGAAATATACTGCAAAATACTGAAATACACTGCTACATACTGAAATATTTTGCAACACACTGCAACATACTGCAACATACTAAAGTATACTGCAACATACTGAAATACACTGCAAAATACTGAAATACACTATAACATACTGAAATATACTTCAACATACTGAAATATACTGCTACATACTGAAATATACTGCAACACACTGCAACATACTGCAACATACTAGAATACACTGTAACATAATGAAATACACTGCAACACATTGAAATATACTGCAAAATACTGAAATACACTGCTATATACTGAAATACACTGCAACACACTACAACATACTGCAACATGCTAGTAGCTGCATTATACTGAAATACACTGCTACATACTGAAATATACTGCAAAACACAGCAACATACTGCAACATACTAAAATATACTGCAACATACTAGAATACACTGTAACATAATGAATTACACTGCAACACATTGAAATATACTGCAAAATACTGAAATACACTGCTATATACTGAAATATACTGCAACACACTACAACATACTGCAACATGCTAAAATCTACTGCAACGAACTGAAATACCCTGCAAAATACTGAAATACACTGTAAGATACTGAAATACACTGCTACATACTGAAATATACTGCAACACACTGCAACATACTGCAACATACTAAAATATACTGCAACATACTGAAATACACTGCAGAATACTGAAATACACTGTAACATACTGAAATATACTGCAAAACACTGAAATACACTGCTACATACTGAAATATACTGCAACACACTGCGACATACTGCAACATACTAAAATACACTGTAACATATTGAAATACACTGCAACACATTGAAATATACTGCAATGTACCGAAATATATGGTAAACTACTGAAATATACTGTCACACATTGAAAAATACTGCAACATACTGAAATATACTGCGACACATTGCAATATACTGTAACATACTGAAATATGCTGTAGCACACTGAAATACACTGCAACTCACTGAAATATACTGCAACATACTGAAATACACTGTAACATATTGAAATATACTGCAACATACTGAAATACACTGCTACATACTAAATTTTACTGCAACATACTGCAACATAGTGAAATACACTGTAACATACTGAAATACACTGCAACATAATGAAATATACTACAACATATTGAAATACACTGCAACACATTGAAATATACTGCATTATACCTAAATATACGGTGATATACCAAAATATACTGTAACACATTTAAAAATACTGCAACATACTGAAATACACTGCAAAAAACTGTAACACACTGAAATAAACTGCAACACACTGCAACATACTGCAACGTACTAAAATATACTGTAACATATTGAAATAGACTGCAACACATTGAAATATACTGTAAATTACTGAAATACACTGCTAAATACTGAAATATACTGCAACACACTGCAAGATACTGCAACATACTAAAATATATTGCAACATACTGAAATACACTGCAGAATACTGAAATACACTGTAACATACTGAAATATACTGCAAAATACTGAAATACACTGCTACATACTGAAATATACTGCAACACACTGCGACATACTGCAACATACTAAATTACACTGTAACATATTGAAATACACTGCAACACATTGAAATATACTGCAATGTACCGAAATATATGGTCAACTACTGAAATATACTGTCACACATTGAAAAACACTGCAACATACTGAAATATACTGCGACACATTGCAATATACTCTAACATACTGAAATATGCTGTAGCACACTGAAATACACTGCAACTCACTGAAATATACTGCAACATACTGAAATACACTGTAACATATTGAAATATACTGCAACATACTGAAATACAGTGCTACATACTGAAATATACTGCAACATACTGCAACATAGTGAAATCCACTGCAACATACTGCAAGACAGTGAAATACACTGTAACATACTGAAATACACCCCAAAATACTACAACATTTTGAAATGCACTGTAACATATTGAAATACACTGCAACACATTGAAATGTACTGCAACATACCTAAATATACGGTAATATACCAAAATATACTGTAACACATTGAAAAATACTGCAACATACTGAAATACACTGCAACACACCGAAAAACACTGAAAATACTGTAACACACTGAAATATACTGCAAAATACTGAAATATACTGCAACATACTGAAATATACTGCTACATACTGAAATATACTGCAACACACTGCAACATACTGCAACATACTAGAATACACTGTAACATAATGAAATACACTGCAACACATTGAAATATACTGCAAAATACTGAAATACACTGCTATATACTGAAATACACTGCAACACACTACAACATACTGCAACATGCTAAAATATACTGCAACATACTGAAATACACTGCAAAATACTGAAATACACTGTAACATACTGAAGTATACTGCAACATACTGAAATACACTGCTACATACTGAAATATACTGCAAAATACTGAAATACACTGCTATATACTGAAATACACTGCAACACACTACAACATACTGCAACATGCTAAAAGCTGCAACATACTGAAATACACTGCTACATACTGAAATATACTGCAACACACAGCAACTTACTGCAACATACTAAAATATACTGCAACATACTGAAATACACTGCAAAATATTCAAATACACTGTAACATATTGAAATATACTGCAACATACTGAAATACAGTGCTACATACTGAAATACACTGCAACATACTGCAACATAGTGAAATACACTGCAACATACTGCAAGATAGTGAAATACACTGTAACATACTGAAATACACCGCAAAAAACTACAACATATTGAAATGCACTGTAACCTATTGAAATACACTGCAACACATTGAAATATACTGCAACATACCTAGATATACGGTAATATACCAAAATATACTGTAACACATTGAAAAATACTGCAACATACTGAAATACACTGCAACACACCGAAAAACACTGAAATTACTGTAACACACTGAAATATACTGCAAAATACTGAAATATACTGCAAAATACTGAAATACACTGCTACATACTGAAATATTTTGCAACACACTGCAACATACTGCAACATACTAAAGTATACTGCAACATACTGAAATACACTGCAAAATACTGAAATACACTATAACATACTGAAATATACTTCAACATACTGAAATATACTGCTACATACTGAAATATACTGCAACACACTGCAACATACTGCAACATACTAGAATACACTGTAACATAATGAAATACACTGCAACACATTGAAATATACTGCAAAATACTGAAATACACTGCTATATACTGAAATACACTGCAACACACTACAACATACTGCAACATGCTAGTAGCTGCATTATACTGAAATACACTGCTACATACTGAAATATACTGCAAAACACAGCAACATACTGCAACATACTAAAATATACTGCAACATACTAGAATACACTGTAACATAATGAATTACACTGCAACACATTGAAATATACTGCAAAATACTGAAATACACTGCTATATACTGAAATATACTGCAACACACTACAACATACTGCAACATGCTAAAATCTACTGCAACGAACTGAAATACCCTGCAAAATACTGAAATACACTGTAAGATACTGAAATACACTGCTACATACTGAAATATACTGCAACACACTGCAACATACTGCAACATACTAAAATATACTGCAACATACTGAAATACACTGCAGAATACTGAAATACACTGTAACATACTGAAATATACTGCAAAACACTGAAATACACTGCTACATACTGAAATATACTGCAACACACTGCGACATACTGCAACATACTAAAATACACTGTAACATATTGAAATACACTGCAACACATTGAAATATACTGCAATGTACCGAAATATATGGTAAACTACTGAAATATACTGTCACACATTGAAAAATACTGCAACATACTGAAATATACTGCGACACATTGCAATATACTGTAACATACTGAAATATGCTGTAGCACACTGAAATACACTGCAACTCACTGAAATATACTGCAACATACTGAAATACACTGTAACATATTGAAATATACTGCAACATACTGAAATACACTGCTACATACTAAATTTTACTGCAACATACTGCAACATAGTGAAATACACTGTAACATACTGAAATACACTGCAACATAATGAAATATACTACAACATATTGAAATACACTGCAACACATTGAAATATACTGCATTATACCTAAATATACGGTGATATACCAAAATATACTGTAACACATTTAAAAATACTGCAACATACTGAAATACACTGCAAAAAACTGTAACACACTGAAATAAACTGCAACACACTGCAACATACTGCAACATACTAAAATATACTGTAACATATTGAAATAGACTGCAACACATTGAAATATACTGTAAATTACTGAAATACACTGCTAAATACTGAAATATACTGCAACACACTGCAAGATACTGCAACATACTAAAATATATTGCAACATACTGAAATACACTGCAGAATACTGAAATACACTGTAACATACTGAAATATACTGCAAAATACTGAAATACACTGCTACATACTGAAATATACTGCAACACACTGCGACATACTGCAACATACTAAATTACACTGTAACATATTGAAATACACTGCAACACATTGAAATATACTGCAATGTACCGAAATATATGGTCAACTACTGAAATATACTGTCACACATTGAAAAACACTGCAACATACTGAAATATACTGCGACACATTGCAATATACTCTAACATACTGAAATATGCTGTAGCACACTGAAATACACTGCAACTCACTGAAATATACTGCAACATACTGAAATACACTGTAACATATTGAAATATACTGCAACATACTGAAATACAGTGCTACATACTGAAATATACTGCAACATACTGCAACATAGTGAAATCCACTGCAACATACTGCAAGACAGTGAAATACACTGTAACATACTGAAATACACCCCAAAATACTACAACATTTTGAAATGCACTGTAACATATTGAAATACACTGCAACACATTGAAATGTACTGCAACATACCTAAATATACGGTAATATACCAAAATATACTGTAACACATTGAAAAATACTGCAACATACTGAAATACACTGCAACACACCGAAAAACACTGAAAATACTGTAACACACTGAAATATACTGCAAAATACTGAAATATACTGCAACATACTGAAATATACTGCTACATACTGAAATATACTGCAACACACTGCAACATACTGCAACATACTAGAATACACTGTAACATAATGAAATACACTGCAACACATTGAAATATACTGCAAAATACTGAAATACACTGCTATATACTGAAATACACTGCAACACACTACAACATACTGCAACATGCTAAAAGCTGCAACATACTGAAATACACTGCTACATACTGAAATATACTGCAACACATTGCAACATACTGCAACATACTAAAGTATACTGCAACATACTGAAATACACTGCAGAATACTGAAATACACTGTAAGATACTGAAATATACTGCAAAATACTGAAATACATTGCTACATACTGAAATATACTGCAACACACTGCGACATACTGCAACATACTAAAATAAACTGTAACATATTGAAATACACTGCAACACATTGAAATATATTGCAATGTACCGAAATATATGGTAAACTACTGAAATATACTGTCACACATTGAAAAATACTGCAACATACTGAAATATACTGCGACACATTGCAATATACTGTAACATACTGAAATATCCTGTAGCACACTGAAATACACTGCAACATACTGAAATACACTGTAACATATTGAAATATACTGCAACATACTGAAATACAGTGCTACATACTGAAATATACTGCAACATACTGCAACATAGTGAAATTCACTGTAACATACTGAAAAACACTGCAACATACTACAACATATTGAAATACACTGCAACACATTGAAATATACTGCAACATACCTAAATATACGGTGATATACCAAAATAAACTGTAACACATTTAAAAATACTGCAACATACTGAAATACACTGCAACACTCTGAAATACACTGCAAAATACTGTAACACACTGAAATATACTGCAACACACTGCAACATACTGCAACATACTAGAATACACTGTAACATATTGAAATATACTGCAACATACTGAAATACACTGCTATATACTGAAATATACTGCAACACACTACAACATACTGCAACATGCTAAAATATACTGCAACATACTGAAATACCCTGCAAAATACTGAAATACACTGTAACATACTGAAGTATACTGCAACATACTGAAATACACTGCTACATACTGAAACATACTGCAACACACAGCAACATACTGCAACATACTAAAATACACTGTAACATATTGGAATACACTGCAACACATTGAAATATACTGCAAAATACTGAAATACACTGCTGCATACTGAAATTTACTGCGACACACTGCAACATACTGAAATATACTGCAAAATACTGAAATACACTGCTATATACTGAAATACACTGCAACACACTACAACATACTGCAACATGCTAAAATATACTGCAACATACTGAAATACACTGCAAAATACTGAAATACACTGTAACATACTGAAGTATACTGCAACATACTGAAATACACTGCTACATACTGAAATATACTGCAAAATACTGAAATACACTGCTATATACTGAAATACACTGCAACACACTACAACATACTGCAACATGCTAAAAGCTGCAACATACTGAAATACACTGCTACATACTGAAATATACTGCAACACACAGCAACTTACTGCAACATACTAAAATATACTGCAACATACTGAAATACACTGCAAAATATTCAAATACACTGTAACATATTGAAATATACTGCAACATACTGAAATACAGTGCTACATACTGAAATATACTGCAACATACTGCAACATAGTGAAATACACTGCAACATACTGCAAGATAGTGAAATACACTGTAACATACTGAAATACACCGCAAAAAACTACAACATATTGAAATGCACTGTAACCTATTGAAATACACTGCAACACATTGAAATATACTGCAACATACCTAAATATACGGTAAAATACCAAAATATACTGTAACACATTGAAAAATACTGCAACATACTGAAATACACTGCAACACACCGAAAAACACTGAAATTACTGTAACACACTGAAATATACTGCAAAATACTGAAATATACTGCAAAATACTGAAATACACTGCTACATACTGAAATATACTGCAACACACTACAACATACTGCAACATGCTAGTAGCTGCATTATACTGAAATACACTGCTACATACTGAAATATACTGCAAAACACAGCAACATACTGCAACATACTAAAATATACTGCAACATACTAGAATACACTGTAACATAATGAATTACACTGCAACACATTGAAATATACTGCAAAATACTGAAATACACTGCTATATACTGAAATATACTGCAACACACTACAACATACTGCAACATGCTAAAATCTACTGCAACGAACTGAAATACCCTGCAAAATACTGAAATACACTGTAAGATACTGAAATACACTGCTACATACTGAAATATACTGCAACACACTGCAACATACTGCAACATACTAAAATATACTGCAACATACTGAAATACACTGCAGAATACTGAAATACACTGTAACATACTGAAATATACTGCAAAATACTGAAATACACTGCTACATACTGAAATATACTGCAACACACTGTGACATACTGCAACATACTAAAATACACTGTAACACATTGAAATACACTGCAACACATTGAAATATACTGCAATGTACCGAAATATATGGTAAACTACTGAAATATACTGTCACACATTGAAAAATACTGCAACATACTGAAATATACTGCGACACATTGCAATATACTGTAACATACTGAAATATGCTGTAGCACACTGAAATACACTGCAACTCACTGAAATATACTGCAACATACTGAAATACACTGTAACATATTGAAATATACTGCAACATACTGAAATACACTGCTACATACTAAATTTTACTGCAACATACTGCAACATAGTGAAATACACTGTAACATACTGAAATACACTGCAACATACTGCAACATATTGAAATAAACTGCAACACATTGAAATATACTGCATTATACCTAAATATACGGTGATATACCAAAATATACTGTAACACATTTAAAAATACTGCAACATACTGAAATACACTGCAAAAAACTGTAACACACTGAAATAAACTGCAACACACTGCAACATACTGCAACATACTAAAATATACTGTAACATATTGAAATAGACTGCAACACATTGAAATATACTGTAAATTACTGAAATACACTGCTAAATACTGAAATATACTGCAACACACTGCAAGATACTGCAACATACTAAAATATATTGCAACATACTGAAATACACTGCAGAATACTGAAATACACTGTAACATACTGAAATATACTGCAAAATACTGAAATACACTGCTACATACTGAAATATACTGCAACACACTGCGACATACTGCAACATACTAAATTACACTGTAACATATTGAAATACACTGCAACACATTGAAATATACTGCAATGTACCGAAATATATGGTCAACTACTGAAATATACTGTCACACATTGCAATATACTCTAACATACTGAAATATGCTGTAGCACACTGAAATACACTGCAACTCACTGAAATATACTGCAACATACTGAAATACACTGTAACATATTGAAATATACTGCAACATACTGAAATACAGTGCTACATACTGAAATATACTGCAACATACTGCAACATAGTGAAATACACTGCAACATACTGCAAGATAGTGAAATACACTGTAACATACTGAATTACACCGCAAAATACTGCAACATATTGAAATGCACTGTAACATATTGAAATACACTGCAACACATTGAAATATACTGCAACATACCTAAATATACGGTATTATACCAAAATATACTGTAACACATTGAAAAATACTGCAACATACTGAAATACACTGCAACACACCGAAAAACACTGAAAATACTGTAACACACTGAAATATACTGCAAAATACTGAAATATACTGCAAAATACTGAAATACACTGCTACATACTGAAATATACTGCAACACACCGCAACATACTGCAACATACTAAAGTATACTGCAACATACTGAAATACACTGCAAAATACTGAAATACACTATAACATACTGAAATATACTGCAACATACTGAAATACACTGCTACATACTGAAATATACTGCAACACACAGCAACATACTGCAACATACTAAAATACACTGTAACATATTGGAATACCCTGCAACACATTGAAATATACTGCAACATACCTAAATATACGGTGATATACCAAAATAAACTGTAACACATTTAAAAATACTGCAACATACTGAAATACACTGCAACACTCTGAAATACACTGCAAAATACTGTAACACACTGAAATATACTGCAACACACTGCAACATACTGCAACATACTAGAATACACTGTAACATATTGAAATATACTGCAATATACTGAAATACACTGCTATATACCGAAATATACTGCAACACACTACAACATACTGCAACATGCTGAAATATACTGCAACATACTGAAATACCCTGCAAAATGTACTGAAATACACTGTAACATACTGAAGTATACTGCAACATACTGAAATACACTGCTACATACTGAAATTTACTGCGACACACTGCAACATACTGCAACATACTAAAATGCACTGTAACATAGTGAAATAGACTGCAACACATTGAAATATACTGCAAAATACTGAAATACACTGCTATATACTGAAATTTACTGCAACACACTGCAACATACTGCAACATACTAAAATATACTGCAACATACTGAAATACACTGCAAAATATTCAAATACACTGTAACATATTGAAATATACTGCAACATACGGAAATACAGTGCTACATACTGAAATATACTGCAACATACTGCAACATAGTGAAATACACTGCAACATACTGCAAGATAGCGAAATACACTGTAACATACTGGAGTATACTGCAACATGCTGAAATACACTGCTACATACTGAAATATACTGCAACACACAGCAACATACTGCAACATACTAAAATACACTGTGACATGTTGGAATACACTGCAACACATTGAAATATACTGCAAATGACTGAAATACACTGCTACATACTGAAATATACTGCGACACACTGCAACATACTGCAACATACTAAAATACACTGTAACATATTGAAATAGACTGCAACACAATGAAATATACTGTAAAATACTAAAATACACTGCTAAATACTGAAATATACTGCAACACACTGCAAGATACTGCAACATACTAAAATATACTGCAACATACTGAAATACACTGCAGAATACTGAAATACACTGTAACATACTGAAATATACTGCAAAATACTGAAATACACTGCTACATACTGAAATATACTGCAACACACTGCGACATACTGCAACATACTAAAATACACTGTAACATATTGAAATACACTGCAACACATTGAAATATACTGCAATGTACCGAAATATATGGTAAACTACTGAAATATACTGTCACACATTGAAAAACACTGCAACATACTGAAATATACTGCGACACATTGCAATATACTGTAACATACTGAAATATGCTGTAGCACACTGAAATACACTGCAACTCACTGAAATATACTGCAACATACTGAAATACACTGTAACATATTGAAATATACTGCAACATACTGAAATACACTGCTACATACTAAATTTTACTGCAACATACTGCAACATAGTGAAATACACTGTAACATACTGAAATACACTGCAACATACTGCAACATATTGAAATACACTGCAACACATTGAAATATACTGCATTATACCTGAATATACGGTGATATACCAAAATATACTGTAACACATTTAAAAATACTGCAACATACTGAAATACACTGCAAAAAACTGTAACACACTGAAATAAACTGCAACACACTGCAACATACTGCAACATACTAAAATATACTGTAACATATTGAAATAGACTGCAACACATTGAAACATACTGTAAATTACTGAAATACACTGCTAAATACTGAAATATACTGCAACACACTGCAAGATACTGCAACATACTAAAATATATTGCAACATACTGAAATACACTGCAGAATACTGAAATACACTGTAACATACTGAAATATACTGCAAAATACTGAAATACACAGCTACATACTGAAATATACTGCAACACACTGCGACATACTGCAACATACTAAATTACACTGTAACATATTGAAATACACTGCAACACATTGAAATATACTGCAATGTACCGAAATATATGGTCAACTACTGAAATATACTGTCACACATTGAAAAACACTGCAACATACTGAAATATACTGCGACACATTGCAATATACTGCAACATACTGAAATACACTGCTACATACTGAAATATACTGCAAAATACTGAAATACACTGCTATATACTGAAATACACTGCAACACACTACAACATACTGCAACATGCTAAAAGCTGCAACATACTGAAATACACTGCTACATACTGAAATATACTGCAACACACAGCAACTTACTGCAACATACTAAAATATACTGCAACATACTGAAATACACTGCAAAATATTCAAATACACTGTAACATATTGAAATATACTGCAACATACTGAAATACAGTGCTACATACTGAAATACACTGCAACATACTGCAACATAGTGAAATACACTGCAACATACTGCAAGATAGTGAAATACACTGTAACATACTGAAATACACCGCAAAAAACTACAACATATTGAAATGCACTGTAACCTATTGAAATACACTGCAACACATTGAAATATACTGCAACATACCTAGATATACGGTAATATACCAAAATATACTGTAACACATTGAAAAATACTGCAACATACTGAAATACACTGCAACACACCGAAAAACACTGAAATTACTGTAACATATTGAAATATACTGCAACATACTGAAATACACTGCTACATACTAAATTTTACTGCAACATACTGCAACATAGTGAAATACACTGTAACATACTGAAATACACTGCAACATAATGAAATATACTACAACATATTGAAATACACTGCAACACATTGAAATATACTGCATTATACCTAAATATACGGTGATATACCAAAATATACTGTAACACATTTAAAAATACTGCAACATACTGAAATACACTGCAAAAAACTGTAACACACTGAAATAAACTGCAACACACTGCAACATACTGCAACATACTAAAATATACTGTAACATATTGAAATAGACTGCAACACATTGAAATATACTGTAAATTACTGAAATACACTGCTAAATACTGAAATATACTGCAACACACTGCAAGATACTGCAACATACTAAAATATATTGCAACATACTGAAATACACTGCAGAATACTGAAATACACTGTAACATACTGAAATATACTGCAAAATACTGAAATACACTGCTACATACTGAAATATACTGCAACACACTGCGACATACTGCAACATACTAAATTACACTGTAACATATTGAAATACACTGCAACACATTGAAATATACTGCAATGTACCGAAATATATGGTCAACTACTGAAATATACTGTCACACATTGAAAAACACTGCAACATACTGAAATATACTGCGACACATTGCAATATACTCTAACATACTGAAATATGCTGTAGCACACTGAAATACACTGCAACTCACTGAAATATACTGCAACATACTGAAATACACTGTAACATATTGAAATATACTGCAACATACTGAAATACAGTGCTACATACTGAAATATACTGCAACATACTGCAACATAGTGAAATCCACTGCAACATACTGCAAGACAGTGAAATACACTGTAACATACTGAAATACACCCCAAAATACTACAACATTTTGAAATGCACTGTAACATATTGAAATACACTGCAACACATTGAAATGTACTGCAACATACCTAAATATACGGTAATATACCAAAATATACTGTAACACATTGAAAAATACTGCAACATACTGAAATACACTGCAACACACCGAAAAACACTGAAAATACTGTAACACACTGAAATATACTGCAAAATACTGAAATATACTGCAACATACTGAAATATACTGCTACATACTGAAATATACTGCAACACACTGCAACATACTGCAACATACTAGAATACACTGTAACATAATGAAATACACTGCAACACATTGAAATATACTGCAAAATACTGAAATACACTGCTATATACTGAAATACACTGCAACACACTACAACATACTGCAACATGCTAAAAGCTGCAACATACTGAAATACACTGCTACATACTGAAATATACTGCAACACATTGCAACATACTGCAACATACTAAAGTATACTGCAACATACTGAAATACACTGCAGAATACTGAAATACACTGTAAGATACTGAAATATACTGCAAAATACTGAAATACATTGCTACATACTGAAATATACTGCAACACACTGCGACATACTGCAACATACTAAAATAAACTGTAACATATTGAAATACACTGCAACACATTGAAATATATTGCAATGTACCGAAATATATGGTAAACTACTGAAATATACTGTCACACATTGAAAAATACTGCAACATACTGAAATATACTGCGACACATTGCAATATACTGTAACATACTGAAATATCCTGTAGCACACTGAAATACACTGCAACATACTGAAATACACTGTAACATATTGAAATATACTGCAACATACTGAAATACAGTGCTACATACTGAAATATACTGCAACATACTGCAACATAGTGAAATTCACTGTAACATACTGAAAAACACTGCAACATACTACAACATATTGAAATACACTGCAACACATTGAAATATACTGCAACATACCTAAATATACGGTGATATACCAAAATAAACTGTAACACATTTAAAAATACTGCAACATACTGAAATACACTGCAACACTCTGAAATACACTGCAAAATACTGTAACACACTGAAATATACTGCAACACACTGCAACATACTGCAACATACTAGAATACACTGTAACATATTGAAATATACTGCAACATACTGAAATACACTGCTATATACTGAAATATACTGCAACACACTACAACATACTGCAACATGCTAAAATATACTGCAACATACTGAAATACCCTGCAAAATACTGAAATACACTGTAACATACTGAAGTATACTGCAACATACTGAAATACACTGCTACATACTGAAACATACTGCAACACACAGCAACATACTGCAACATACTAAAATACACTGTAACATATTGGAATACACTGCAACACATTGAAATATACTGCAAAATACTGAAATACACTGCTGCATACTGAAATTTACTGCGACACACTGCAACATACTGAAATATACTGCAAAATACTGAAATACACTGCTATATACTGAAATACACTGCAACACACTACAACATACTGCAACATGCTAAAATATACTGCAACATACTGAAATACACTGCAAAATACTGAAATACACTGTAACATACTGAAGTATACTGCAACATACTGAAATACACTGCTACATACTGAAATATACTGCAAAATACTGAAATACACTGCTATATACTGAAATACACTGCAACACACTACAACATACTGCAACATGCTAAAAGCTGCAACATACTGAAATACACTGCTACATACTGAAATATACTGCAACACACAGCAACTTACTGCAACATACTAAAATATACTGCAACATACTGAAATACACTGCAAAATATTCAAATACACTGTAACATATTGAAATATACTGCAACATACTGAAATACAGTGCTACATACTGAAATATACTGCAACATACTGCAACATAGTGAAATACACTGCAACATACTGCAAGATAGTGAAATACACTGTAACATACTGAAATACACCGCAAAAAACTACAACATATTGAAATGCACTGTAACCTATTGAAATACACTGCAACACATTGAAATATACTGCAACATACCTAAATATACGGTAAAATACCAAAATATACTGTAACACATTGAAAAATACTGCAACATACTGAAATACACTGCAACACACCGAAAAACACTGAAATTACTGTAACACACTGAAATATACTGCAAAATACTGAAATATACTGCAAAATACTGAAATACACTGCTACATACTGAAATATACTGCAACACACTACAACATACTGCAACATGCTAGTAGCTGCATTATACTGAAATACACTGCTACATACTGAAATATACTGCAAAACACAGCAACATACTGCAACATACTAAAATATACTGCAACATACTAGAATACACTGTAACATAATGAATTACACTGCAACACATTGAAATATACTGCAAAATACTGAAATACACTGCTATATACTGAAATATACTGCAACACACTACAACATACTGCAACATGCTAAAATCTACTGCAACGAACTGAAATACCCTGCAAAATACTGAAATACACTGTAAGATACTGAAATACACTGCTACATACTGAAATATACTGCAACACACTGCAACATACTGCAACATACTAAAATATACTGCAACATACTGAAATACACTGCAGAATACTGAAATACACTGTAACATACTGAAATATACTGCAAAATACTGAAATACACTGCTACATACTGAAATATACTGCAACACACTGTGACATACTGCAACATACTAAAATACACTGTAACACATTGAAATACACTGCAACACATTGAAATATACTGCAATGTACCGAAATATATGGTAAACTACTGAAATATACTGTCACACATTGAAAAATACTGCAACATACTGAAATATACTGCGACACATTGCAATATACTGTAACATACTGAAATATGCTGTAGCACACTGAAATACACTGCAACTCACTGAAATATACTGCAACATACTGAAATACACTGTAACATATTGAAATATACTGCAACATACTGAAATACACTGCTACATACTAAATTTTACTGCAACATACTGCAACATAGTGAAATACACTGTAACATACTGAAATACACTGCAACATACTGCAACATATTGAAATAAACTGCAACACATTGAAATATACTGCATTATACCTAAATATACGGTGATATACCAAAATATACTGTAACACATTTAAAAATACTGCAACATACTGAAATACACTGCAAAAAACTGTAACACACTGAAATAAACTGCAACACACTGCAACATACTGCAACATACTAAAATATACTGTAACATATTGAAATAGACTGCAACACATTGAAATATACTGTAAATTACTGAAATACACTGCTAAATACTGAAATATACTGCAACACACTGCAAGATACTGCAACATACTAAAATATATTGCAACATACTGAAATACACTGCAGAATACTGAAATACACTGTAACATACTGAAATATACTGCAAAATACTGAAATACACTGCTACATACTGAAATATACTGCAACACACTGCGACATACTGCAACATACTAAATTACACTGTAACATATTGAAATACACTGCAACACATTGAAATATACTGCAATGTACCGAAATATATGGTCAACTACTGAAATATACTGTCACACATTGCAATATACTCTAACATACTGAAATATGCTGTAGCACACTGAAATACACTGCAACTCACTGAAATATACTGCAACATACTGAAATACACTGTAACATATTGAAATATACTGCAACATACTGAAATACAGTGCTACATACTGAAATATACTGCAACATACTGCAACATAGTGAAATACACTGCAACATACTGCAAGATAGTGAAATACACTGTAACATACTGAATTACACCGCAAAATACTGCAACATATTGAAATGCACTGTAACATATTGAAATACACTGCAACACATTGAAATATACTGCAACATACCTAAATATACGGTATTATACCAAAATATACTGTAACACATTGAAAAATACTGCAACATACTGAAATACACTGCAACACACCGAAAAACACTGAAAATACTGTAACACACTGAAATATACTGCAAAATACTGAAATATACTGCAAAATACTGAAATACACTGCTACATACTGAAATATACTGCAACACACCGCAACATACTGCAACATACTAAAGTATACTGCAACATACTGAAATACACTGCAAAATACTGAAATACACTATAACATACTGAAATATACTGCAACATACTGAAATACACTGCTACATACTGAAATATACTGCAACACACAGCAACATACTGCAACATACTAAAATACACTGTAACATATTGGAATACCCTGCAACACATTGAAATATACTGCAACATACCTAAATATACGGTGATATACCAAAATAAACTGTAACACATTTAAAAATACTGCAACATACTGAAATACACTGCAACACTCTGAAATACACTGCAAAATACTGTAACACACTGAAATATACTGCAACACACTGCAACATACTGCAACATACTAGAATACACTGTAACATATTGAAATATACTGCAATATACTGAAATACACTGCTATATACCGAAATATACTGCAACACACTACAACATACTGCAACATGCTGAAATATACTGCAACATACTGAAATACCCTGCAAAATGTACTGAAATACACTGTAACATACTGAAGTATACTGCAACATACTGAAATACACTGCTACATACTGAAATTTACTGCGACACACTGCAACATACTGCAACATACTAAAATGCACTGTAACATAGTGAAATAGACTGCAACACATTGAAATATACTGCAAAATACTGAAATACACTGCTATATACTGAAATTTACTGCAACACACTGCAACATACTGCAACATACTAAAATATACTGCAACATACTGAAATACACTGCAAAATATTCAAATACACTGTAACATATTGAAATATACTGCAACATACGGAAATACAGTGCTACATACTGAAATATACTGCAACATACTGCAACATAGTGAAATACACTGCAACATACTGCAAGATAGCGAAATACACTGTAACATACTGGAGTATACTGCAACATGCTGAAATACACTGCTACATACTGAAATATACTGCAACACACAGCAACATACTGCAACATACTAAAATACACTGTGACATGTTGGAATACACTGCAACACATTGAAATATACTGCAAATGACTGAAATACACTGCTACATACTGAAATATACTGCGACACACTGCAACATACTGCAACATACTAAAATACACTGTAACATATTGAAATAGACTGCAACACAATGAAATATACTGTAAAATACTAAAATACACTGCTAAATACTGAAATATACTGCAACACACTGCAAGATACTGCAACATACTAAAATATACTGCAACATACTGAAATACACTGCAGAATACTGAAATACACTGTAACATACTGAAATATACTGCAAAATACTGAAATACACTGCTACATACTGAAATATACTGCAACACACTGCGACATACTGCAACATACTAAAATACACTGTAACATATTGAAATACACTGCAACACATTGAAATATACTGCAATGTACCGAAATATATGGTAAACTACTGAAATATACTGTCACACATTGAAAAACACTGCAACATACTGAAATATACTGCGACACATTGCAATATACTGTAACATACTGAAATATGCTGTAGCACACTGAAATACACTGCAACTCACTGAAATATACTGCAACATACTGAAATACACTGTAACATATTGAAATATACTGCAACATACTGAAATACACTGCTACATACTAAATTTTACTGCAACATACTGCAACATAGTGAAATACACTGTAACATACTGAAATACACTGCAACATACTGCAACATATTGAAATACACTGCAACACATTGAAATATACTGCATTATACCTGAATATACGGTGATATACCAAAATATACTGTAACACATTTAAAAATACTGCAACATACTGAAATACACTGCAAAAAACTGTAACACACTGAAATAAACTGCAACACACTGCAACATACTGCAACATACTAAAATATACTGTAACATATTGAAATAGACTGCAACACATTGAAACATACTGTAAATTACTGAAATACACTGCTAAATACTGAAATATACTGCAACACACTGCAAGATACTGCAACATACTAAAATATATTGCAACATACTGAAATACACTGCAGAATACTGAAATACACTGTAACATACTGAAATATACTGCAAAATACTGAAATACACAGCTACATACTGAAATATACTGCAACACACTGCGACATACTGCAACATACTAAATTACACTGTAACATATTGAAATACACTGCAACACATTGAAATATACTGCAATGTACCGAAATATATGGTCAACTACTGAAATATACTGTCACACATTGAAAAACACTGCAACATACTGAAATATACTGCGACACATTGCAATATACTGCAACATACTGAAATACACTGCTACATACTGAAATATACTGCAAAATACTGAAATACACTGCTATATACTGAAATACACTGCAACACACTACAACATACTGCAACATGCTAAAAGCTGCAACATACTGAAATACACTGCTACATACTGAAATATACTGCAACACACAGCAACTTACTGCAACATACTAAAATATACTGCAACATACTGAAATACACTGCAAAATATTCAAATACACTGTAACATATTGAAATATACTGCAACATACTGAAATACAGTGCTACATACTGAAATACACTGCAACATACTGCAACATAGTGAAATACACTGCAACATACTGCAAGATAGTGAAATACACTGTAACATACTGAAATACACCGCAAAAAACTACAACATATTGAAATGCACTGTAACCTATTGAAATACACTGCAACACATTGAAATATACTGCAACATACCTAGATATACGGTAATATACCAAAATATACTGTAACACATTGAAAAATACTGCAACATACTGAAATACACTGCAACACACCGAAAAACACTGAAATTACTGTAACACACTGAAATATACTGCAAAATACTGAAATATACTGCAAAATACTGAAATACACTGCTACATACTGAAATATTTTGCAACACACTGCAACATACTGCAACATACTAAAGTATACTGCAACATACTGAAATACACTGCAAAATACTGAAATACACTATAACATACTGAAATATACTTCAACATACTGAAATATACTGCTACATACTGAAATATACTGCAACACACTGCAACATACTGCAACATACTAGAATACACTGTAACATAATGAAATACACTGCAACACATTGAAATATACTGCAAAATACTGAAATACACTGCTATATACTGAAATACACTGCAACACACTACAACATACTGCAACATGCTAGTAGCTGCATTATACTGAAATACACTGCTACATACTGAAATATACTGCAAAACACAGCAACATACTGCAACATACTAAAATATACTGCAACATACTAGAATACACTGTAACATAATGAATTACACTGCAACACATTGAAATATACTGCAAAATACTGAAATACACTGCTATATACTGAAATATACTGCAACACACTACAACATACTGCAACATGCTAAAATCTACTGCAACGAACTGAAATACCCTGCAAAATACTGAAATACACTGTAAGATACTGAAATACACTGCTACATACTGAAATATACTGCAACACACTGCAACATACTGCAACATACTAAAATATACTGCAACATACTGAAATACACTGCAGAATACTGAAATACACTGTAACATACTGAAATATACTGCAAAACACTGAAATACACTGCTACATACTGAAATATACTGCAACACACTGCGACATACTGCAACATACTAAAATACACTGTAACATATTGAAATACACTGCAACACATTGAAATATACTGCAATGTACCGAAATATATGGTAAACTACTGAAATATACTGTCACACATTGAAAAATACTGCAACATACTGAAATATACTGCGACACATTGCAATATACTGTAACATACTGAAATATGCTGTAGCACACTGAAATACACTGCAACTCACTGAAATATACTGCAACATACTGAAATACACTGTAACATATTGAAATATACTGCAACATACTGAAATACACTGCTACATACTAAATTTTACTGCAACATACTGCAACATAGTGAAATACACTGTAACATACTGAAATACACTGCAACATAATGAAATATACTACAACATATTGAAATACACTGCAACACATTGAAATATACTGCATTATACCTAAATATACGGTGATATACCAAAATATACTGTAACACATTTAAAAATACTGCAACATACTGAAATACACTGCAAAAAACTGTAACACACTGAAATAAACTGCAACACACTGCAACATACTGCAACATACTAAAATATACTGTAACATATTGAAATAGACTGCAACACATTGAAATATACTGTAAATTACTGAAATACACTGCTAAATACTGAAATATACTGCAACACACTGCAAGATACTGCAACATACTAAAATATATTGCAACATACTGAAATACACTGCAGAATACTGAAATACACTGTAACATACTGAAATATACTGCAAAATACTGAAATACACTGCTACATACTGAAATATACTGCAACACACTGCGACATACTGCAACATACTAAATTACACTGTAACATATTGAAATACACTGCAACACATTGAAATATACTGCAATGTACCGAAATATATGGTCAACTACTGAAATATACTGTCACACATTGAAAAACACTGCAACATACTGAAATATACTGCGACACATTGCAATATACTCTAACATACTGAAATATGCTGTAGCACACTGAAATACACTGCAACTCACTGAAATATACTGCAACATACTGAAATACACTGTAACATATTGAAATATACTGCAACATACTGAAATACAGTGCTACATACTGAAATATACTGCAACATACTGCAACATAGTGAAATCCACTGCAACATACTGCAAGACAGTGAAATACACTGTAACATACTGAAATACACCCCAAAATACTACAACATTTTGAAATGCACTGTAACATATTGAAATACACTGCAACACATTGAAATGTACTGCAACATACCTAAATATACGGTAATATACCAAAATATACTGTAACACATTGAAAAATACTGCAACATACTGAAATACACTGCAACACACCGAAAAACACTGAAAATACTGTAACACACTGAAATATACTGCAAAATACTGAAATATACTGCAACATACTGAAATATACTGCTACATACTGAAATATACTGCAACACACTGCAACATACTGCAACATACTAGAATACACTGTAACATAATGAAATACACTGCAACACATTGAAATATACTGCAAAATACTGAAATACACTGCTATATATTGAAATACACTGCAACACACTACAACATACTGCAACATGCTAAAAGCTGCAACATACTGAAATACACTGCTACATACTGAAATATACTGCAACACATTGCAACATACTGCAACATACTAAAGTATACTGCAACATACTGAAATACACTGCAGAATACTGAAATACACTGTAAGATACTGAAATATACTGCAAAATACTGAAATACATTGCTACATACTGAAATATACTGCAACACACTGCGACATACTGCAACATACTAAAATAAACTGTAACATATTGAAATACACTGCAACACATTGAAATATATTGCAATGTACCGAAATATATGGTAAACTACTGAAATATACTGTCACACATTGAAAAATACTGCAACATACTGAAATATACTGCGACACATTGCAATATACTGTAACATACTGAAATATCCTGTAGCACACTGAAATACACTGCAACATACTGAAATACACTGTAACATATTGAAATATACTGCAACATACTGAAATACAGTGCTACATACTGAAATATACTGCAACATACTGCAACATAGTGAAATTCACTGTAACATACTGAAAAACACTGCAACATACTACAACATATTGAAATACACTGCAACACATTGAAATATACTGCAACATACCTAAATATACGGTGATATACCAAAATAAACTGTAACACATTTAAAAATACTGCAACATACTGAAATACACTGCAACACTCTGAAATACACTGCAAAATACTGTAACACACTGAAATATACTGCAACACACTGCAACATACTGCAACATACTAGAATACACTGTAACATATTGAAATATACTGCAACATACTGAAATACACTGCTATATACTGAAATATACTGCAACACACTACAACATACTGCAACATGCTAAAATATACTGCAACATACTGAAATACCCTGCAAAATACTGAAATACACTGTAACATACTGAAGTATACTGCAACATACTGAAATACACTGCTACATACTGAAACATACTGCAACACACAGCAACATACTGCAACATACTAAAATACACTGTAACATATTGGAATACACTGCAACACATTGAAATATACTGCAAAATACTGAAATACACTGCTGCATACTGAAATTTACTGCGACACACTGCAACATACTGAAATATACTGCAAAATACTGAAATACACTGCTATATACTGAAATACACTGCAACACACTACAACATACTGCAACATGCTAAAATATACTGCAACATACCTAAATATACGGTAAAATACCAAAATATACTGTAACACATTGAAAAATACTGCAACATACTGAAATACACTGCTACATACTGAAATATACTGCAACACACAGCAACTTACTGCAACATACTAAAATATACTGCAACATACTGAAATACACTGCAAAATATTCAAATACACTGTAACATATTGAAATATACTGCAACATACTGAAATACAGTGCTACATACTGAAATATACTGCAACATACTGCAACATAGTGAAATACACTGCAACATACTGCAAGATAGTGAAATACACTGTAACATACTGAAATACACCGCAAAAAACTACAACATATTGAAATGCACTGTAACCTATTGAAATACACTGCAACACATTGAAATATACTGCAACATACCTAAATATACGGTAAAATACCAAAATATACTGTAACACATTGAAAAATACTGCAACATACTGAAATACACTGCAACACACCGAAAAACACTGAAATTACTGTAACACACTGAAATATACTGCAAAATACTGAAATATACTGCAAAATACTGAAATACACTGCTACATACTGAAATATACTGCAACACACTACAACATACTGCAACATGCTAGTAGCTGCATTATACTGAAATACACTGCTACATACTGAAATATACTGCAAAACACAGCAACATACTGCAACATACTAAAATATACTGCAACATACTAGAATACACTGTAACATAATGAATTACACTGCAACACATTGAAATATACTGCAAAATACTGAAATACACTGCTATATACTGAAATATACTGCAACACACTACAACATACTGCAACATGCTAAAATCTACTGCAACGAACTGAAATACCCTGCAAAATACTGAAATACACTGTAAGATACTGAAATACACTGCTACATACTGAAATATACTGCAACACACTGCAACATACTGCAACATACCAAAATATACTGCAACATACTGAAATACACTGCAGAATACTGAAATACACTGTAACATACTGAAATATACTGCAAAATACTGAAATACACTGCTACATACTGAAATATACTGCAACACACTGTGACATACTGCAACATACTAAAATACACTGTAACACATTGAAATACACTGCAACACATTGAAATATACTGCAATGTACCGAAATATATGGTAAACTACTGAAATATACTGTCACACATTGAAAAATACTGCAACATACTGAAATATACTGCGACACATTGCAATATACTGTAACATACTGAAATATGCTGTAGCACACTGAAATACACTGCAACTCACTGAAATATACTGCAACATACTGAAATACACTGTAACATATTGAAATATACTGCAACATACTGAAATACACTGCTACATACTAAATTTTACTGCAACATACTGCAACATAGTGAAATACACTGTAACATACTGAAATACACTGCAACATACTGCAACATATTGAAATAAACTGCAACACATTGAAATATACTGCATTATACCTAAATATACGGTGATATACCAAAATATACTGTAACACATTTAAAAATACTGCAACATACTGAAATACACTGCAAAAAACTGTAACACACTGAAATAAACTGCAACACACTGCAACATACTGCAACATACTAAAATATACTGTAACATATTGAAATAGACTGCAACACATTGAAATATACTGTAAATTACTGAAATACACTGCTAAATACTGAAATATACTGCAACACACTGCAAGATACTGCAACATACTAAAATATATTGCAACATACTGAAATACACTGCAGAATACTGAAATACACTGTAACATACTGAAATATACTGCAAAATACTGAAATACACTGCTACATACTGAAATATACTGCAACACACTGCGACATACTGCAACATACTAAATTACACTGTAACATATTGAAATACACTGCAACACATTGAAATATACTGCAATGTACCGAAATATATGGTCAACTACTGAAATATACTGTCACACATTGCAATATACTCTAACATACTGAAATATGCTGTAGCACACTGAAATACACTGCAACTCACTGAAATATACTGCAACATACTGAAATACACTGTAACATATTGAAATATACTGCAACATACTGAAATACAGTGCTACATACTGAAATATACTGCAACATACTGCAACATAGTGAAATACACTGCAACATACTGCAAGATAGTGAAATACACTGTAACATACTGAATTACACCGCAAAATACTGCAACATATTGAAATGCACTGTAACATATTGAAATACACTGCAACACATTGAAATATACTGCAACATACCTAAATATACGGTATTATACCAAAATATACTGTAACACATTGAAAAATACTGCAACATACTGAAATACACTGCAACACACCGAAAAACACTGAAAATACTGTAACACACTGAAATATACTGCAAAATACTGAAATATACTGCAAAATACTGAAATACACTGCTACATACTGAAATATACTGCAACACACCGCAACATACTGCAACATACTAAAGTATACTGCAACATACTGAAATACACTGCAAAATACTGAAATACACTATAACATACTGAAATATACTGCAACATACTGAAATACACTGCTACATACTGAAATATACTGCAACACACAGCAACATACTGCAACATACTAAAATACACTGTAACATATTGGAATACCCTGCAACACATTGAAATATACTGCAACATACCTAAATATACGGTGATATACCAAAATAAACTGTAACACATTTAAAAATACTGCAACATACTGAAATACACTGCAACACTCTGAAATACACTGCAAAATACTGTAACACACTGAAATATACTGCAACACACTGCAACATACTGCAACATACTAGAATACACTGTAACATATTGAAATATACTGCAATATACTGAAATACACTGCTATATACCGAAATATACTGCAACACACTACAACATACTGCAACATGCTGAAATATACTGCAACATACTGAAATACCCTGCAAAATGTACTGAAATACACTGTAACATACTGAAGTATACTGCAACATACTGAAATACACTGCTACATACTGAAATTTACTGCGACACACTGCAACATACTGCAACATACTAAAATGCACTGTAACATAGTGAAATAGACTGCAACACATTGAAATATACTGCAAAATACTGAAATACACTGCTATATACTGAAATTTACTGCAACACACTGCAACATACTGCAACATACTAAAATATACTGCAACATACTGAAATACACTGCAAAATATTCAAATACACTGTAACATATTGAAATATACTGCAACATACGGAAATACAGTGCTACATACTGAAATATACTGCAACATACTGCAACATAGTGAAATACACTGCAACATACTGCAAGATAGCGAAATACACTGTAACATACTGAAATATACTGCAAAATACTGAAATACACTGCTACATACTGAAATATACTGCAACACACTGCGACATACTGCAACATACTAAAATACACTGTAACATATTGAAATACACTGCAACACATTGAAATATACTGCAATGTACCGAAATATATGGTAAACTACTGAAATATACTGTCACACATTGAAAAACACTGCAACATACTGAAATATACTGCGACACATTGCAATATACTGTAACATACTGAAATATGCTGTAGCACACTGAAATACACTGCAACTCACTGAAATATACTGCAACATACTGAAATACACTGTAACATATTGAAATATACTGCAACATACTGAAATACACTGCTACATACTAAATTTTACTGCAACATACTGCAACATAGTGAAATACACTGTAACATACTGAAATACACTGCAACATACTGCAACATATTGAAATACACTGCAACACATTGAAATATACTGCATTATACCTGAATATACGGTGATATACCAAAATATACTGTAACACATTTAAAAATACTGCAACATACTGAAATACACTGCAAAAAACTGTAACACACTGAAATAAACTGCAACACACTGCAACATACTGCAACATACTAAAATATACTGTAACATATTGAAATAGACTGCAACACATTGAAACATACTGTAAATTACTGAAATACACTGCTAAATACTGAAATATACTGCAACACACTGCAAGATACTGCAACATACTAAAATATATTGCAACATACTGAAATACACTGCAGAATACTGAAATACACTGTAACATACTGAAATATACTGCAAAATACTGAAATACACAGCTACATACTGAAATATACTGCAACACACTGCGACATACTGCAACATACTAAATTACACTGTAACATATTGAAATACACTGCAACACATTGAAATATACTGCAATGTACCGAAATATATGGTCAACTACTGAAATATACTGTCACACATTGAAAAACACTGCAACATACTGAAATATACTGCGACACATTGCAATATACTGTAACATACTGAAATATGCTGTAGCACACTGAAATACACTGCAACTCACTGAAATATACTGCAACATACTGAAATACACTGTAACATATTGAAATATACTGCAACATACTGAAATACAGTGCTACATACTGAAATATACTGCAACATACTGCAACATAGTGAAATACACTGCAACATACTGCAAGATAGTGAAATACACTGTAACATACTGAATTACACCGCAAAATACTGCAACATATTGAAATGCACTGTAACATATTGAAATACACTGCAACACATTGAAATATACTGCAACATACCTAAATATACGGTGATATACCAAAATAAACTGTAACACATTTAAAAATACTGCAAAATACTGAAATACACTGCAACACTCTGAAATACACTGCAAAATACTGTAACACACTGAAATATACTGCAACACACTGCAACATACTGCAACATACTAGAATACACTGTAACATATTGAAATATACTGCAATATACTGAAATACACTGCTATATACCGAAATATACTGCAACACACTACAACATACTGCAACATGCTAAAATATACTGCAACATACTGAAATACCCTGCAAAATATACTGAAATACACTGTAACATACTGAAGTATACTGCAACATACTGAAATACACTGCTACATACTGAAATTTACTGCGACACACTGCAACATACTGCAACATACTAAAATGCACTGTAACATAGTGAAATAGACTGCAACACATTGAAATATACTGCAAAATACTGAAATACACTGCTATATACTGAAATTTACTGCAACACACTGCAACATACTGCAACATACTAAAATATACCGCAACATACTGAAATACACTGCAAAATATTCAAATACACTGTAACATATTGAAATATACTGCAACATACGGAAATACAGTGCTACATACTGAAATATACTGCAACATACTGCAACATAGTGAAATACACTGCAACATACTGCAAGATAGTGAAATACACTGTAACATACTGGAGTATACTGCAACATGCTGAAATACACTGCTACATACTGAAATATACTGCAACACACAGCAACATACTGCAACATACTAAAATACACTGTGACATGTTGGAATACACTGCAACACATTGAAATATACTGCAAAATACTGAAATACACTGCTACATACTTAAATATACTGCGACACACTGCAACATACTGCAACATACTAAAATACACTGTAACATATTGAAATAGACTGCAACACAATGAAATATACTGTAAAATACTAAAATACACTGCTAAATACTGAAATATACTGCAACACACTGCAAGATACTGCAACATACTAAAATATACTGCAACATACTGAAATACACTGCAGAATACTGAAATACACTGTAACATACTGAAATACACTGCAAAATACTGAAATACACTGCTACATACTGAAATATACTGCAACACACTGCGACATACTGCAACATACTAAAATACACTGTAACATATTGAAATACACTGCAACACATTGAAATATACTGCAATGTACCGAAATATATGGTAAACTACTGAAATATACTGTCACACATTGAAAAACACTGCAACATACTGAAATATACTGCAACATACTGAAATACACTGTAACATATTGAAATATACTGCAACATACTGAAATACAGTGCTACATACTGAAATATACTGCAACATACTGCAACATAGTGAAATAAACTGCAACATACTGCAAGATAGTGAAATACACTGTAACATACTGAAATACACCGCAAAATACTACAACATATTGAAATACACTGCAACACATTGAAATGTACTGCAACATACCTAAATATACGGTAATATACCAAAATATACTGTAACACATTGAAAAATACTGCAACATACTGAAATACACTGCAACACACCGAAAAACACTGAAAATACTGTAACACACTGAAATATACTGCAAAATACTGAAATATACTGCAACATACTGAAATATACTGCTACATACTGAAATATACTGCAACACACTGCAACATACTGCAACATACTAGAATACACTGTAACATAATGAAATACACTGCAACACATTGAAATATACTGCAAAATACTGAAATACGCTGCTATATACTGAAATACACTGCAACACACTACAACATACTGCAACATGCTAAAAGCTGCAACATACTGAAATACACTGCTACATACTGAAATATACTGCAACACATTGCAACATACTGCAACATACTAAAGTATACTGCAACATACTGAAATACACTGCAGAATACTGAAATACACTGTAAGATACTGAAATATACTGCAAAATACTGAAATACATTGCTACATACAGAAATATACTGCAACACACTGCGACATACTGCAACATACTAAAATACACTGTAACATATTGAAATACACTGCAACACATTGAAATATATTGCAATGTACCGAAATATATGGTAAACTACTGAAATATACTGTCACACATTGAAAAATACTGCAACATACTGAAATATACTGCGACACATTGCAATATACTGTAACATACTGAAATATCCTGTAGCACACTGAAATACACTGCAACATACTGAAATACACTGTAACATATTGAAATATACTGCAACATACTGAAATACAGTGCTACATACTGAAATATACTGCAACATACTGCAACATAGTGAAATTCACTGTAACATACTGAAAAACACTGCAACATACTACAACATATTGAAATACACTGCAACACATTGAAATATACTGCAACATACCTAAATATACGGTGATATACCAAAATAAACTGTAACACATTTAAAAATACTGCAACATACTGAAATACACTGCAACACTCTGAAATACACTGCAAAATACTGTAACACACTGAAATATACTGCAACACACTGCAACATACTGCAACATACTAGAATACACTGTAACATATTGAAATATACTGCAACATACTGAAATACACTGCTATATACTGAAATATACTGCAACACATTACAACATACTGCAACATGCTAAAATATACTGCAACATACTGAAATACCCTGCAAAATACTGAAATACACTGTAACATACTGAAGTATACTGCAACATACTGAAATACACTGCTACATACTGAAACATACTGCAACACACAGCAACATACTGCAACATACTAAAATACACTGTAACATATTGGAATACACTGCAACACCTTGAAATATACTGCAAAATACTGAAATACACTGCTACATACTGAAATTTACTGCGACACACTGCAACATACTGCAACATACTAAAATGCGCTGTAACATAGTGAAATAGACTGCAACACATTGAAATATACTGCAAAATACTGAAGTACACTGCTATATACTGAAATACACTGCAACACGCTACAACATACTGCAACATGCTAAAATATACTGCAACATACTGAAATACACTGCAAAATACTGAAATACACTGTAACATACTGAAGTATACTGCAACATACTGAATCACACTGCTACATACTGAAATATACTGCAAAATACTGAAATACACTGCTATATACTGAAATACACTGCAACACACTACAACATACTGCAACATGCTAAAAGCTGCAACATACTGAAATACACTGCTACATACTGAAATATACTGCAACACACAGCAACTTACTGCAACATACTAAAATATACTGCAACATACTGAAATACACTGCAAAATATTCAAATACACTGTAACATACTGAAATATACTGCGACACATTGCAATATACTGTAACATACTGAAATATCCTGTAGCACACTGAAATACACTGCAACTCACTGAAATATACTGCAACATACTGAAATACACTGTAACATATTGAAATATACTGCAACATACTGAAATACAGTGCTACATACTGAAATATACTGCAACATACTGCAACATAGTGAAATAAACTGCAACATACTGCAAGATATTGAAATGCACTGTAACATATTGAAATACACTGCAACACATTGAAATATACTGCAACATACCTAAATATACGGTAATATACCAAAATATACTGTAACACATTGAAAAATACTGCAGCATACTGAAATACACTGCAACACACCGAAAAACACTTAAAATACTGTAAAACACTGAAATATACTGCAAAATACTGAAATATACTGCAAAATACCGAAATACACTGCTACATACTGAAATATACTGCAACACACCGCAACATACTGCAACATACTAAAGTATACTGCAACATACTGAAATACACTGCAAAATACTGAAATACACTATAACATACTGAAATATACTGCAACATACTGAAATATACTGCTACATACTGAAATATACTGCAAAACACTGCAACATACTAGAATACACTGTAACATAATGAAATACACTGCAACACATTGAAATATACTGCAAAATACTGAAATACACTGCTAGATACTGAAATACACTGCAACACACTACAACATACTGCAACATGCTAAAAGCTGCAACATACTGAAATACACTGCTACATACTGAAATACACTATAACATACTGAAATATACTGCAACATACTGAAATATACTGTAACATACTGAAGTATACTGCAACATACTGAATCACACTGCTACATACTGAAATATACTGCAAAATACTGAAATACACTGCTATATACTGAAATACACTGCAACACACTACAACATACTGCAACATGCTAAAAGCTGCAACATACTGAAATACACTGCTACATACTGAAATATACTGCAACACACAGCAACTTACTGCAACATACTAAAATATACTGCAACATACTGAAATACACTGCAAAATATTCAAATACACTGTAACATATTGAAATATACTGCAACATACTGAAATACAGTGCTACATACTGAAATATACTGCAACATACTGCAACATAGTGAAATACACTGCAACATACTGCAAGATAGTGAAATACACTGTAACATACTGAAATACACCGCAAAAAACTACAACATATTGAAATGCACTGTAACCTATTGAAATACACTGCAACACATTGAAATATACTGCAACATACCTAGATATACGGTAATATACCAAAATATACTGTAACACATTAAAAAATACTGCAACATACTGAAATACACTGCAACACACCGAAAAACACTGAAATTACTGTAACACACTGAAATATACTGCAAAATACTGAAATATACTGCAAAATACTGAAATACACTGCTACATACTGAAATATTTTGCAACACACTGCAACATACTGCAACATACTAAAGTATACTGCAACATACTGAAATACACTGCAAAATACTGAAATACACTATAACATACTGAAATATACTTCAACATACTGAAATATACTGCTACATACTGAAATATACTGCAACACACTGCAACATACTGCAACATACTAGAATACACTGTAACATAATGAAATACACTGCAACACATTGAAATATACTGCAAAATACTGAAATACACTGCTATATACTGAAATACACTGCAACACACTACAACATACTGCAACATGCTAGTAGCTGCATTATACTGAAATACACTGCTACATACTGAAATATACTGCAAAACACAGCAACATACTGCAACATACTAAAATATACTGCAACATACTAGAATACACTGTAACATAATGAATTACACTGCAACACATTGAAATATACTGCAAAATACTGAAATACACTGCTATATACTGAAATATACTGCAACACACTACAACATACTGCAACATGCTAAAATCTACTGCAACGAACTGAAATACCCTGCAAAATACTGAAATACACTGTAAGATACTGAAATACACTGCTACATACTGAAATATACTGCAACACACTGCAACATACTGCAACATACTAAAATATACTGCAACATACTGAAATACACTGCAGAATACTGAAATACACTGTAACATACTGAAATATACTGCAAAATACTGAAATACACTGCTACATACTGAAATATACTGCAACACACTGCGACATACTGCAACATACTAAAATACACTGTAACATATTGAAATACACTGCAACACATTGAAATATACTGCAATGTACCGAAATATATGGTAAACTACTGAAATATACTGTCACACATTGAAAAATACTGCAACATACTGAAATATACTGCGACACATTGCAATATACTGTAACATACTGAAATATGCTGTAGCACACTGAAATACACTGCAACTCACTGAAATATACTGCAACATACTGAAATACACTGTAACATATTGAAATATACTGCAACATACTGAAATACACTGCTACATACTAAATTTTACTGCAACATACTGCAACATAGTTAAATACACTGTAACATACTGAAATACACTGCAACATTTTGCAACATATTGAAATACACTGCAACACATTGAAATATACTGCATTATACCTAAATATACGGTGATATACCAAAATATACTGTAACACATTTAAAAATACTGCAACATACTGAAATACACTGCAAAAAACTGTAACACACTGAAATAAACTGCAACACACTGCAACATACTGCAACATACTAAAATATACTGTAACATATTGAAATAGACTGCAACACATTGAAATATACTGTAAATTACTGAAATACACTGCTAAATACTGAAATATACTGCAACACACTGCAAGATACTGCAACATGCTAAAATATATTGCAACATACTGAAATACACTGCAGAATACTGAAATACACTGTAACATACTTAAATATACTGCAAAATACTGAAATACACTGCTACATACTGAAATATACTGCAACACACTGCGACATACTGCAACATACTAAATTACACTGTAACATATTGAAATACACTGCAACACATTGAAATATACTGCAATGTACCGAAATATATGGTCAACTACTGAAATATACTGTCACACATTGAAAAACACTGCAACATACTGAAATATACTGCGACACATTGCAATATACTCTAACATACTGAAATATGCTGTAGCACACTGAAATACACTGCAACTCACTGAAATATACTGCAACATACTGAAATACACTGTAACATATTGAAATATACTGCAACATACTGAAATACAGTGCTACATACTGAAATATACTGCAACATACTGCAACATAGTGAAATCCACTGCAACATACTGCAAGATAGTGAAATACACTGTAACATACTGAAATACACCGCAAAATACTACAACATTTTGAAATGCACTGTAACATATTGAAATACACTGCAACACATTGAAATGTACTGCAACATACCTAAATATACGGTAATATACCAAAATATACTGTAACACATTGAAAAATACTGCAACATACTGAAATACACTGCAACACACCGAAAAACACTGAAAATACTGTAACACACTGAAATATACTGCAAAATACTGAAATATACTGCAACATACTGAAATATACTGCTACATACTGAAATATACTGCAACACACTGCAACATACTGCAACATACTAGAATACACTGTAACATAATGAAATACACTGCAACACATTGAAATATACTGCAAAATACTGAAATACACTGCTATATACTGAAATACACTGCAACACACTACAACATACTGCAACATGCTAAAAGCTGCAACATACTGAAATACACTGCTACATACTGAAATATACTGCAACACATTGCAACATACTGCAACATACTAAAGTATACTGCAACATACTGAAATACACTGCAGAATACTGAAATACACTGTAAGATACTGAAATATACTGCAAAATACAGAAATACATTGCTACATACTGAAATATACTGCAACACACTGCGACATACTGCAACATACTAAAATACACTGTAACATATTGAAATACACTGCAACACATTGAAATATATTGCAATGTACCGAAATATATGGTAAACTACTGAAATATACTGTCACACATTGAAAAATACTGCAACATACTGAAATATACTGCGACACATTGCAATATACTGTAACATACTGAAATATCCTGTAGCACACTGAAATACACTGCAACATACTGAAATACACTGTAACATATTGAAATATACTGCAACATACTGAAATACAGTGCTACATACTGAAATATACTGCAACATACTGCAACATAGTGAAATTCACTGTAACATACTGAAAACACTGCAACATACTACAACATATTGAAATACACTGCAACACATTGAAATATACTGCAACATACCTAAATATACGGTGATATACCAAAATAAACTGTAACACATTTAAAAATACTGCAACATACTGAAATACACTGCAACACTCTGAAATACACTGCAAAATACTGTAACACACTGAAATATACTGCAACACACTGCAACATACTGCAACATACTAGAATACACTGTAACATATTGAAATATACTGCAACATACTGAAATACACTGCTATATACTGAAATATACTGCAACACACTACAACATACTGCAACATGCTAAAATATACTGCAACATACTGAAATACCCTGCAAAATACTGAAATACACTGTAACATACTGAAGTATACTGCAACATACTGAAATACACTGCTACATACTGAAACATACTGCAACACACAGCAACATACTGCAACATACTAAAATACACTGTAACATATTGGAATACACTGCAACACATTGAAATATACTGCAAAATACTGAAATACACTGCTGCATACTGAAATTTACTGCGACACACTGCAACATACTGCAACATACTAAAATGCGCTGTAACATAGTGAAATAGACTGCAACACATTGAAATATACTGCAAAATACTGAAGTACACTGCTATATACTGAAATACACTGCAACACACTACAACATACTGCAACATGCTAAAATATACTGCAACATACTGAAATACACTGCAAAATACTGAAATACACTGTAACATACTGAAGTATACTGCAACATACTGAATCACACTGCTACATACTGAAATATACTGCAAAATACTGAAATACACTGCTATATACTGAAATACACTGCAACACACTACAACATACTGCAACATGCTAAAAGCTGCAACATACTGAAATACACTGCTACATACTGAAATATACTGCAACACACAGCAACTTACTGCAACATACTAAAATATACTGCAACATACTGAAATACACTGCAAAATATTCAAATACACTGTAACATACTGAAATATACTGCGACACATTGCAATATACTGTAACATACTGAAATATCCTGTAGCACACTGAAATACACTGCAACTCACTGAAATATACTGCAACATACTGAAATACACTGTAACGTATTGAAATATACTGCAACATACTGAAATACAGTGCTACATACTGAAATATACTGCAACATACTGCAACATAGTTAAATAAACTGCAACATACTGCAAGATATTGAAATGCACTGTAACATATTGAAATACACTGCAACACATTGAAATATACTGCAACATACCTAAATATACGGTAATATACCAAAATATACTGTAACACATTGAAAAATACTGCAGCATACTGAAATACACTGCAACACACCGAAAAACACTGAAAATACTGTAAAACACTGAAATATACTGCAAAATACTGAAATATACTGCAAAATACCGAAATACACTGCTACATACTGAAATATACTGCAACACACCGCAACATACTGCAACATACTAAAGTATACTGCAACATACTGAAATACACTGCAAAATACTGAAATACACTATAACATACTGAAATATACTGCAACATACTGAAATATACTGCTACATACTGAAATATACTGCAAAACACTGCAACATACTGCAACATACTAGAATACACTGTAACATAATGAAATACACTGCAACACATTGAAATATACTGCAAAATACTGAAATACACTGCTATATACTGAAATACACTGCAACACACTACAACATACTGCAACATGCTAAAAGCTGCAACATACTGAAATACACTGCTACATACTGAAATATACTGCAACACATTGCAACATACTGCAACATACTAAAGTATACTGCAACATACTGAAATACACTGCAGAATACTGAAATACACTGTAAGATACTGAAATATACTGCAAAATACTGAAATACATTGCTACATACTGAAATATACTGCAACACACTGCGACATACTGCAACATACTAAAATACACTGTAACATATTGAAATACACTGCAACACATTGAAATATACTGCAATGTACCGAAATATATGGTAAACTACTGAAATATACTGTCACACATTGAAAAATACTGCAACATACTGAAATATACTGCGACACATTGCAATATACTGTAACATACTGAAATATCCTGTAGCACACTGAAATACACTGCAACATACTGAAATACACTGTAACATATTGAAATATACTGCAACATACTGAAATACAGTGCTACATACTGAAATATACTGCAACATACTGCAACATAGTGAAATTCACTGTAACATACTGAAAAACACTGCAACATACTACAACATATTGAAATACACTGCAACACATTGAAATATACTGCAACATACCTAAATATACGGTGATATACCAAAATAAACTGTAACACATTTAAAAATACTGCAACATACTGAAATACACTGCAGAATACTGAAATACACTGTAACATACTGAAATATAGTGCAAAATACTGAAATACACTGCTACATACTGAAATATACTGCAACACACTGTGACATACTGCAACATACTAAAATACACTGTAACATATTGAAATACACTGCAACACATTGAAATATACTGCAATGTACCGAAATATATGGTAAACTACTGAAATATACTGTCACACATTGAAAAATACTGCAACATACTGAAATATACTGCGACACATTGCAATATACTGTAACATACTGAAATATGCTGTAGCACACTGAAATACACTGCAACTCACTGAAATATACTGCAACATACTGAAATACACTGTAACATATTGAAATATACTGCAACATACTGAAATACACTGCTACATACTAAATTTTACTGCAACATACTGCAACATAGTGAAATACACTGTAACATACTGAAATACACTGCAACATACTGCAACATATTGAAATAAACTGCAACACATTGAAATATACTGCATTATACCTAAATATACGGTGATATACCAAAATATACTGTAACACATTTAAAAATACTGCAACATACTGAAATACACTGCAAAAAACTGTAACACACTGAAATAAACTGCAACACACTGCAACATACTGCAACATACTAAAATATACTGTAACATATTGAAATAGACTGCAACACATTGAAATATACTGCAACATACTGAAATACACTGCTATATACTGAAATATACTGCAACACACTACAACATACTGCAACATGCTAAAATATACTGCAACATACTGAAATACCCTGCAAAATACTGAAATACACTGTAACATTCTGAAGTATACTGCAACATACTGAAATACACTGCTACATACTGAAACATACTGCAACACACAGCAACATACTGCAACATACTAAAATACACTGTAACATATTGGAATACACTGCAACACATTGAAATATACTGCAAAATACTGAAATACACTGCTGCATACTGAAATTTACTGCGACACACTGCAACATACTGCAACATGCTAAAATATACTGCAACATACTGAAATACACTGCAAAATACTGAAATACACTGTAACATACTGAAGTATACTGCAACATACTGAATCACACTGCTACATACTGAAATATACTGCAACACACTGCGACATACTGCAACATACTAAATTACACTGTAACATATTGAAATACACTGCAACACATTGAAATATACTGCAATGTACCGAAATATATGGTCAACTACTGAAATATACTGTCACACATTGCAATATACTCTAACATACTGAAATATGCTGTAGCACACTGAAATACACTGCAACTCACTGAAATATACTGCAACATACTGAAATACACTGTAACATATTGAAATATACTGCAACATACTGAAATACAGTGCTACATACTGAAATATACTGCAACATACTGCAACATAGTGAAATACACTGCAAAATACTGAAATACACTATAACATACTGAAATATACTGCAACATACTGAAATACACTGCTACATACTGAAATATACTGCAACACACAGCAACATACTGCAACATACTAAAATACACTGTAACATATTGGAATACCCTGCAACACATTGAAATATACTGCAACATACCTAAATATACGGTGATATACCAAAATAAACTGTAACACATTTAAAAATACTGCAACATACTGAAATACACTGCAACACTCTGAAATACACTGCAAAATACTGTAACACACTGAAATATACTGCAACACACTGCAACATACTGCAACATACTAGAATACACTGTAACATATTGAAATATACTGCAATATACTGAAATACACTGCTATATACCGAAATATACTGCAACACACTACAACATACTGCAACATGCTGAAATATACTGCAACATACTGAAATACCCTGCAAAATATACTGAAATACACTGTAACATACTGAAGTATACTGCAACATACTGAAATACACTGCTACATACTGAAATTTACTGCGACACACTGCAACATACTGCAACATACTAAAATGCACTGTAACATAGTGAAATAGACTGCAACACATTGAAATATACTGCAAAATACTGAAATACACTGCTATATACTGAAATTTACTGCAACACACTGCAACATACTGCAACATACTAAAATATACTGCAACATACTGAAATACACTGCAAAATATTCAAATACACTGTAACATATTGAAATATACTGCAACATACGGAAATACAGTGCTACATACTGAAATATACTGCAACATACTGCAACATAGTGAAATACACTGCAACATACTGCAAGATAGTGAAATACACTGTAACATACTGGAGTATACTGCAACATGCTGAAATACACTGCTATATACTGAAATACACTGCAACACACTACAACATACTGCAACATGCTAAAATATACTGCAACATACTGAAATACCCTGCAAAATACTGAAATACACTGTAACATACTGAAATATACTGCAACATACCGAAATATACTGCTACATACTGAAATATACTGCAACACACTGCAACATACTGCAACATACTAGAATACACTGTAACATAATGAAATACACCGCAAAATACTACAACATATTGAAATGCACTGTAACATATTGAAATACACTGCAACACATTGAAATGTACTGCAACATACCTAGTTATACGGTAATATACCAAAATATACTGTAACACATTGAAAAATACTGCAACATACTGAAATACACTGCAACACACCGAAAAACACTGAAAATACTGTAACACACTGAAATATACTGCAAAATACTGAAATATACTGCAAAATACTGAAATACACTGCTACATACTGAAATATACTGCAACACACCGCAACATACTGCAACATACTAAAGTATACTGCAACATACTGAAATACACTGCAAAATACTGAAATACACTATAACATACTGAAATATACTGCAACATACCGAAATATACTGCTACATACTGAAATATACTGCAACACACTGCAACATACTGCAACATACTAGAATACACTGTAACATAATGAAATACACTGCAACACATTAAAATATACTGCAAAATACTGAAATACACTGCTATATACTGAAATACACTGCAACACACTACAACATACTGCAACATGCTAAAATATACTGCAACATACTGAAATACCCTGCAAAATACTGAAATACACTGTAACATACTGAAGTATACTGCAACATACTGAAATACACTGCTACATACTGAAACATACTGCAACACACAGCAACATACTGCAACATACTAAAATACACTGTAACATATTGGAATACACTGCAACACATTGAAATATACTGCAAAATACTGAAATACACTGCTGCATACTGAAATTTACTGCGACACACTGCAACATACTGCAACATACTAAAATGCGCTGTAACATAGTGAAATAGACTGCAACACATTGAAATATACTGCAAAATACTGAAGTACACTGCTATATACTGAAATACACTGCAACACACTACAACATACTGCAACATGCTAAAATATACTGCAACATACTGAAATACACTGCAAAATACTGAAATACACTGTAACATACTGAAGTATACTGCAACATACTGAATCACACTGCTACATACTGAAATATACTGCAAAATACTGAAATACACTGCTATATACTGAAATACACTGCAACACACTACAACATACTGCAACATGCTAAAAGCTGCAACATACTGAAATACACTGCTACATACTGAAATATACTGCAACACACAGCAACTTACTGCAACATACTAAAATATACTGCAACATACTGAAATACACTGCAAAATATTCAAATACACTGTAACATACTGAAATATACTGCGACACATTGCAATATACTGTAACATACTGAAATATCCTGTAGCACACTGAAATACACTGCAACTCACTGAAATATACTGCAACATACTGAAATACACTGTAACGTATTGAAATATACTGCAACATACTGAAATACAGTGCTACATACTGAAATATACTGCAACATACTGCAACATAGTTAAATAAACTGCAACATACTGCAAGATATTGAAATGCACTGTAACATATTGAAATACACTGCAACACATTGAAATATACTGCAACATACCTAAATATACGGTAATATACCAAAATATACTGTAACACATTGAAAAATACTGCAGCATACTGAAATACACTGCAACACACCGAAAAACACTGAAAATACTGTAAAACACTGAAATATACTGCAAAATACTGAAATATACTGCAAAATACCGAAATACACTGCTACATACTGAAATATACTGCAACACACCGCAACATACTGCAACATACTAAAGTATACTGCAACATACTGAAATACACTGCAAAATACTGAAATACACTATAACATACTGAAATATACTGCAACATACTGAAATATACTGCTACATACTGAAATATACTGCAAAACACTGCAACATACTGCAACATACTAGAATACACTGTAACATAATGAAATACACTGCAACACATTGAAATATACTGCAAAATACTGAAATACACTGCTATATACTGAAATACACTGCAACACACTACAACATACTGCAACATGCTAAAAGCTGCAACATACTGAAATACACTGCTACATACTGAAATATACTGCAACACATTGCAACATACTGCAACATACTAAAGTATACTGCAACATACTGAAATACACTGCAGAATACTGAAATACACTGTAAGATACTGAAATATACTGCAAAATACTGAAATACATTGCTACATACTGAAATATACTGCAACACACTGCGACATACTGCAACATACTAAAATACACTGTAACATATTGAAATACACTGCAACACATTGAAATATACTGCAATGTACCGAAATATATGGTAAACTACTGAAATATACTGTCACACATTGAAAAATACTGCAACATACTGAAATATACTGCGACACATTGCAATATACTGTAACATACTGAAATATCCTGTAGCACACTGAAATACACTGCAACATACTGAAATACACTGTAACATATTGAAATATACTGCAACATACTGAAATACAGTGCTACATACTGAAATATACTGCAACATACTGCAACATAGTGAAATTCACTGTAACATACTGAAAAACACTGCAACATACTACAACATATTGAAATACACTGCAACACATTGAAATATACTGCAACATACCTAAATATACGGTGATATACCAAAATAAACTGTAACACATTTAAAAATACTGCAACATACTGAAATACACTGCAACACTCTGAAATACACACTAAAATACTGTAACACACTGAAATATACTGCAACACACTGCAACATACTGCAACATACTAGAATACACTGTAACATATTGAAATATACTGCAACATACTGAAATACACTGCTATATACTGAAATATACTGCAACACACTACAACATACTGCAACATGCTAAAATATACTGCAACATACTGAAATACCCTGCAAAATACTGGAATACACTGTAACATACTGAAGTATACTGCAACATACTGAAATACACTGCTACATACTGAAATATACTGCAACACACATAACATACTGCAACATACTAAAATACACTGTAACATATTGGAATACACTGCAACACATTGAAATATACTGCAAAATACTGAAATACACTGCTACATACTGAAATTTACTGCGACACACTGCAACATACTGCAACATACTAAAATGCGCTGTAACATAGTGAAATAGACTGCAACACATTGAAATATACTGCAAAATACTGAAATACACTGCTATATACTGAAATACCCTGCAACACACTACAACATACTGCAACATGCTAAAATATACTGCAACATACTGAAATACACTGCAAAATACTGAAATACACTGTAACATACTGAAGTATACTGCAACATACTGAAATACACTGCTACATACTGAAATATACTGCAAAATACTGAAATACACTGCTATATACTGAAATACACTGCAACACACTACAACATACTGCAACATGCTAAAAGCTGCAACATACTGAAATACACTGCTACATACTGAAATATACTGCAACACACAGCAACTTACTGCAACATACTAAAATATACTGCAACATACTGAAATACACTGCAAAATATTCAAATACACTGTAACATATTGAAATATACTGCAACATACTGAAATACAGTGCTACATACTGAAATATACTGCAACATACTGCAACATAGTGAAATACACTGCAACATACTGCAAGATAGTGAAATACACTGTAACATACTGAAATACACCGCAAAAAACTACAACATATTGAAATGCACTGTAACCTATTGAAATACACTGCAACACATTGAAATATACTGCAACATACCTAAATATACGGTAATATACCAAAATATACTGTAACACATTGAAAAATACTGCAACATACTGAAATACACTGCAACACACCGAAAAACACTGAAATTACTGTAACACACTGAAATATACTGCAAAATACTGAAATATACTGCAAAATACTGAAATACACTGCTACATACTGAAATATTTTGCAACACACTGCAACATACTGCAACATACTAAAGTATACTGCAACATACTGAAATACACTGCAAAATGCTGAAATACACTATAACATACTGAAATATACTTCAACATACTGAAATATACTGCTACATACTGAAATATACTGCAACACACTGCAACATACTGCAACATACTAGAATACACTGTAACATAATGAAATACACTGCAACACATTGAAATATACTGCAAAATACTGAAATACACTGCTATATACTGAAATACACTGCAACACACTACAACATACTGCAACATGCTAGTAGCTGCATTATACTGAAATACACTGCTACATACTGAAATTTACTGCAAAACACAGCAACATACTGCAACATACTAAAATATACTGCAACACACCGCAACATACTGCAACATACTAAAGTATACTGCAACATACTGAAATACACTGCAAAATACTGAAATACACTATAACATACTGAAATATACTGCAACATACCGAAATATACTGCTACATACTGAAATATACTGCAACACACTGCAACATACTGCAACATACTAGAATACACTGTAACATAATGAAATACACTGCAACACATTAAAATATACTGCAAAATACTGAAATACACTGCTATATACTGAAATACACTGCAACACACTACAACATACTGCAACATGCTAAAATATACTGCAACATACTGAAATACCCTGCAAAATACTGAAATACACTGTAACATACTGAAGTATACTGCAACATACTGAAATACACTGCTACATACTGAAACATACTGCAACACACAGCAACATACTGCAACATACTAAAATACACTGTAACATATTGGAATACACTGCAACACATTGGAATATACTGCAAAATACTGAAATACACTGCTGCATACTGAAATTTACTGCGACACACTGCAACATACTGCAACATACTAAAATGCGCTGTAACATAGTGAAATAGACTGCAACACATTGAAATATACTGCAAAATACTGAAGTACACTGCTATATACTGAAATACACTGCAACACACTACAACATACTGCAACATGCTAAAATATACTGCAACATACTGAAATACACTGCAAAATACTGAAATACACTGTAACATACTGAAGTATACTGCAACATACTGAATCACACTGCTACATACTGAAATATACTGCAAAATACTGAAATACACTGCTATATACTGAAATACACTGCAACACACTACAACATACTGCAACATGCTAAAAGCTGCAACATACTGAAATACACTGCTACATACTGAAATATACTGCAACACACAGCAACTTACTGCAACATACTAAAATATACTGCAACATACTGAAATACACTGCAAAATATTCAAATACACTGTAACATACTGAAATATACTGCGACACATTGCAATATACTGTAACATACTGAAATATCCTGTAGCACACTGAAATACACTGCAACTCACTGAAATATACTGCAACATACTGAAATACACTGTAACGTATTGAAATATACTGCAACATACTGAAATACAGTGCTACATACTGAAATATACTGCAACATACTGCAACATAGTTAAATAAACTGCAACATACTGCAAGATATTGAAATGCACTGTAACATATTGAAATACACTGCAACACATTGAAATATACTGCAACATACCTAAATATACGGTAATATACCAAAATATACTGTAACACATTGAAAAATACTGCAGCATACTGAAATACACTGCAACACACCGAAAAACACTGAAAATACTGTAAAACACTGAAATATACTGCAAAATACTGAAATATACTGCAAAATACCGAAATACACTGCTACATACTGAAATATACTGCAACACACCGCAACATACTGCAACATACTAAAGTATACTGCAACATACTGAAATACACTGCAAAATACTGAAATACACTATAACATACTGAAATATACTGCAACATACTGAAATATACTGCTACATACTGAAATATACTGCAAAACACTGCAACATACTGCAACATACTAGAATACACTGTAACATAATGAAATACACTGCAACACATTGAAATATACTGCAAAATACTGAAATACACTGCTATATACTGAAATACACTGCAACACACTACAACATACTGCAACATGCTAAAAGCTGCAACATACTGAAATACACTGCTACATACTGAAATATACTGCAACACATTGCAACATACTGCAACATACTAAAGTATACTGCAACATACTGAAATACACTGCAGAATACTGAAATACACTGTAAGATACTGAAATATACTGCAAAATACTGAAATACATTGCTACATACTGAAATATACTGCAACACACTGCGACATACTGCAACATACTAAAATACACTGTAACATATTGAAATACACTGCAACACATTGAAATATACTGCAATGTACCGAAATATATGGTAAACTACTGAAATATACTGTCACACATTGAAAAATACTGCAACATACTGAAATATACTGCGACACATTGCAATATACTGTAACATACTGAAATATCCTGTAGCACACTGAAATACACTGCAACATACTGAAATACACTGTAACATATTGAAATATACTGCAACATACTGAAATACAGTGCTACATACTGAAATATACTGCAACATACTGCAACATAGTGAAATTCACTGTAACATACTGAAAAACACTGCAACATACTACAACATATTGAAATACACTGCAACACATTGAAATATACTGCAACATACCTAAATATACGGTGATATACCAAAATAAACTGTAACACATTTAAAAATACTGCAACATACTGAAATACACTGCAACACTCTGAAATACACACTAAAATACTGTAACACACTGAAATATACTGCAACACACTGCAACATACTGCAACATACTAGAATACACTGTAACATATTGAAATATACTGCAACATACTGAAATACACTGCTATATACTGAAATATACTGCAACACACTACAACATACTGCAACATGCTAAAATATACTGCAACATACTGAAATACCCTGCAAAATACTGGAATACACTGTAACATACTGAAGTATACTGCAACATACTGAAATACACTGCTACATACTGAAATATACTGCAACACACATAACATACTGCAACATACTAAAATACACTGTAACATATTGGAATACACTGCAACACATTGAAATATACTGCAAAATACTGAAATACACTGCTACATACTGAAATTTACTGCGACACACTGCAACATACTGCAACATACTAAAATGCGCTGTAACATAGTGAAATAGACTGCAACACATTGAAATATACTGCAAAATACTGAAATACACTGCTATATACTGAAATACACTGCAACACACTACAACATACTGCAACATGCTAAAATATACTGCAACATACTGAAATACACTGCAAAATACTGAAATACACTGTAACATACTGAAGTATACTGCAACATACTGAAATACACTGCTACATACTGAAATATACTGCAAAATACTGAAATACACTGCTATATACTGAAATACACTGCAACACACTACAACATACTGCAACATGCTAAAAGCTGCAACATACTGAAATACACTGCTACATACTGAAATATACTGCAACACACAGCAACTTACTGCAACATACTAAAATATACTGCAACATACTGAAATACACTGCAAAATATTCAAATACACTGTAACATATTGAAATATACTGCAACATACTGAAATACAGTGCTACATACTGAAATATACTGCAACATACTGCAACATAGTGAAATACACTGCAACATACTGCAAGATAGTGAAATACACTGTAACATACTGAAATACACCGCAAAAAACTACAACATATTGAAATGCACTGTAACCTATTGAAATACACTGCAACACATTGAAATATACTGCAACATACCTAAATATACGGTAATATACCAAAATATACTGTAACACATTGAAAAATACTGCAACATACTGAAATACACTGCAACACACCGAAAAACACTGAAATTACTGTAACACACTGAAATATACTGCAAAATACTGAAATATACTGCAAAATACTGAAATACACTGCTACATACTGAAATATTTTGCAACACACTGCAACATACTGCAACATACTAAAGTATACTGCAACATACTGAAATACACTGCAAAATGCTGAAATACACTATAACATACTGAAATATACTTCAACATACTGAAATATACTGCTACATACTGAAATATACTGCAACACACTGCAACATACTGCAACATACTAGAATACACTGTAACATAATGAAATACACTGCAACACATTGAAATATACTGCAAAATACTGAAATACACTGCTATATACTGAAATACACTGCAACACACTACAACATACGGCAACATGCTAGTAGCTGCATTATACTGAAATACACTGCTACATACTGAAATTTACTGCAAAACACAGCAACATACTGCAACATACTAAAATATACTGCAACATACTAGAATACACTGTAAAATAATGAATTACACTGCAACACATTGAAATATACTGCAAAATACTGAAATACACTGCTATATACTGAAATATACTGCAACACACTACAACATACTGCAGCATGCTAAAATCTACTGCAACGAACTGAAATACCCTGCAAAATACTGAAATACACTGTAAGATACTGAAATACACTGCTACATACTGAAATATACTGCAACACACTGCAACATACTGCAACATACTAAAATATACTGCAACATACTGAAATACACTGCAGAATACTGAAATACACTGTAACATACTGAAATATACTGCAAAATACTGAAATACACTGCTACATACTGAAATATACTGCAACACACTGTGACATACTGCAACATACTAAAATACACTGTAACATATTGAAATACACTGCAACACATTGAAATATACTGCAATGTACCGAAATATATGGTAAACTACTGAAATATACTGTCACACATTGAAAAATACTGCAACATACTGAAATATACTGCGACACATTGCAATATACTGTAACATACTGAAATATGCTGTAGCACACTGAAATACACTGCAACTCACTGAAATATACTGCAACATACTGAAATACACTGTAACATATTGAAATATACTGCAACATACTGAAATACACTGCTACATACTAAATTTTACTGCAACATACTGCAACATAGTGAAATACACTGTAACATACTGAAATACACTGCAACATACTGCAACATATTGAAATAAACTGCAACACATTGAAATATACTGCATTATACCTAAATATACGGTGATATACCAAAATATACTGTAACACATTTAAAAATACTGCAACATACTGAAATACACTGCAAAAAACTGTAACACACTGAAATAAACTGCAACACACTGCAACATACTGCAACATACTAAAATATACTGTAACATATTGAAATAGACTGCAACACATTGAAATATACTGCAACATACTGAAATACACTGCTATATACTGAAATATACTGCAACACACTACAACATACTGCAACATGCTAAAATATACTGCAACATACTGAAATACCCTGCAAAATACTGAAATACACTGTAACATACTGAAGTATACTGCAACATACTGAAATACACTGCTACATACTGAAACATACTGCAACACACAGCAACATACTGCAACATACTAAAATACACTGTAACATATTGGAATACACTGCAACACATTGAAATATACTGCAAAATACTGAAATACACTGCTGCATACTGAAATTTACTGCGACACACTGCAACATACTGCAACATACTAAAATGCGCTGTAACATAGTGAAATAGACTGCAACACATTGAAATATACTGCAAAATACTGAAGTACACTGCTATATACTGAAATACACTGCAACACACTACAACATACTGCAACATGCTAAAATATACTGCAACATACTGAAATACACTGCAAAATACTGAAATACACTGTAACATACTGAAGTATACTGCAACATACTGAATCACACTGCTACATACTGAAATATACTGCAACACACTGCGACATACTGCAACATACTAAATTACACTGTAACATATTGAAATACACTGCAACACATTGAAATATACTGCAATGTACCGAAATATATGGTCAACTACTGAAATATACTGTCACACATTGCAATATACTCTAACATACTGAAATATGCTGTAGCACACTGAAATACACTGCAACTCACTGAAATATACTGCAACATACTGAAATACACTGTAACATATTGAAATATACTGCAACATACTGAAATACAGTGCTACATACTGAAATATACTGCAACATACTGCAACATAGTGAAATACACTGCAAAATACTGAAATACACTATAACATACTGAAATATACTGCAACATACTGAAATACACTGCTACATACTGAAATATACTGCAACACACAGCAACATACTGCAACATACTAAAATACACTGTAACATATTGGAATACCCTGCAACACATTGAAATATACTGCAACATACCTAAATATACGGTGATATACCAAAATAAACTGTAACACATTTAAAAATACTGCAACATACTGAAATACACTGCAACACTCTGAAATACACTGCAAAATACTGTAACACACTGAAATATACTGCAACACACTGCAACATACTGCAACATACTAGAATACACTGTAACATATTGAAATATACTGCAATATACTGAAATACACTGCTATATACCGAAATATACTGCAACACACTACAACATACTGCAACATGCTGAAATATACTGCAACATACTGAAATACCCTGCAAAATATACTGAAATACACTGTAACATACTGAAGTATACTGCAACATACTGAAATACACTGCTACATACTGAAATTTACTGCGACACACTGCAACATACTGCAACATACTAAAATGCACTGTAACATAGTGAAATAGACTGCAACACATTGAAATATACTGCAAAATACTGAAATACACTGCTATATACTGAAATTTACTGCAACACACTGCAGCATACTGCAACATACTAAAATATACTGCAACATACTGAAATACACTGCAAAATATTCAAATACACTGTAACAGATTGAAATATACTGCAACATACGGAAATACAGTGCTACATACTGAAATATACTGCAACATACTGCAACATAGTGAAATACACTGCAACATACTGCAAGATAGTGAAATACACTGTAACATACTGGAGTATACTGCAACATGCTGAAATACACTGCTACATACTGAAATATACTGCAACACACAGCAACATACTGCAACATACTAAAATACACTGTGACATGTTGGAATACACTGCAACACATTGAAATATACTGCAAAAGACTGAAATACACTGCTACATACTGAAATATACTGCGACACACTGCAACATACTGCAACATGCTAAAATCTACTGCAACGAACTGAAATACCCTGCAAAATACTGAAATACACTGTAAGATACTGAAATACACTGCTACATACTGAAATATACTGCAACACACTGCAACATACTGCAACATACTAAAATATACTGCAACATACTGAAATACACTGCAGAATACTGAAATACACTGTAACATACTGAAATATACTGCAAAATACTGAAATACACTGCTACATACTGAAATATACTGCAACACACTGTGACATACTGCAACATACTAAAATACACTGTAACATATTGAAATACACTGCAACACATTGAAATATACTGCAATGTACCGAAATATATGGTAAACTACTGAAATATACTGTCACACATTGAAAAATACTGCAACATACTGAAATATACTGCGACACATTGCAATATACTGTAACATACTGAAATATGCTGTAGCACACTGAAATACACTGCAACTCACTGAAATATACTGCAACATACTGAAATACACTGTAACATATTGAAATATACTGCAACATACTGAAATACACTGCTACATACTAAATTTTACTGCAACATACTGCAACATAGTGAAATACACTGTAACATACTGAAATACACTGCAACATACTGCAACATATTGAAATAAACTGCAACACATTGAAATATACTGCATTATACCTAAATATACGGTGATATACCAAAATATACTGTAACACATTTAAAAATACTGCAACATACTGAAATACACTGCAAAAAACTGTAACACACTGAAATAAACTGCAACACACTGCAACATACTGCAACATACTAAAATATACTGTAACATATTGAAATAGACTGCAACACATTGAAATATACTGCAACATACTGAAATACACTGCTATATACTGAAATATACTGCAACACACTACAACATACTGCAACATGCTAAAATATACTGCAACATACTGAAATACCCTGCAAAATACTGAAATACACTGTAACATACTGAAGTATACTGCAACATACTGAAATACACTGCTACATACTGAAACATACTGCAACACACAGCAACATACTGCAACATACTAAAATACACTGTAACATATTGGAATACACTGCAACACATTGAAATATACTGCAAAATACTGAAATACACTGCTGCATACTGAAATTTACTGCGACACACTGCAACATACTGCAACATACTAAAATGCGCTGTAACATAGTGAAATAGACTGCAACACATTGAAATATACTGCAAAATACTGAAGTACACTGCTATATACTGAAATACACTGCAACACACTACAACATACTGCAACATGCTAAAATATACTGCAACATACTGAAATACACTGCAAAATACTGAAATACACTGTAACATACTGAAGTATACTGCAACATACTGAATCACACTGCTACATACTGAAATATACTGCAACACACTGCGACATACTGCAACATACTAAATTACACTGTAACATATTGAAATACACTGCAACACATTGAAATATACTGCAATGTACCGAAATATATGGTCAACTACTGAAATATACTGTCACACATTGCAATATACTCTAACATACTGAAATATGCTGTAGCACACTGAAATACACTGCAACTCACTGAAATATACTGCAACATACTGAAATACACTGTAACATATTGAAATATACTGCAACATACTGAAATACAGTGCTACATACTGAAATATACTGCAACATACTGCAACATAGTGAAATACACTGCAAAATACTGAAATACACTATAACATACTGAAATATACTGCAACATACTGAAATACACTGCTACATACTGAAATATACTGCAACACACAGCAACATACTGCAACATACTAAAATACACTGTAACATATTGGAATACCCTGCAACACATTGAAATATACTGCAACATACCTAAATATACGGTGATATACCAAAATAAACTGTAACACATTTAAAAATACTGCAACATACTGAAATACACTGCAACACTCTGAAATACACTGCAAAATACTGTAACACACTGAAATATACTGCAACACACTGCAACATACTGCAACATACTAGAATACACTGTAACATATTGAAATATACTGCAATATACTGAAATACACTGCTATATACCGAAATATACTGCAACACACTACAACATACTGCAACATGCTGAAATATACTGCAACATACTGAAATACCCTGCAAAATATACTGAAATACACTGTAACATACTGAAGTATACTGCAACATACTGAAATACACTGCTACATACTGAAATTTACTGCGACACACTGCAACATACTGCAACATACTAAAATGCACTGTAACATAGTGAAATAGACTGCAACACATTGAAATATACTGCAAAATACTGAAATACACTGCTATATACTGAAATTTACTGCAACACACTGCAACATACTGCAACATACTAAAATATACTGCAACATACTGAAATACACTGCAAAATATTCAAATACACTGTAACAGATTGAAATATACTGCAACATACGGAAATACAGTGCTACATACTGAAATATACTGCAACATACTGCAACATAGTGAAATACACTGCAACATACTGCAAGATAGTGAAATACACTGTAACATACTGGAGTATACTGCAACATGCTGAAATACACTGCTACATACTGAAATATACTGCAACACACAGCAACATACTGCAACATACTAAAATACACTGTGACATGTTGGAATACACTGCAACACATTGAAATATACTGCAAAAGACTGAAATACACTGCTACATACTGAAATATACTGCGACACACTGCAACATACTGCAACATACTAAAATACACTGTAACATATTGAAATAGACTGCAACACAATGAAATATACTGTAAAATACTAAAATACACTGCTAAATACTGAAATATACTGCAACACACTGCAAGATACTGCAACATACTAAAATATACTGCAACATACTGAAATACACTGCAGAATACTGAAATACACTGTAACATACTGAAATATACTGCAAAATACTGAAATACACTGCTACATACTGAAATATACTGCAACACACTGCGACATACTGCAACATACTAAAATACACTGTAACATATTGAAATACACTGCAACACATTGAAATATACTGCAATGTACCGAAATATATGGTAAACTACTGAAATATACTGTCACACATTGAAAAACACTGCAACATACTGAAATATACTGCGACACATTGCAATATACTGTAACATACTGAAATATGCTGTAGCACACTGAAATACACTGCAACTCACTGAAATATACTGCAACATACTGAAATACACTGTAACATATTGAAATATACTGCAACATACTGAAATACACTGCTACATACTAAATTTTACTGCAACATACTGCAACATAGTGAAATACACTGTAACATACTGAAATACACTGCAACATACTGCAACATATTGAAATACACTGCAACACATTGAAATATACTGCATTATACCTAAATACACGGTGATATACCAAAATATACTGTAACACATTTAAAAATACTGCAACATACTGAAATACACTGCAAAAAACTGTAACACACTGAAATAAACTGCAACACACTGCAACATACTGCAACATACTAAAATATACTGTAACATATTGAAATAGACTGCAACACATTGAAACATACTGTAAATTACTGAAATACACTGCTAAATACTGAAATATACTGCAACACACTGCAAGATACTGCAACATACTAAAATATATTGCAACATACTGAAATACACTGCAGAATACTGAAATACACTGTAACATACTGAAATATACTGCAAAATACTGAAATACACAGCTACATACTGAAATATACTGCAACACACTGCGACATACTGCAACATACTAAATTACACTGTAACATATTGAAATACACTGCAACACACTGAAATATACTGCAATGTACCGAAATATATGGTCAACTACTGAAATATACTGTCACACATTGAAAAACACTGCAACATACTGAAATATACTGCGACACATTGCAATATACTGTAACATACTGAAATATGCTGTAGCACACTGAAATATACTGCAACACACTGCGACATACTGCAACATACTAAATTACACTGTAACATATTGAAATACACTGCAACACATTGAAATATACTGCAATGTACCGAAATATATGGTCAACTACTGAAATATACTGTCACACATTGCAATATACTCTAACATACTGAAATATGCTGTAGCACACTGAAATACACTGCAACTCACTGAAATATACTGCAACATACTGAAATACACTGTAACATATTGAAATATACTGCAACATACTGAAATACAGTGCTACATACTGAAATATACTGCAACATACTGCAACATAGTGAAATACACTGCAAAATACTGAAATACACTATAACATACTGAAATATACTGCAACATACTGAAATACACTGCTACATACTGAAATATACTGCAACACACAGCAACATACTGCAACATACTAAAATACACTGTAACATATTGGAATACCCTGCAACACATTGAAATATACTGCAACATACCTAAATATACGGTGATATACCAAAATAAACTGTAACACATTTAAAAATACTGCAACATACTGAAATACACTGCAACACTCTGAAATACACTGCAAAATACTGTAACACACTGAAATATACTGCAACACACTGCAACATACTGCAACATACTAGAATACACTGTAACATATTGAAATATACTGCAATATACTGAAATACACTGCTATATACCGAAATATACTGCAACACACTACAACATACTGCAACATGCTGAAATATACTGCAACATACTGAAATACCCTGCAAAATATACTGAAATACACTGTAACATACTGAAGTATACTGCAACATACTGAAATACACTGCTACATACTGAAATTTACTGCGACACACTGCAACATACTGCAACATACTAAAATGCACTGTAACATAGTGAAATAGACTGCAACACATTGAAATATACTGCAAAATACTGAAATACACTGCTATATACTGAAATTTACTGCAACACACTGCAACATACTGCAACATACTAAAATATACTGCAACATACTGAAATACACTGCAAAATATTCAAATACACTGTAACATATTGAAATATACTGCAACATACGGAAATACAGTGCTACATACTGAAATATACTGCAACATACTGCAACATAGTGAAATACACTGCAACATACTGCAAGATAGTGAAATACACTGTAACATACTGGAGTATACTGCAACATGCTGAAATACACTGCTACATACTGAAATATACTGCAACACACAGCAACATACTGCAACATACTAAAATACACTGTGACATGTTGGAATACACTGCAACACATTGAAATATACTGCAAAAGACTGAAATACACTGCTACATACTGAAATATACTGCGACACACTGCAACATACTGCAACATACTAAAATACACTGTAACATATTGAAATAGACTGCAACACAATGAAATATACTGTAAAATACTAAAATACACTGCTAAATACTGAAATATACTGCAACACACTGCAAGATACTGCAACATACTAAAATATACTGCAACATACTGAAATACACTGCAGAATACTGAAATACACTGTAACATACTGAAATATACTGCAAAATACTGAAATACACTGCTACATACTGAAATATACTGCAACACACTGCGACATACTGCAACATACTAACATACACTGTAACATATTGAAATACACTGCAACACATTGAAATATACTGCAATGTACCGAAATATATGGTAAACTACTGAAATATACTGTCACACATTGAAAAACACTGCAACATACTGAAATATACTGCGACACATTGCAATATACTGTAACATACTGAAATATGCTGTAGCACACTGAAATACACTGCAACTCACTGAAATATACTGCAACATACTGAAATACACTGTAACATATTGAAATATACTGCAACATACTGAAATACACTGCTACATACTAAATTTTACTGCAACATACTGCAACATAGTGAAATACACTGTAACATACTGAAATACACTGCAACATACTGCAACATATTGAAATACACTGCAACACATTGAAATATACTGCATTATACCTAAATATACGGTGATATACCAAAATATACTGTAACACATTTAAAAATACTGCAACATACTGAAATACACTGCAAAAAACTGTAACACACTGAAATAAACTGCAACACACTGCAACATACTGCAACATACTAAAATATACTGTAACATATTGAAATAGACTGCAACACATTGAAACATACTGTAAATTACTGAAATACACTGCTAAATACTGAAATATACTGCAACACACTGCAAGATACTGCAACATACTAAAATATATTGCAACATACTGAAATACACTGCAGAATACTGAAATACACTGTAACATACTGAAATATACTGCAAAATACTGAAATACACAGCTACATACTGAAATATACTGCAACACACTGCGACATACTGCAACATACTAAATTACACTGTAACATATTGAAATACACTGCAACACATTGAAATATACTGCAATGTACCGAAATATATGGTCAACTACTGAAATATACTGTCACACATTGAAAAACACTGCAACATACTGAAATATACTGCGACACATTGCAATATACTGTAACATACTGAAATATGCTGTAGCACACTGAAATACACTGCAACTCACTGAAATATACTGAAACATACTGAAATACACTGTAACATATTGAAATATACTGCAACATACTGAAATACAGTGCTACATACTGAAATATACTGCAACATACTGCAACATAGTGAAATACACTGCAACATACTGCAAGATAGTGAAATACACTGTAACATACTGAATTACACCGCAAAATACTGCAACATATTGAAATGCACTGTAACATATTGAAATACACTGCAACACATTGAAATATACTGCAACATACCTAAATATACGGTATTATACCAAAATATACTGTAACACATTGAAAAATACTGCAACGTACTGAAATACACTGCAACACACCGAAAAACACTGAAAATACTGTAACACACTGAAATATACTGCAAAATACTGAAATATACTGCAAAATACTGAAATACACTGCTACATACTGAAATATACTGCAACACACCGCAACATACTGCAACATACTAAAGTATACTGCAACATACTGAAATACACTGCAAAATACTGAAATACACTATAACATACTGAAATATACTGCAACATACTGAAATACACTGCTACATACTGAAATATACTGCAACACACAGCAACATACTGCAACATACTAAAATACACTGTAACATATTGGAATACCCTGCAACACATTGAAATATACTGCAACATACCTAAATATACGGTGATATACCAAAATAAACTGTAACACATTTAAAAATACTGCAACATACTGAAATACACTGCAACACTCTGAAATACACTGCAAAATACTGTAACACACTGAAATATACTGCAACACACTGCAACATACTGCAACATACTAGAATACACTGTAACATATTGAAATATACTGCAATATACTGAAATACACTGCTATATACCGAAATATACTGCAACACACTACAACATACTGCAACATGCTAAAATATACTGCAACATACTGAAATACCCTGCAAAATATACTGAAATACACTGTAACATACTGAAGTATACTGCAACATACTGAAATACACTGCTACATACTGAAATTTACTGCGACACACTGGAACATACTGCAACATACTAAAATGCACTGTAACATAGTGAAATAGACTGCAACACATTGAAATATACTGCAAAATACTGAAATACACTGCTATATACTGAAATTTACTGCAACACACTGCAACATACTGCAACATACTAAAATATACTGCAACATACTGAAATACACTGCAAAATATTCAAATACACTGTAACATATTGAAATATACTGCAACATACGGAAATACAGTGCTACATACTGAAATATACTGCAACATACTGCAACATAGTGAAATACACTGCAACATACTGCAAGATAGTGAAATACACTGTAACATACTGGAGTATACTGCAACATGCTGAAATACACTGCTACATACTGAAATATACTGCAACACACAGCAACATACTGCAACATACTAAAATACACTGTGACATGTTGGAATACACTGCAACACATTGAAATATACTGCAAAAGACTGAAATACACTGCTACATACTGAAATATACTGCGACACACTGCAACATACTGCAACATACTAAAATACACTGTAACATATTGAAATAGACTGCAACACAATGAAATATACTGTAAAATACTGAAATACACTGCTAAATACTGAAATATGCTGCAACACACTGCAAGATACTGCAACATACTAAAATATACTGCAACATACTGAAATACACTGCAGAATACTGAAATACACTGTAACATACTGAAATATACTGCAAAATACTGAAATACACAGCTACATACTGAAATATACTGCAACACACTGCGACATACTACAACATACTAAAATACACTGTAACATATTGAAATACACTGCAACACATTGAAATATACTGCAATGTACCGAAATATATGGTAAACTACTGAAATATACTGTCACACATTGAAAAACACTGCAACATACTGCAATATACTGCGACACATTGCAATATACTGTAACATACTGAAATATGCTGTAGCACACTGAAATACACTGCAACTCACTGAAATATACTGCAACATACTGAAATACACTGTAACATATTGAAATATACTGCAACATACTGAAATACAGTGCTACATACTGAAATATACTGCAACATACTGCAACATAGTGAAATAAACTGCAACATACTGCAAGATAGTGAAATACACTGTAACATACTGAAATACACCGCAAAATACTACAACATATTGAAATGCACTGTAACATATTGAAATACACTGCAACACATTGAAATGTACTGCAACATACCTAGTTATACGGTAATATACCAAAATATACTGTAACACATTGAAAAATACTGCAACATACTGAAATACACTGCAACACACCGAAAAACACTGAAAATACTGTAACACACTGAAATATACTGCAAAATACTGAAATATACTGCAAAATACTGAAATACACTGCTACATACTGAAATATACTGCAACACACCGCAACATACTGCAACATACTAAAGTATACTGCAACATACTGAAATACACTGCAAAATACTGAAATACACTATAACATACTGAAATATACTGCAACATACCGAAATATACTGCTACATACTGAAATATACTGCAACACACTGCAACATACTGCAACATACTAGAATACACTGTAACATAATGAAATACACTGCAACACATTAAAATATACTGCAAAATACTGAAATACACTGCTATATACTGAAATACACTGCAACACACTACAACATACTGCAACATGCTAAAAGCTGCAACATACTGAAATACACTGCTACATACTGAAATATACTGCAACACATTGCAACATACTGCAACATACTAAAGTATACTGCAACATACTGAAATACACTGCAGAATACTGAAATACACTGTAAGATACTGAAATATACTGCAAAATACTGAAATACATTGCTACATACTGAAATATACTGCAACACACTGCGACATACTGCAACATACTAAAATACACTGTAACATATTGAAATACATTGCAACACATTGAAATATATTGCAATGTACCGAAATATATGGTAAACTACTGAAATATACTGTCACACATTGAAAAATACTGCAACATACTGAAATATACTGCGACACATTGCAATATACTGTAACATACTGAAATATCCTGTAGCACACTGAAATACACTGCAACATACTGAAATACACTGTAACATATTGAAATATACTGCAACATACTGAAATACAGTGCTACATACTGAAATATACTGCAACATACTGCAACATAGTGAAATTCACTGTAACATACTGAAAAACACTGCAACATACCACAACATATTGAAATACACTGCAACACATTGAAATATACTGCAACATACCTAAATATACGGTGATATACCAAAATAAACTGTAACACATTTAAAAATACTGCAACATACTGAAATACACTGCAACACTCTGAAATACACTGCAAAATACTGTAACACACTGAAATATACTGCAACACACTGCAACATACTGCAACATACTAGAATACACTGTAACATATTGAAATATACTGCAACATACTGAAATACACTGCTATATACTGAAATATACTGCAACACACTACAACATACTGCAACATGCTAAAATATACTGCAACATACTGAAATACCCTGCAAAATACTGAAATACACTGTAACATACTGAAGTATACTGCAACATACTGAAATACACTGCTACATACTGAAACATACTGCAACGCACAGCAACATACTGCAACATACTAAAATACACTGTAACATATTGGAATACACTGCAACACATTGAAATATACTGCAAAATACTGAAATACACTGCTACATACTGAAATTTACTGCGACACACTGCAACATACTGCAACATACTAAAATGCGCTGTAACATAGTGAAATAGACTGCAACACATTGAAATATACTGCAAAATACTGAAATACACTGCTATATACTGAAATACACTGCAACACACTACAACATACTGCAACATGCTAAAATATACTGCAACATACTGAAATACACTGCAAAATACTGAGATACACTGTAACATACTGAAGTATACTGCAACATACTGAATCACACTGCTACATACTGAAATATACTGCAAAATACTGAAATACACTGCTATAAACTGAAATACACTGCAACACACTACAACATACTGCAACATGCTAAAAGCTGCAACATACTGAAATACACTGCTACATACTGAAATATACTGCAACACACAGCAACTTACTGCAACATACTAAAATATACTGCAACATACTGAAATACACTGCAAAATATTCAAATACACTGTAACATACTGAAATATACTGCGACACATTGCAATATACTGTAACATACAGAAATATCCTGTAGCACACTGAAATACACTGCAACTCACTGAAATATACTGCAACATACTGAAATACACTGTAACATATTGAAATATACTGCAACATACTGAAATACAGTGCTACATACTGAAATATACTGCAACATATTGCAACATAGTGAAATAAACTGCAACATACTGCAAGATATTGAAATGCACTGTAACATATTGAAATACACTGCAACACATTGAAATATACTGCAACATACCTAAATATACGGTAATACACCAAAATATACTGTAACACATTGAAAAATACTGCAACATACTGAAATACACTGCAACACACCGAAAAACACTGAAAATACTGTAACACACTGAAATATACTGCAAAATACTGAAATATACTGCAAAATACCAAAATACACTGCTACATACTGAAATATACTGCAACACACCGCAACATACTGCAACATACTAAAGTATACTGCAACATACTGAAATACACTGCAAAATACTGAAATACACTATAACATACTGAAATATACTGCAACATACTGAAATATACTGCTACATACTGAAATATACTGCAAAACACTGCAACATACTGCAACATACTAGAATACACTGTAACATAATGAAATACACTGCAACACATTGAAATATACTGCAAAATACTGAAATACACTGCTATATACTGAAATACACTGCAACACACTACAACATACTGCAACATGCTAAAAGCTGCAACATACTGAAATACACTGCTACATACTGAAATATACTGCAACACATTGCAACATACTGCAACATACTAAAGTATACTGCAACATACTGAAATACACTGCAGAATACTGAAATACACTGTAAGATACTGAAATATACTGCAAAATACTGAAATACATTGCTACATACTGAAATATACTGCAACACAATGCGACATACTGCAACATACTAAAATACACTGTAACATATTGAAATACACTGCAACACATTGAAATATACTGCAACATACTGAAATATACTGCGACACATTGCAATATACTGTAACATACTGAAATATCCTGTAGCACACTGAAATACACTGCAACATACTGAAATACACTGTAACATATTGAAATATACTGCAACATACTGAAATACAGTGCTACATACTGAAATATACTGCAACATACTGCAACATAGTGAAATTCACTGTAACATACTGAAAAACACTGCAACATACTACAACATATTGAAATACACTGCAACACATTGAAATATACTGCAACATACCTAAATATACGGTGATATACCAAAATAAACTGTAACACATTTAAAAATACTGCAACATACTGAAATACACTGCAACACTCTGAAATACACACCAAAATACTGTAACACACTGAAATATACTGCAACACACTGCAACATACTGCAACATACTAGAATACACTGTAACATATTGAAATATACTGCAACATACTGAAATACACTGCTATATACTGAAATATACTGCAACACACTACAACATACTGCAACATGCTAAAATATACTGCAACATACTGAAATACCCTGCAAAATACTGGAATACACTGTAACATACTGAAGTATACTGCAACATACTGAAATACACTGCTACATACTGAAATATACTGCAACACACAGCAACATACTGCAACATACTAAAATACACTGTAACATATTGGAATACACTGCAACACATTGAAATATACTGCAAAATACTAAAATACACTGCTACATACTGAAATTTACTGCGACACACTGCAACATACTGCAACATACCAAAATGCGCTGTAACATAGTGAAATAGACTGCAACACATTGAAATATACTGCAAAATACTGAAATACACTGCTATATACTGAAATACACTGCAACACACTACAACATACTGCAACATGCTAAAATATACTGCAACATACTGAAATACACTGCAAAATACTGAAATACACTGTAACATACTGAAGTATACTGCAACATACTGAAATACACTGCTACATACTGAAACATACTGCAAAATACTGAAATACACTGCTATATACTGAAATACACTGCAACACACTACAACATACTGCAATATGCTAAAAGCTGCAACATACTGAAATACACTGCTACATACTGAAATATACTGCAACACACAGCAACTTACTGCAACATACTAAAATATACTGCAACATACTGAAATACACTGCAAAATATTCAAATACACTGTAACATATTGAAATATACTGCAACATACTGAAATACAGTGCTACATACTAAAATATACTGCAACATACTGCAACATAGTGAAATACAGTGCAACATTTTGCAAGATAGTGAAATACACTGTAACATACTGAAATACACCGCAAAATACTACAACATATTGAAATGCACTGTAACATATTGAAATACACTGCAACACATTGAAATATACTGCAACATACCTAAATATACGGTGATATACCAAAATAAACTGTAACACATTTAAAAATACTGCAACATACTGAAATACACTGCAACACTCTGAAATACACTGCAAAATACTGTAACACACTGAAATATACTGCAACACACTGCAACATACTGCAACATACTAGAATACACTGTAACATATTGAAATATACTGCAACATACTGAAATACACTGCTATATACTGAAATATACTGCAACACACTACAACATACTGCAACATGCTAAAATATACTGCAACATACTGAAATACCCTGCAAAATACTGAAATACACTGTAACATACTGAAGTATACTGCAACATACTGAAATACACTGCTACATACTGAAACATACTGCAACACACAGCAACATACTGCAACATACTAAAATACACTGTAACATATTGGAATACACTGCAACACATTGAAATATACTGCAAAAAACTGAAATACACTGCTGCATACTGAAATTTACTGCGACACACTGCAACATACTGCAACATACTAAAATGCGCTGTAACATAGTGAAATAGACTGCAACACATTGAAATATACTGCAAAATACTGAAGTACACTGCTATATACTGAAATACACTGCAACACACTACAACATACTGCAACATGCTAAAATATACTGCAACATACTGAAATACACTGCAAAATACTGAAATACACTGTAACATACTGAAGTATACTGCAACATACTGAATCACACTGCTACATACTGAAATATACTGCAAAATACTGAAATACACTGCTATATACTGAAATACACTGCAACACACTACAACATACTGCAACATGCTAAAAGCTGCAACATACTGAAATACACTGCTACATACTGAAATATACTGCAACACACAGCAACTTACTGCAACATACTAAAATATACTGCAACATACTGAAATACACTGCAAAATATTCAAATACACTGTAACATACTGAAATATACTGCGACACATTGCAATATACTGTAACATACTGAAATATCCTGTAGCACACTGAAATACACTGCAACTCACTGAAATATACTGCAACATACTGAAATACACTGTAACATATTGAAATATACTGCAACATACTGAAATACAGTGCTACATACTGAAATATACTGCAACATACTGCAACATAGTTAAATAAACTGCAACATACTGCAAGATATTGAAATGCACTGTAACATATTGAAATACACTGCAACACATTGAAATATACTGCAACATACCTAAATATACGGTAATATACCAAAATATACTGTAACACATTGAAAAATACTGCAGCATACTGAAATACACTGCAACACACCGAAAAACACTGAAAATACTGTAAAACACTGAAATATACTGCAAAATACTGAAATATACTGCAAAATACCGAAATACACTGCTACATACTGAAATATACTGCAACACACCGCAACATACTGCAACATACTAAAGTATACTGCAACATACTGAAATACACTGCAAAATACTGAAATACACTATAACATACTGAAATATACTGCAACATACTGAAATATACTGCTACATACTGAAATATACTGCAAAACACTGCAACATACTGCAACATACTAGAATACACTGTAACATAATGAAATACACTGCAACACATTGAAATATACTGCAAAATACTGAAATACACTGCTATATACTGAAATACACTGCAACACACTACAACATACTGCAACATGCTAAAAGCTGCAACATACTGAAATACACTGCTACATACTGAAATATACTGCAACACATTGCAACATACTGCAACATACTAAAGTATACTGCAACATACTGAAATACACTGCAGAATACTGAAATACACTGTAAGATACTGAAATATACTGCAAAATACTGAAATACATTGCTACATACTGAAATATACTGCAACACACTGCGACATACTGCAACATACTAAAATACACTGTAACATATTGAAATACACTGCAACACATTGAAATATACTGCAATGTACCGAAATATATGGTAAACTACTGAAATATACTGTCACACATTGAAAAATACTGCAACATACTGAAATATACTGCGACACATTGCAATATACTGTAACATACTGAAATATCCTGTAGCACACTGAAATACACTGCAACATACTGAAATACACTGTAACATATTGAAATATACTGCAACATACTGAAATACAGTGCTACATACTGAAATATACTGCAACATACTGCAACATAGTGAAATTCACTGTAACATACTGAAAAACACTGCAACATACTACAACATATTGAAATACACTGCAACACATTGAAATATACTGCAACATACCTAAATATACGGTGATATACCAAAATAAACTGTAACACATTTAAAAATACTGCAACATACTGAAATACACTGCAACACTCTGAAATACACACCAAAATACTGTAACACACTGAAATATACTGCAACACACTGCAACATACTGCAACATACTAGAATACACTGTAACATATTGAAATATACTGCAACATACTGAAATACACTGCTATATACTGAAATATACCGCAACACACTACAACATACTGCAACATGCTAAAATATACTGCAACATACTGAAATACCCTGCAAAATACTGGAATACACTGTAACATACTGAAGTATACTGCAACATACTGAAATACACTGCTACATACTGAAATATACTGCAACACACATAACATACTGCAACATACTAAAATACACTGTAACATATTGGAATACACTGCAACACATTGAAATATACTGCAAAATACTGAAATACACTGCTACATACTGAAATTTACTGCGACACACTGCAACATACTGCAACATACTAAAATGCGCTGTAACATAGTGAAATAGACTGCAACACATTGAAATATACTGCAAAATACTGAAATACACTGCTATATACTGAAATACACTGCAACACACTACAACATACTGCAACATGCTAAAATATACTGCAACATACTGAAATACACTGCAAAATACTGAAATACACTGTAACATACTGAAGTATACTGCAACATACTGAAATACACTGCTACATACTGAAATATACTGCAAAATACTGAAATACACTGCTATATACTGAAATACACTGCAACACACTACAACATACTGCAACATGCTAAAAGCTGCAACATACTGAAATACACTGCTACATACTGAAATATACTGCAACACACAGCAACTTACTGCAACATACTAAAATATACTGCAACATACTGAAATACACTGCAAAATATTCAAATACACTGTAACATATTGAAATATACTGCAACATACTGAAATACAGTGCTACATACTGAAATATACTGCAACATACTGCAACATAGTGAAATACACTGCAACATACTGCAAGATAGTGAAATACACTGTAACATACTGAAATACACCGCAAAAAACTACAACATATTGAAATGCACTGTAACCTATTGAAATACACTGCAACACATTGAAATATACTGCAACATACCTAAATATACGGTAATATACCAAAATATACTGTAACACATTGAAAAATACTGCAACATACTGAAATACACTGCAACACACCGAAAAACACTGAAATTACTGTAACACACTGAAATATACTGCAAAATACTGAAATATACTGCAAAATACTGAAATACACTGCTACATACTGAAATATTTTGCAACACACTGCAACATACTGCAACATACTAAAGTATACTGCAACATACTGAAATACACTGCAAAATACTGAAATACACTATAACATACTGAAATATACTTCAACATACTGAAATATACTGCTACATACTGAAATATACTGCAACACACTGCAACATACTGCAACATACTAGAATACACTGTAACATAATGAAATACACTGCAACACACTGAAATATACTGCAAAATACTGAAATACACTGCTATATACTGAAATACACTGCAACACACTACAACATACTGCAACATGCTAGTAGCTGCATTATACTGAAATACACTGCTACATACTGAAATATACTGCAAAACACAGCAACATACTGCAACATACTAAAATATACTGCAACATACTAGAATACACTGTAAAATAATGAATTACACTGCAACACATTGAAATATACTGCAAAATACTGAAATACACTGCTATATACTGAAATATACTGCAACACACTACAACATACTGCAACATGCTAAAATCTACTGCAACGAACTGAAATACCCTGCAAAATACTGAAATACACTGTAAGATACTGAAATACACTGCTACATACTGAAATATACTGCAACACACTGCAACATACTGCAACATACTAAAATATACTGCAACATACTGAAATACACTGCAGAATACTGAAATACACTGTTACATACTGAAATATACTGCAAAATACTGAAATACACTGCTACATACTGAAATATACTGCAACACACTGTGACATACTGCAACATACTAAAATACACTGTAACATATTGAAATACACTGCAACACATTGAAATATACTGCAATGTACCGAAATATATGGTAAACTACTGAAATATACTGTCACACATTGAAAAATACTGCAACATACTGAAATATACTGCGACACATTGCAATATACTGTAACATACTGAAATATGCTGTAGCACACTGAAATACACTGCAACTCACTGAAATATACTGCAACATACTGAAATACACTGTAACATATTGAAATATACTGCAACATACTGAAATACACTGCTACATACTAAATTTTACTGCAACATACTGCAACATAGTGAAATACACTGTAACATACTGAAATACACTGCAACATACTGCAACATATTGAAATAAACTGCAACACATTGAAATATACTGCATTATACCTAAATATACGGTGATATACCAAAATATACTGTAACACATTTAAAAATACTGCAACATACTGAAACACACTGCAAAAAACTGTAACACACTGAAATAAACTGCAACACACTGCAACATACTGCAACATACTAAAATATACTGTAACATAATGAAATAGACTGCAACACATTGAAATATACTGTAAATTACTGAAATACACTGCTAAATACTGAAATATACTGCAACACACTGCAAGATACTGCAACATACTAAAATATATTGCAACATACTGAAATACACTGCAGAATACTGAAATACACTGTAACATACTGAAATATACTGCAAAATACTGAAATACACTGCTACATACTGAAATATACTGCAACACACTGCGACATACTGCAACATACTAAATTACACTGTAACATATTGAAATACACTGCAACACATTGAAATATACTGCAATGTACCGAAATATATGGTCAACTACTGAAATATACTGTCACACATTGCAATATACTCTAACATACTGAAATATGCTGTAGCACACTGAAATACACTGCAACTCACTGAAATATACTACAACATACTGAAATACACTGTAACATATTGAAATATACTGCAACATACTGAAATACAGTGCTACATACTGAAATATACTGCAACATACTGCAACATAGTGAAATACACTGCAACATACTGCAAGATAGTGAAATACACTGTAACATACTGAATTACACCGCAAAATACTGCAACATATTGAAATGCACTGTAACATATTGAAATACACTGCAACACATTGAAATATACTGCAACATACCTAAATATACGGTATTATACCAAAATATACTGTAACACATTGAAAAATACTGCAACATACTGAAATACACTGCAACACACCGAAAAACACTGAAAATACTGTAACACACTGAAATATACTGCAAAATACTGAAATATACTGCAAAATACTGAAATACACTGCTACATACTGAAATATACTGCAACACACCGCAACATACTGCAACATACTAAAGTATACTGCAACATACTGAAATACACTGCAAAATACTGAAATACACTATAACATACTGAAATATACTGCAACATACTGAAATACACTGCTACATACTGAAATATACTGCAACACACAGCAACATACTGCAACATACTAAAATACACTGTAACATATTGGAATACCCTGCAACACATTGAAATATACTGCAACATACCTAAATATACGGTGATATACCAAAATAAACTGTAACACATTTAAAAATACTGCAACATACTGAAATACACTGCAACACTCTGAAATACACTGCAAAATACTGTAACACACTGAAATATACTGCAACACACTGCAACATACTGCAACATACTAGAATACACTGTAACATATTGAAATATACTGCAATATACTGAAATACACTGCTATATACCGAAATATACTGCAACACACTACAACATACTGCAACATGCTGAAATATACTGCAACATACTGAAATACCCTGCAAAATATACTGAAATACACTGTAACATACTGAAGTATACTGCAACATACTGAAATACACTGCTACATACTGAAATTTACTGCGACACACTGCAACATACTGCAACATACTAAAATGCACTGTAACATAGTGAAATAGACTGCAACACATTGAAATATACTGCAAAATACTGAAATACACTGCTATATACTGAAATTTACTGCAACACACTGCAACATACTGCAACATACTAAAATATACTGCAACATACTGAAATACACTGCAAAATATTCAAATACACTGTAACATATTGAAATATACTGCAACATACGGAAATACAGTGCTACATACTGAAATATACTGCAACATACTGCAACATAGTGAAATACACTGCAACATACTGCAAGATAGTGAAATACACTGTAACATACTGGAGTATACTGCAACATGCTGAAATACACTGCTACATACTGAAATATACTGCAACACACAGCAACATACTGCAACATACTAAAATACACTGTGACATGTTGGAATACACTGCAACACATTGAAATATACTGCAAAAGACTGAAATACACTGCTACATACTGAAATATACTGCGACACACTGCAACATACTGCAACATACTAAAATACACTGTAACATATTGAAATAGACTGCAACACAATGAAATATACTGTAAAATACTAAAATACACTGCTAAATACTGAAATATACTGCAACACACTGCAAGATACTGCAACATACTAAAATATACTGCAACATACTGAAATACACTGCAGAATACTGAAATACACTGTAACATACTGAAATATACTGCAAAATACTGAAATACACTGCTACATACTGAAATATACTGCAACACACTGCGACATACTGCAACATACTAAAATACACTGTAACATATTGAAATACACTGCAACACATTGAAATATACTGCAATGTACCGAAATATATGGTAAACTACTGAAATATACTGTCACACATTGAAAAACACTGCAACATACTGAAATATACTGCGACACATTGCAATATACTGTAACATACTGAAATATGCTGTAGCACACTGAAATACACTGCAACTCACTGAAATATACTGCAACATACTGAAATACACTGTAACATATTGAAATATACTGCAACATACTGAAATACACTGCTACATACTAAATTTTACTGCAACATACTGCAACATAGTGAAATACACTGTAACATACTGAAATACACTGCAACATACTGCAACATATTGAAATACACTGCAACACATTGAAATATACTGCATTATACCTAAATATACGGTGATATACCAAAATATACTGTAACACATTGAAAAATACTGCAACATACTGAAATACACTGCAACACACCGAAAAACACTGAAAATACTGTAACACACTGAAATATACTGCAAAATACTGAAATATACTGCAAAATACCAAAATACACTGCTACATACTGAAATATACTGCAACACACCGCAACATACTGCAACATACTAAAGTATACTGCAACATACTGAAATACACTGCAAAATACTGAAATACACTATAACATACTGAAATATACTGCAACATACTGAAATATACTGCTACATACTGAAATATACTGCAAAACACTGCAACATACTGCAACATACTAGAATACACTGTAACATAATGAAATACACTGCAACACATTGAAATATACTGCAAAATACTGAAATACACTGCTATATACTGAAATACACTGCAACACACTACAACATACTGCAACATGCTAAAAGCTGCAACATACTGAAATACACTGCTACATACTGAAATATACTGCAACACATTGCAACATACTGCAACATACTAAAGTATACTGCAACATACTGAAATACACTGCAGAATACTGAAATACACTGTAAGATACTGAAATATACTGCAAAATACTGAAATACATTGCTACATACTGAAATATACTGCAACACAACGCGACATACTGCAACATACTAAAATACACTGTAACATATTGAAATACACTGCAACACATTGAAATATACTGCAACATACTGAAATATACTGCGACACATTGCAATATACTGTAACATACTGAAATATCCTGTAGCACACTGAAATACACTGCAACATACTGAAATACACTGTAACATATTGAAATATACTGCAACATACTGAAATACAGTGCTACATACTGAAATATACTGCAACATACTGCAACATAGTGAAATTCACTGTAACATACTGAAAAACACTGCAACATACTACAACATATTGAAATACACTGCAACACATTGAAATATACTGCAACATACCTAAATATACGGTGATATACCAAAATAAACTGTAACACATTTAAAAATACTGCAACATACTGAAATACACTGCAACACTCTGAAATACACACCAAAATACTGTAACACACTGAAATATACTGCAATACACTGCAACATACTGCAACATACTAGAATACACTGTAACATATTGAAATATACTGCAACATACTGAAATACACTGCTATATACTGAAATATACTGCAACACACTACAACATACTGCAACATGCTAAAATATACTGCAACATACTGAAATACCCTGCAAAATACTGGAATACACTGTAACATACTGAAGTATACTGCAACATACTGAAATACACTGCTACATACTGAAATATACTGCAACACACAGCAACATACTGCAACATACTAAAATACACTGTAACATATTGGAATACACTGCAACACATTGAAATATACTGCAAAATACTAAAATACACTGCTACATACTGAAATTTACTGCGACACACTGCAACATACTGCAACATACCAAAATGCGCTGTAACATAGTGAAATAGACTGCAACACATTGAAATATACTGCAAAATACTGAAATACACTGCTATATACTGAAATACACTGCAACACACTACAACATACTGCAACATGCTAAAATATACTGCAACATACTGAAATACACTGCAAAATACTGAAATACACTGTAACATACTGAAGTATACTGCAACATACTGAAATACACTGCTACATACTGAAATATACTGCAAAATACTGAAATACACTGCTATATACTGAAATACAGTGCTACATACTAAAATATACTGCAACATACTGCAACATAGTGAAATACAGTGCAACATACTGCAAGATAGTGAAATACACTGTAACATACTGAAATATACTGCAACACACAGCAACTTACTGCAACATACTAAAATATACTGCAACATACTGAAATACACTGCAAAATATTCAAATACACTGTAACATATTGAAATATACTGCAACATACTGAAATACAGTGCTACATACTAAAATATACTGCAACATACTGCAACATAGTGAAATACAGTGCAACATACTGCAAGATAGTGAAATACACTGTAACATACTGAAATACACCGCAAAATACTACAACATATTGAAATGCACTGTAACATATTGAAATACACTGCAACACATTGAAATATACTGCAACATACCTAAATATACGGTAATATACCAAAATATACTGTAACACATTGAAAAATACTGCAACATACTGAAATACACTGCAACACACCGAAAAACACTGAAATTACTGTAACACACTGAAATATACTGCAAAATACTGAAATATACTGCAAAATACTGAAATACACTGCTACATACTGAAATATTCTGCAACACACTGCAACATACTGCAACATACTAAAGTATACTGCAACATACTGAAATACACTGCAAAATACTGAAATACACTATAACATACTGAAATACACTTCAACATACTGAAATATACTGCTACATACTGAAATATACTGCAACACACTGCAACATACTGCAACATACTAGAATACACTGTAACATAATGAAATACACTGCAACACATTGAAATATACTGCAAAATACTGAAATACACTGCTATATACTGAAATACACTGCAACACACTACAACATACTGCAACATGCTAGTAGCTGCATTATACTGAAATACACTGCTACATACTGAAATATACTGCAAAACACAGCAACATACTGCAACATACTAAAATATACTGCAACATACTAGAATACACTGTAACATAATGAAATACACTGCAACACATTGAAATATACTGCAAAATACTGAAATACACTGCTATATACTGAAATATACTGCAACACACTACAACATACTGCAACATGCTAAAATCTACTGCAACGAACTGAAATACCCTGCAAAATACTGAAATACACTGTAAGATACTGAAATACACTGCTACATACTGAAATATACTGCAACACACTGCAACATACTGCAACATACTAAAATATACTGCAACATACTGAAATACACTGCAGAATACTGAAATACACTGTAACATACTGAAATATACTGCAAAATACTGAAATACACTGCTACATACTGAAATATACTGCAACACACTGCGACATACTGCAACATACTAAAATACACTGTAACATATTGAAATACACTGCAACACATTGAAATATACTGCAATGTACCGAAATATATGGTAAACTACTGAAATATACTGTCACACATTGAAAAATACTGCAACATACTGAAATATACTGCGACACATTGCAATATACTGTAACATACTGAAATATGCTGTAGCACACTGAAATACACTGCAACTCACTGAAATATACTGCAACATACTGAAATACACTGTAACATATTGAAATATACTGCAACATACTGAAATACACTGCTACATACTAAAATTTACTGCAACATACTGCAACATAGTGAAATACACTGTAACATACTGAAATACACTGCAACATACTGCAACATATTGAAATACACTGCAACACATTGAAATATACTGCATTATACCTAAATATACGGTGATATACCAAAATATACTGTAACACATTTAAAAATACTGCAACATACTGAAATACACTGCAACACACTGAAATACACTGCAAAAAACTGTAACACACTGAAATAATCTGCAACACACTGCAACATGCTGCAACATACTAAAATATACTGTAACATATTGAAATAGACTGCAACACAATGAAATATACTGTAAATTACTGAAATACACTGCTAAATACTGAAATATACTGCAACACACTGCAAGATACTGCAACATACTAAAATATATTGCAACATACTGAAATACACTGCAGAATGCTGAGATACACTGTAACATACAGAAATATACTGCAAAATACTGAAATACACTGCTACATACTGAAATATACTGCAACACACTGCGACATACTGCAACATACTAAATTACACTGTAACATATTTAAATACACTGCAACACATTGAAATATACTGCAATGTACCGAAATATATGGTCAACTACTGAAATATACTGTCACACATTGAAAAACACTGCAACATACTGAAATATACTGCGACACATTGCAATATACTGTAACATACTGAAATATGCTGTAGCACACTGAAATACACTGCAACTCACTGAAATATACTGCAACATACTGAAATACACTGTAACATATTGAAATATACTGCAACATACTGAAATACAGTGCTACATACTGAAATATACTGCAACATACTGCAACATAGTGAAATACACTGCAACATACTGCAAGATAGTGAAATACACTGTAACATACTGAGTTACACCGCAAAATACTGCAACATATTGAAATGCACTGTAACATATTGAAATACACTGCAACACATTGAAATATACTGCAACATACCTAAATATACGGTATTATACCAAAATATACTGTAACACATTGAAAAATACTGCAACATACTGAAATACACTGCAACACACCGAAAAACACTGAAAATACTGTAACACACTGAAATATACTGCAAAATACTGAAATATACTGCGAAATACTGAAATACACTGCTACATACTGAAATATACTGCAACACACCGCAACATACTGCAACATACTAAAGTATACTGCAACATACTGAAATACACTGCAAAATACTGAAATACACTATAACATACTGAAATATACTGCAACATACTGAAATATACTGCTACATACTGAAATATACTGCAACACACTGCAACATACTGCAACATACTAGAATACTCTGTAACATAATGAAATACACTGCAACACATTGAAATATACTGCAAAATACTGAAATACACTGCTATATACTGAAATACACTGCAACACACTACAACATACTGCAACATGCTAAAAGCTGCAACATACTGAAATACACTGCTACATACTGAAGTATACTGCAACACACAGCAACATACTGCAACATACTAAAATACACTGTAACATAATGAAATACACTGCAACATACTGAAATATACTGCAACATACTGCAACATAGTGAAATTCACTGTAACATACTGAAAAACACTGCAACATACTACAACATATTGAAATACACTGCAACACATTGAAATATACTGCAACATACCAAAATATACGGTGATATACCAAAATAAACTGTAACACATTTAAAAATACTGCAACATACTGAAATACACTGCAACACTCTGAAATACACTGCAAAATACTGTAACACACTGAAATATACTGCAACACACTGCAACATACTGCAACATACTAGAATACACTGTAACATATTGAAATATACTGCAATATACTGAAATACACTGCTATATACTGAAATATACTGCAACACACTACAACATACTGCAACATGCTTAAATATACTGCAACATACTGAAATACCCTGCAAAATACTGAAATACACTGTAACATACTGAAGTATACTGCAACATACTGAAATACACTGCTACATACTGAAATATACTGCAACACACAGCAACATACTGCAACATACTAAAATACACTGTAACATATTGGAATACACTGCAACACATTGGAATATACTGCAAAATACTGAAATACACTGCTACATACTGAAATTTACTGCGACACACTGCAACATACTGCAACATACTAAAATATACTGCAACATACTGAAATACACTGCAGAATACTGAAATACACTGTAACATACTGAAATATACTGCAAAATACTGAAATACACTGCTACATACTGAAATATACTGCAACACACCGAAAAACACTGAAATTACTGTAACACACTGAAATATACTGCAAAATACTGAAATATACTGCAAAATACTGAAATACACTGCTACATACTGAAATATTCTGCAACACACTGCAACATACTGCAACATACTAAAGTATACTGCAACATACTGAAATACACTGCAAAATACTGAAATACACTATAACATACTGAAATACACTTCAACATACTGAAATATACTGCTACATACTGAAATATACTGCAACACACTGCAACATACTGCAACATACTAGAATACACTGTAACATAATGAAATACACTGCAACACATTGAAATATACTGCAAAATACTGAAATACACTGCTATATACTGAAATACACTGCAACACACTACAACATACTGCAACATGCTAGTAGCTGCATTATACTGAAATACACTGCTACATACTGAAATATACTGCAAAACACAGCAACATACTGCAACATACTAAAATATACTGCAACATACTAGAATACACTGTAACATAATGAAATACACTGCAACACATTGAAATATACTGCAAAATACTGAAATATACTGCGACACATCGCAATATAATGTAACGTACTGAAATATGCTGTAGCACATTGAAATACACTGCAACTCACTGAAATATACTGCAACATATTGAAATATACTGCAACATACTGAAATACACTGCTACATACTAAAATATACTGCAACATACTGCAACATAGTGAAATACACTGTAACATACTGAAATACACTGCAACATACTACAACATATTGAAATACACTGCAACACATTGAAATATACTGCATTATACCTAAATATACGGTGATATACCAAAATATACTGTAACACATTTAAAAATACTGCAACATACTGAAAGACACTGCAACACACTGAAATACACTGCAAAATACTGTAACACACTGAAATATACTGCAACACACTGCAACATACTGCAACATACTAAAATATACTGCAACATACTGAAATACACTGCAAAACATTCAAATACACTGTAACATATTGAAATATACTGCAACATACTGAAATACAGTGCTACATACTGAAATATACTGCAACATACTGCAACATACTGCAACATACTAGAATACACTGTAACATAATGAAATACACTGCAACACATTGAAATATACTGCAAAATACTGAAATACACTGCTATATACTGAAATACACTGCAACACACTACAACATACTGCAACATGCTAAAAGCTGCAACATACTGAAATACACTGCTACATACTGAAGTATACTGCAATACACAGCAACATACTGCAACATACTAAAATACACTGTAACATATTGGAATACACTGCAACACATTGAAATATACTGCAAAATACTGAAATACACTGCTACATACTGAAATATACTGCAACACACTGCAACATACTGCAACATACTAAAGTATACTGCAACATACTGAAATACACTGCGGAATACTGAAATACACTGTAACATACTGAAATATACTGCATAATACTGAAATACATTGCTACATACTGAAATATACTGCAACACACTGCGACATACTGCAACATACTAAAATACACTGTAACATATTGAAATACACTGCAACACATTGAAATATACTGCAATGTACCGAAATATATGGTAAACTACTGAAGTATACTGTAACACATTGAAAAATACTGCAACATACTGAAATATACTGCGACACATTGCAATATACTGTAACATACTGAAATATGCTGTAGCACACTGAAATACACTGCAACATACTGAAATACACTGTAACATATTGAAATATACTGCAACATACTGAAATACAGTGCTACATACTGAAATATACTGCAACATACTGCAACATAGTGAAATTCACTGTAACATACTGAAAAACACTGCAACATACTACAACATATTGAAATACAATGCAACACATTGAAATATACTGCAACATACCAAAATATACGGTGATATACCAAAATAAACTGTAACACATTTAAAAATACTGCAACATACTGAAATACACTGCAACACTCTGAAATACACTGCAAAATACTGTAACACACTGAAATATACTGCAACACACTGCAACATACGGCAACATACTAGAATACACTGTAACATATTGAAATATACTGCAATATACTGAAATACAATGCTATATACTGAAATATACTGCAACACACTACAACATACTGCAACATACTGAAATACCCGGCAAAATACTGAAATACACTGTAACATACTGAAGTATACTGCAACATACTGAAATACACTGCTACATACTGAAATATACTGCAACACACAGCAACATACTGCAACATACTAAAATACACTGTAACATATTGGAATACACTGCAACACATTGAAATATACTGCAAAATACTGAAATACACTGCTACATACTGAAATTTACTGCGACACACTGCAACATACTGCAACATACTAAAATGCACTGTAACATAGTGAAATAGACTGCAACATATTGAAATATACTGCAAAATACTGAAATACACTGCTATATACTGAAATACACTGCAACACACTACAACATACTGCAACATGCTAAAATATACTGCAACATACTGAAATACACTGCAAAATACTGAAATACACTGTAACATACTGAAGTATACTGCAACATACTGAAATACACTGCTACATACTGAAATATACTGCAACACACAGCAACATACTGCAACATACTAAAATACACTGTAACATATTGGAATACACTGCATCACATTGAAATATACTGCAAAATACTGAAATACACTGCTACATACTGAAATATACTGCGACACACCGCAACATACCGCAACGTACTAAAATACACTGTAACATATTGAAATAGACTGCAACACATTGAAACATACTGCAAAATACTGAAATACACTGCTACATACTGAAATATACTGCAACACACCGAAATGTACTGCAACACACTGCAACATACTGCAACATACTAGAATACACTGTAACATAATGAAATACACTGCAACACATTGAAATATACTGCAAAATACTGAAATACACTGCTATATACTGAAATATACTGCAACACACTACAACATACTGCAACATGCTAAAATCTACTGCAACATACTGAAATACCCTGCAAAATACTGAAATACACTGTAACATACTGAAATACACTGCTACATACTGAAGTATACTGCAACACACTGCAACGTACTGCAACATACTAAAATATACTGCAACATACTGAAATACACTGCAGAATACTGAAATACACTGTAACATACTGAAATATACTGCAAAATACTGAAATACACTGCTACACACTGAAATATACTGCAACACACTGCGACTTACTGCAACATACTAAAATACACTGTGACATATTGAAATACACTGCAACACATTGAAATATATTGCAATGTACCGAAATACATGGTAAACTACTGAAATATACTGTCACACATTTAAAAATACTGCAACATACTGAAACATACTGCGACACATCGCAATATAATGTAACGTACTGAAATATGCTGTAGCACATTGAAATACACTGCAACTCACTGAAATATACTGCAACATATTGAAATATACTGCAACATACTGAAATACACTGCTACATACTAAAATATACTGCAACATACTGCAACATAGTGAAATACACTGTAACATACTGAAATACACTGCAACATACTACAACATATTGAAATACACTGCAACACATTGAAATATACTGCATTATACCTAAATATACGGTGATATACCAAAATATACTGTAACACATTTAAAATTACTGCAACATACTGAAAGACACTGCAACACACTGAAATACACTGCAAAATACTGTAACACACTGAAATATACTGTCACACATTGAAAAACACTGCAACATACTGAAATATACTGCGACACATTGCAATATACTGTAACATACTGAAATATTCTGTAGCACACTGAAATACACTGCAACTCACTGAAATATACTGCAACATACTGAAGTACACTGTAACATATTGAAATATACTGCAACATACTGAAATACAGTGCTACATACTAAAATTTACTGCAACATACTGCAACATAGTGAAATACACTGTAACATACTGAAATACACTGCAACATACTGCAACATATTGAAATACACTGCAACACATTGAAATATACTGCATTATACCTAAATATACGGTGATATACCAAAATATACTGTAACACATTTAAAAATACTGCAACATACTGAAATACACTGCAACACACTGAAATACACTGCAAAAAACTGTAACACACTGAAATAATCTGCAACACACTGCAACATACTGCAACATACTAAAATATACTGTAACATATTGAAATAGACTGCAACACATTGAAATATACTGTAAATTACTGAAATACACTGCTAAATACTGAAATATACTGCAACACACTGCAAGATACTGCAACATACTAAAATATATTGCAACATACTGAAATACACTGCAGAATACTGAAATACACTGTAACATACAGAAATATACTGCAAAATACTGAAATACACTGCTACATACTGAAATATACTGCAACACACTGCGACATACTGCAACATACTAAATTACACTGTAACATATTAAAAGACACTGCAACACATTGAAATACACTGCAATGTACCGAAATATATGGTCAACTACTGAAATATACTGTCACACATTGAAAAACACTGCAACATACTGAAATATACTGCGACACATTGCAATATACTGTAACATACTGAAATATGCTGTAGCACACTGAAATACACTGCAACTCACTGAAATATACTGCAACATACTGAAATACACTGTAACATATTGAAATATACTGCAACATACTGAAATACAGTGCTACATACTGAAATATACTGCAACATACTGCAACATAGTGAAATACACTGCAACATACTGCAAGAAAGTGAAATACACTGTAACATACTGAATTACACCGCAAAATACTGCAACATATTGAAATGCACTGTAACATATTGAAATACACTGCAACACATTGAAATATACTGCAACATACCTAAATATACGGTATTATACCAAAATATACTGTAACACATTGAAAAATACTGCAACATACTGAAATACACTGCAACACACCGAAAAACACTGAAAATACTGTAACACACTGAAATATACTGCAAAATACTGAAATATACTGCAAAATACTGAAATACACTGCTACATACTGAAATATACTGCAACACACCGCAACATACTGCAACATACTTAAGTATACTGCAACATACTGAAATACACTGCAAAATACTGAAATACACTATAACATACTGAAATATACTGCAACATACTGAAATATACTGCTACATACTGAAATATACTGCAACACACTGCAACATACTGCCACATACTAGAATACACTGTAACATAATGAAATACACTGCAACACATTGAAATATACTGCAAAATACTGAAATACACTGCTATATACTGAAATACACTGCAACACACTACAACATACTGCAACATGCTAAAAGCTGCAACATACTGAAATACACTGCTACATACTGAAGTATACTGCAACACACAGCAACATACTGCAACATACTAAAATACACTGTAACATATTGGAATACACTGCAACACATTGAAATATACTGCAAAATACTGAAATACACTGCTACATACTGAAATATACTGCAACACACTGCAACATACTTTAACATACTAAATTATACTGCAACATACTGAAATACACTGCGGAATACTGAAATACACTGTAACATACTGAAATATACTGCAAAATACTGAAATACATTGCTACATACTGAAATATACTGCAACACACTGCGACATACTGCAACATACTAAAATACACTGTAACATATTGAAATACACTGCAACATACTGAAATATACTGCAACATACTGCAACATAGTGAAATTCACTGTAACATACTGAAAAACACTGCAACATACTACAACATATTGAAATACACTGCAACACATTGAAATATACTGCAACATACCAAAATATACGGTGATATACCAAAATAAACTGTAACACATTTAAAAATACTGCAACATACTGAAATACACTGCAACACTCTGAAATACACTGCAAAATACTGTAACACACTGAAATATACTGCAACACACTGCAACATACTGCAACATACTAGAATACACTGTAACATATTGAAATATACTGCAATATACTGAAATACACTGCTATATACTGAAATATACTGCAACACACTACAACATACTGCAACATGCTAAAATATACTGCAACATACTGAAATACCCTGCAAAATACTGAAATACACTGTAACATACTGAAGTATACTGCAACATACTGAAATACACTGCTACATACTGAAATATACTGCAACACACAGCAACATACTGCAACATACTAAAATACACTGTAACATATTGGAATACACTGCAACACATTGGAATATACTGCAAAATACTGAAAAACACTGCTACATACTGAAATATACTGCAACACACAGCAACATACTGCAACATACTAAAATACACTGTAACATATTGGAATACACTGCAACACATTGAAATATACCGCAATGTAGCGAAATATATGGTAAACTACTGAAATATACTGTCACACATTTAAAAATACTGCAACATACTGAAATATACTGCGACACATCGCAATATAATGTAACGTACTGAAATATGCTGTAGCACATTGAAATACACTGCAACTCACTGAAATATACTGCAACATATTGAAATATACTGCAACATACTGAAATACACTGCTACATACTAAAATATATTGCAACATACTGCAACATAGTGAAATACACTGTAACATACTGAAATACACTGCAACATACTACAACATATTGAAATACACTGCAACACATTGAAATATACTGCATTATACCTAAATATACGGTGATATACCAAAATATACTGTAACACATTTAAAAATACTGCAACATACTGAAAGACACTGCAACACACTGAAATACACTGCAAAATACTCTAACACACTGAAATATACTGCAACACACTGCAACATACTGCAACATACTAAAATATACTGCAACATACTGAAATACACTGCAAAACATTCAAATACACTGTAACATATTGAAATATACTGCAACATACTGAAATACAGTGCTACATACTGAAATATACTGCAACATACTGCAACATACTGCAACATACTAGAATACACTGTAACATAATGAAATACACTGCAACACATTGAAATATACTGCAAAATACTGAAATACACTGCTATATACTGAAATACACTGCAACACACTACAACATACTGCAACATGCTAAAAGCTGCAACATACTGAAATACACTGCTACATACTGAAGTATACTGCAATACACAGCAACATACTGCAACATACTAAAATACATTGTAACATATTGGAATACACTGCAACACATTGAAATATACTGCAAAATACTGAAATACACTGCTACATACTGAAATATACTGCAACACACTGCAACATACCGCAACATACTAAAGTATACTGCAACATACTGAAATACACTGCGGAATACTGAAATACACTGTAACATACTGAAATATACTGCAAAATACTGAAATACATTGCTACATACTGAAATATACTGCAACACACTGCGACATACTGCAACATACTAAAATACACTGTAACATATTGAAATACAGTCCAACACATTGAAATATACTGCAATGTACCGAAATATATGGTAAACTACTGAAGTATACTGTAACACATTGAAAAATACTGCAACATACTGAAATATACTGCGACACATTGCAATATACTGTAACATACTGAAATATGCTGTAGCACACTGAAATACACTGCAACATACTGAAATACACTGTAACATATTGAAATATACTGCAACATACTGAAATACAGTGCTACATACTGAAATATACTGCAACATACTGCAACATAGTGAAATTCACTGTAACATACTGAAAAATACTGCAACATACTACAACATATTGAAATACACTGCAACACATTGAAATATACTGCAACATGCCAAAATATACGGTGATATACCAAAATAAACTGTAACACATTTAAAAATACTGCAACATACTGAAATACACTGCAACACTCTGAAATACACAGCAAAATACTGTAACACACTGAAATATACTGCAACACACTGCAACATACGGCAACATACTAGAATACACTGTAACATATTGAAATATACTGCAATATACTGAAATACAATGCTATATACTGAAATATACTGCAACACACTACAACATACTGCAACATGCTAAAATATACTGCAACATACTGAAATACCCTGCAAAATACTGAAATACACTGTAACATACTGAAGTATACTGCAACATACTGAAATACACTGCTACATACTGAAATATACTGCAACACACAGCAACATACTGCAACATACTAAAATACACTGTAACATATTGGAATACACTGCAACACATTGAAATATACTGCAAAATACTGAAATACACTGCTACATACTGAAATTTACTGCGACACACTGCAACATACTGCAACATACTAAAATGCACTGTAACATAGTGAAATAGACTGCAACATATTGAAATATACTGCAAAATACTGAAATACACTGCTATATACTGAAATACACTGCAACACACTACAACATACTGCAACATGCTAAAATATACTGCAACATACTGAAATACACTGCAAAATACTGAAATACACTGCAACATACTGAAGTATACTGCAACATACTGAAATACACTGCTACATACTGAAATATACTGCAACACACAGCAACATACTGCAACATACTAAAATACACTGTAACATATTGGAATACACTGCAACACATTGAAATATACTGCAAAATACTGAAATACACTGCTACATACTGAAATATACTGCGACACACCGCAACATACCGCAACGTACTAAAATACACTGTAACATATTGAAATAGACTGCAACACATTGAAACATACTGCAATGTACCGAAATATATGGTAAACTACTGAAATATACTGTCACACATTTAAAAATACTGCAACATACTGAAACATACTGCGACACATCGCAATATAATGTAACGTACTGAAATATGCTGTAGCACATTGAAATACACTGCAACTCACTGAAATATACTGCAACATATTGAAATATACTGCAACATACTGAAATACACTGCTACATACTAAAATATACTGCAACATACTGCAACATAGTGAAATACAGTGTAACATACTGAAATACACTGCAACATACTACAACATATTGAAATACACTGCAACACATTGAAATATACTGCATTATACTGTAACACACTGAAATATACTGCAACACACTGCAACATACTGCAACATACTAAAATATACTGCAACATACTGAAATACACTGCAAACCATTCAAATACACTGTAACATATTGAAATATACTGCAACATACTGAAATACAGTGCTACATACTGAAATATACTGCAACATACTGCAACATACTGCAACATACTAGAATACACTGTAACATAATGAAATACACTGCAACACATTGAAATATACTGCAAAATACTGAAATACACTGCTATATACTGAAATACACTGCAACACACTACAACATACTGCAACATGCTAAAAGCTGCAACATACTGAAATACACTGCTACATACTGAAGTATACTGCAATACACAGCAACATACTGCAACATACTAAAATACACTGTAACATATTGGAATACACTGCAACACATTGAAATATACTGCAAAATACTGAAATACACTGCTACATACTGAAATATACTGCAACACACTGCAACATACTGCAACATACTAAAGTATACTGCAACATACTGAAATACACTGCGGAATACTGAAATATACTGCAACATACTGCAACATAGTGAAATAAACTGCAACATACTGCAAGATAGTGAAATACACTGTAACATACTGAAATACACCGGAAAATACTACAACATATTGAAATGCACTGTAACATATTGAAATACACTGCAACACATTGAAATATACTGCAACATACCTAAATATACGGTAATATACCAAAATATACTGTAACACATTGAAAAATACTGCAACATACTGAAATACACTGCAACACACCGAAAAACACTGAAAATACTGTAACACACTGAAATATACTGCAAAATACTGAAATATACTGCAAAATACTGAAATACACTGCTACATACTGAAATATACTGCAACACATTGCAACATACTGCAACATACTAAAGTATACTGCAACATACTGAAATACACTGCAGAATACTGAAATACACTGTAAGATACTGAAATATACTGCAAAATACTGAAATACATTGCTACATACTGAAATATACTGCAACATACTGCAACATACTAAAATACACTGTAACATATTGGAATACACTGCAACACATTGAAATATACTGCAAAATACTGAAATACACTGCTACATACTGAAATTTACTGCGACACACTGCAACATACTGCAACATACTAAAATGCACTGTAACATAGTGAAATAGACTGCAACATATTGAAATATACTGCAAAATACTGAAATACACTGCTATATACTGAAATACACTGCAACACACTACAACATACTGCAACATGCTAAAATATACTGCAACATACTGAAATACACTGCAAAATACTGAAATACACTGTAACATACTGAAGTATACTGCAACATACTGAAATACACTGCTACATACTGAAATATACTGCAACACACAGCAACATACTGCAACATACTAAAATACACTGTAACATATTGGAATACACTGCAACACATTGAAATATACTGCCAAATACTGAAATACACTGCTACATACTGAAATATACTGCGACACACCGCAACATACCGCAACGTACTAAAATACACTGTAACATATTGAAATAGACTGCAACACATTGAAATATACTGCAAAATACTGAAATACACTGCTACATACTGAAATATACTGCAACACACTGAAATGTACTGCAACACACTGCAACATACTGCAACATACTAGAATACACTGTAACATAATGAAATACACTGCAACACATTGAAATATACTGCAAAATACTGAAATACACTGCTATATACTGAAATATACTGCAACACACTACAACATACTGCAACATGCTAAAATCTACTGCAACATACTGAAATACCCTGCAGAATACTGAAATACACTGTAACATACTGAAATACACTGCTACATACTGAAGTATACTGCAACACACTGCAACGTACTGCAACATACTAAAATATACTGCAACATACTGAAATACACTGCAGAATACTGAAATACACTGTAGCATACTGAAATATACTGCAAAATACTGAAATACACTGCTTCATACTGAAATATACTGCAACACACTGCGACTTACTGCAACATACTAAAATACACTGTAACATATTGAAATACACTGCAACACATTGAAATATACCGCAATGTACCGAAATATATGGTAAACTACTGAAATATACTGTCACACATTTAAAAATACTGCAACATACTGAAACATACTGCGACACATCGCAATATAATGTAACGTACTGAAATATGCTGTAGCACATTGAAATACATTGCAACTCACTGAAATATACTGCAACATATTGAAATATACTGCAACATACTGAAATACACTGCTACATACTAAAATATACTGCAACATACTGCAACATAGTGAAATACACTGTAACATACTGAAATACACTGCAACATACTACAACGTATTGAAATACACTGCAACACATTGAAATATACTGCATTATACCTAAATATACGGTGATATACCAAAATATACTGTAACACATTTAAAAATACTGCAACATACTGAAAGACACTGCAACAGACTGAAATACACTGCAAAATACTGTAACACACTGAAATATACTGTCACACATTGAAAAACACTGCAACATACTGAAATATACTGCGACACATTGCAATATACTGTAACATACTGAAATATGCTGTAGCACACTGAAATACACTGCAACTCACTGAAATATACTGCAACATACTGAAATACACTGTAACATATTGAAATATACTGCAACATACTGAAATACAGTGCTACATACTGAAATATACTGCAACATACTGCAACATAGTAAAATAAACTGCAACATACTGCAAGATAGTGAAATACACTGTAACATACTGAAATATACTGCAACATACTGAAATATACTGCTACATACTAAAATATACTGCAACACACTGCAACATACTGCAACATACTAGAATACACTGTAACATAATGAAATACACTGCAACACATTGAAATATACTGCAAAATACTGAAATACACTGCTATATACTGAAATACACTGCAACACACTACAACATACTGCAACATTCTAAAAGCTGCAACATACTGAAATACACTGCTACATACTGAAATATACTGCAACACATTGCAACATACTGCAACATACTAAAGTATACTGCAACATACTGAAATACACTGAAGAATACTGAAATACACTGTAAGATACTGAAATATACTGCAAAATACTGAAATACATTGCTACATACTGAAATATACTGCAACACACTGCGACATACTGCAACATACTAAAATACACTGTAACATATTGAAATACACTGCAACACATTGAAATATATTGCAATGTACCGAAATATATGGTAAACTACTGAAATATACTGTCACACATTGAAAAATACTGCAACATACTGAAATATATTGCGACACATTGCAATATACTGTAACATACTGAAATATCCTGTAGCACACTGAAATACACTGCAACTCACTGAAAAATACTGCAACATACTGGAATACACTGTAATATATTGAAATATACTGCAATATACTGAAATACAGTACTACATACTGAAATATACTGCAACATACTGCAACATAGTGAAATAAACTGCAACATACTGCAAGATAGTGAAATACACTGTAACATACTGAAATACACCGGAAAATACTACAACATATTGAAATGCACTGTAACATATTGAAATACACTGCAACACATTGAAATATACTGCAACATACCTAAATATACGGTAATATACCAAAATATACTGTAACACATTGAAAAATACTGCAACACACTGAACTACACTGCAACACACCAAAAAACACTGAAAATACTGTAACACACTGAAATATACTGCAAAATACTGAAATATACTGCAAAATACTGAAATACACTGCTACATACTGAAATATACTGCAACACACCGCAACATACTGCAACATACTAAAGTATACTGCAACATACTGAAATACACTGCAAAATACTGAAATACACTATAACATACTGAAATATACTGCAACATACTGAAATATACTGCTACATACTGAAATATACTGCAACACACTGCAACATACTGCAACATACTAGAATACACTGTAACATAATGAAATACACTGCAACACATTGAAATATACTGCAAAATACTGAAATGCACTGCTATATACTGAAATACACTGCAACACACTACAACATACTGCAACATGCTAAAAGCTGCAACATACTGAAATACACTGCAGAATACTGAAATACACTGTAACATACTGAAATATACTGCAAAATACTGAAATACACTGCTACATACTGAAATATCCTGCAACACACTGCGACATACTGCAACATACTAAAATACACTGTAACATATTGAAATACACTGCAACACATTGAAATATACTGCAATGTACCGAAATATATGGTAAACTACTGAAATATACTGTCACACATTGAAAAACACTGCAACATACTGAAATATACTGCGACACATTGCAATATACTGTAACATACTGAAATATGCTGTAGCACACTGAAATACACTGCAACTCACTGAAATATACTGCAACATACTGAAATACACTGTAACATATTGAAATATACTGCAACATACTGAAATACAGTGCTACATACTGAAATATACTGCAACATACTGCAACATAGTGAAATAAACTGCAACATACTGCAAGATAGTGAAATACTTTGTAACATACTGAAATACACCGCAAAATACTACAACATATTGAAATGCACTGTAACATATTGAATCACACTGCAACACATTGAAATGTACTGCAACATACCTAAATATACGGTAATATACCAAAATATACTGTAACACATTGAAAAATACTGCAACATACTAAAATACACTGCAACACACCGAAAAACACTGAAAATACTGTAACACACTGAAATATACTGCAAAATACTGAAATATACTGCAAATTACTGAAATACACTGCTACATACTGAAATATACTGCAACACACCGCAAAATACTGCAACATACTAAAGTATACTGCAACATACTGAAATACACTGCAAAATACTGAAATACACTATAACATACTGAAATATACTGCAACATACTGAAATATACTGCTACATACTAAAATATACTGCAACACACTGCAACATACTGCAACATACTAGAATACACTGTAACATAATGAAATACACTGCAACACATTGAAATATACTGCAAAATACTGAAATACACTGCTATATACTGAAATACACTGCAACACACTACAACATACTGCAACATGCTAAAAGCTGCAACATACTGAAATACACTGCTACATACTGAAATATACTGCAACACATTGCAACATACTGCAACATACTAAAGTATACTGCAACATACTGAAATACACTGAAGAATACTGAAATACACTGTAAGATACTGAAATATACTGCAAAATACTGAAATACATTGCTACATACTGAAATATACTGCAACACACTGCGACATACTGCAACATACTAAAATACACTGTAACATATTGAAATACACTGCAACACATTGAAATATATTGCAATGTACCGAAATATATGGTAAACTACTGAAATATACTGTCACACATTGAAAAATACTGCAACATACTGAAATATATTGCGACACATTGCAATATACTGTAACATACTGAAATATCCTGTAGCACACTGAAATACACTGCAACTCACTGAAATATACTGCAACATACTGAAATACACTGTAATATATTGAAATATACTGCAACATACTGAAATACAGTGCTACATACTGAAATATACTGCAACATACTGCAACATAGTGAAATAAACTGCAACATACTGCAATATAGTGAAATACACTGTAACATACTGAAATACACCGGAAAAAACTACAACATATTGAAATGCACTGTAACATATTGAAATACACTACAACACATTGAAATATACTGCAACATACCTAAATATACGGTAATATACCAAAATATACTGTAACACATTGAAAAATACTGCAACATACTGAAATACACTGCAACACACCGAAAAACACTGAAAATACTGTAACACACTGAAATATACTGCAAAATACTGAAATATACTGCAAAATACTGAAATACACTGCTACATACTGAAATATACTGCAACACACCGCAACATACTGCAACATACTAAAGTATACTGCAACATACTGAAATACACTGCAAAATACTGAAATACACTATAACATACTGAAATATACTGCAACATACTGAAATATACTGCTACATACTGAAATATACTGCAACACACTGCAACATACTGCAACATACTAGAATACACTGTAACATAATGAAATACACTGCAACACATTGAAATATACTGCAAAATACTGAAATGCACTGCTATATACTGAAATACACTGCAACACACTACAACATACTGCAACATGCTAAAAGCTGCAACATACTGAAATACACTGCAGAATACTGAAATACACTGTAACATACTGAAATATACTGCAAAATACTGAAATACACTGCTACATACTGAAATATACTGCAACACACTGCGACATACTCAACATACTAAAATACACTGTAACATATTGAAATACACTGCAACACATTGAAATATACCGCAATGTACCGAAATATATGGTAAACTACTGAAATATACTGTCACACATTTAAAAATACTGCAACATACTGAAACATACTGCGACACATCGCAATATAATGTAACGTACTGAAATATGCTGTAGCACATTGAAATACACTGCAACTCACTGAAATATACTGCAACATATTGAAATATACTGCAACATACTGAAATACACTGCTACATACTAAAATATACTGCAACATACTGCAACATAGTGAAATACACTGTAACATACTGAAATACACTGCAACATACTACAACGTATTGAAATACACTGCAGCACATTGAAATATACTGCATTATACCTAAATATACGGTGATATACCAAAATATACTGTAACACATTTAAAAATACTGCAACATACTGAAAGACACTGCAACAGACTGAAATACACTGCAAAATACTGTAACACACTGAAATATACTGTCACACATTGCAATATACTGTAACATACTGAAATATGCTGTAGCACACTGAAATACACTGCAACTCACTGAAATATACTGCAACATACTGAAATACACTGTAACATATTGAAATATACTGCAACATACTGAAATACAGTGCTACATACTGAAATATACTGCAACACACTGCAACATGGTGAAATAAACTGCAACATACTGCAAGATAGTGAAATACACTGTAACATACTGAAATATACTGCAACATACTGAAATATACTGCTACATACTGAAATATACTGCAACACACTGCAACATACTGCAACATACTGGAATACACTGTAACATAATGAAATACACTGCAACACATTGAAATATACTGCAAAATACTGAAATACACTGCTATATACTGAAATACACTGCAACACACTACAACATACTGCAACATGCTAAAAGCTGCAACATACTGAAATACACTGCTACATACTGAAATATACTGCAACACATTGCAACATACTGCAACATACTAAAGTATACTGCAACATACTGAAATACACTGAAGAATACTGAAATACACTGTAAGATACTGAAATATACTGCAAAATACTGAAATACATTGCTACATACTGAAATATACTGCAACACACTGCGACATACTGCAACATACTAAAATACACTGTAACATATTGAAATACACTGCAACACATTGAAATATATTGCAATGTACCGAAATATATGGTAAACTACTGAAATATACTGTCACACATTGAAAAATACTGCAACATACTGAAATATATTGCGACACATTGCAATATACTGTAACATACTGAAATATCCTGTAGCACACTGAAATACACTGCAACTCACTGAAATATACTGCAACATACTGAAATACACTGTAACATATTGAAATATACTGCAACATACTGAAATACAGTGCTACATACTGAAATATACTGCAACATACTGCAACATAGTGAAATAAACTGCAACATACTGCAAGATAGTGAAATACACTGTAACATACTGAAATACACCGGAAAATACTACAACATATTGAAATGCACTGTAACATATTGAAATACACTGCAACACATTGAAATATACTGCAACATACCTAAATATACGGTAATATACCAAAATATACTGTAACACATTGAAAAATACTGCAACATACTGAAATACACTGCAACACACCAAAAAACACTGAAAATACTGTAACACACTGAAATATACTGCAAAATACTGAAATATACTGCAAAATACTGAAATACACTGCTACATACTGAAATATACTGCAACACACCGCAACATACTGCAACATACTAAAGTATACTGCAACATACTGAAATACACTGAAAATACTGAAATACACTATAACATACTGAAATATACTGCAACATACTGAAATATACTGCTACATACTGAAACATACTGCAACACACTGCAACATACTGCAACATACTAGAATACACTGTAACATAATGAAATACACTGCAACACATTGAAATATACTGCAAAATACTGAAATGCACTGCTATATACTGAAATACACTGCAACACACTACAACATACTGCAACATGCTAAAAGCTGCAACATACTGAAATACACTGCAGAATACTGAAATACACTGTAACATACTGAAATATACTGCAAAATACTGAAATACACTGCTACATACTGAAATATCCTGCAACACACTGCGACATACTGCAACATACTAAAATACACTGTAACATATTGAAATACACTGCAACACATTGAAATATACTGCAATGTACCGAAATATATGGTAAACTACTGAAATATACTGTCACACATTGAAAAACACTGCAACATACTGAAATATACTGCGACACATTGCAATATACTGTAACATACTGAAATATGCTGTAGCACACTGAAATACACTGCAACTCACTGAAATATACTGCAACATACTGAAATACACTGTAACATATTGAAATATACTGCAACATACTGAAATACAGTGCTACATACTGAAATATACTGCAACATACTGCAACATAGTGAAATAAACCTCAACATACTGCAAGATAGTGAAATACACTGTAACACATTGAAATATACTGCAAAATACTGAAATACACTGCTTCATACTGAAATATACTGCAACACACTGCAACATACTGCAACATACTAAAATATACTGCAACATACTGAAATACACTGCAAAACATTCAAATACACTGTAACATATTGAAATATACTGCAACATACTGAAATACAGTGCTACATACTGAAATATACTGCAACATACTGCAACATACTGCAACATACTAGAATACACTGTAACATAATGAAATACACTGCAACACATTGAAATATACTGCAAAATACTGAAATACACTGCTATATACTGAAATACACTGCAACACACTACAACATACTGCAACATGCTAAAAGCTGCAACATACTGAAATACACTGCTACATACTGAAGTATACTGCAATACACAGCAACATACTGCAACATACTAAAATACACTGTAACATATTGGAATACACTGCAACACATTGAAATATACTGCAAAATACTGAAATACACTGCTACATACTGAAATATACTGCAACACACTGCAACATACTGCAACATACTAAAGTATACTGCAACATACTGAAATACACTGCGGAATACTGAAATATACTGCAACATACTGCAACATAGTGAAATAAACTGCAACATACTGCAAGATAGTGAAATACACTGTAACATACTGAAATACACCGGAAAATACTACAACATATTGAAATGCACTGTAACATATTGAAATACACTGCAACACATTGAAATATACTGCAACATACCTAAATATACGGTAATATACCAAAATATACTGTAACACATTGAAAAATACTGCAACATACTGAAATACACTGCAACACACCGAAAAACACTGAAAATACTGTAACACACTGAAATATACTGCAACACACTGCAACATACTGCAACATACTAGAATACACTGTAACATATTGAAATATACTGCAACACATTGAAATATACTGCAAAATACTGAAATACACTGCTACATACCGAAATATACTGCGACACACCGCAACATACCGCAACGTACTAAAATACACTGTAACATATTGAAATAGACTGCAACACATTGAAATATACTGCAAAATACTGAAATACACTGCTACATACTGAAATATACTGCAACACACTGCAACATACTGCAACATACTAAAATATACTGCAACATACTGAAATACACTGCAGAATACTGAAATACACTGTAACATACTGAAATATACTGCAAAATACTGAAATACACTGCTACATACTGAAATATACTGCAACACACTGCGACATACTGCAACATACTAAAATACACTGTAACATACTGAAATACACTGCAACACATTGAAATATACTGCAATGTACCGAAATATATGGTAAACTACTGAAATATACTGTCACACATTGAAAAACACTGCAACATACTGAAATATACTGCGACACATTGCAATATACTGTAACATACTGAAATATGCTGTATCACACTGAAATACACTGCAACTCACTGAAATATACTGCAACATACTGAAATACACTGTAACATATTGAAATATACTGCAACATACTGAAATACAGTGCTACATACTGAAATATACTGCAACATACTGCAACATAGTGAAATACACTGCAACATACTGCAAGATAGTGAAATACACTGTAACATACTGAAATACACCGCAAAATACTACAACATATTGAAATGCACTGTAACATATTGAAATACACTGCAACACATTGAAATATACTGCAACATACCTAATTATACGGTAATATACCAAAATAAACTGTAACACATCGAAAAATACTGCAACATACTGAAATACACTGCAACACACCGAAAAACACTGAAAATACTGTAACACACTGAAATATACTGCAAAATACTGAAATACACTGCAAAATACTGAAATACACTGTAACATACTAAAGTATACTGCAACATACTGAAATACACTGCAAAATACTGAAATACACTATAACATACTGAAATATACTGCAACATACTGAAATACACTGCTATATACTGAAATACGCTGCAACACACTACAACATACTGCAACATGCTAAAAGCTGCAACATACTGAAATACACTACTACATACTGAAATATACTGCAACACACAGCAACATACTGCAACATACTAAAATACACTGTAACATATTGGAATACACTGCAACACATTGAAATATACTGCAAAATACTGAAATGCACTGCTACATACTGAAATATACTGCAACACACTGCAACATACTGCAACATACTAAAGTATACTGCAACATACTGAAATACACTGAAGAATACTGAAATACACTGTAACATTCTGAAATATACTGCAAAATACTGAAATACATTGCTACATACTGAAATATACTGCAACACACTGCGACATACTGCAACATACTAAAATACACTGTAACATATTGAAATACACTGCAACACATTGAAATATACTGCAATGTACCGAAATATATGGTAAACTACTGAAATATACTGTCACACATTGAAAAATACTGCAACATACTGAAATATACTGCGACACATTGCAATATACTGTAACATACTAAAATATTCTGTAGCATACTGAAATACACTGCAACATACTGAAATACACTGTAACATATTGAAATATACTGCAACATACTGAAATACAGTGCTACATACTGAAATATACTGCAACATACTGCAACATAGTGAAATTCACTGTAACATACTGAAAAACACTGCAACATACTACAACATATTGAAATACACTGCAACACATTGAAATATACTGCAACATATCTAAATATACGGTGATATACCAAAATAAACTGTAACACATTTAAAAATACTGCAACATACTGAAATACACTGCAACACTCTGAAATACACTGCAAATTACTGTAACACACTGAAATAGACTGCAACACACTGCAACATACTGCAACATACTAGAATACACTGTAACATATTGAAATATACTGCAACATACTGAAATACACTGCTACATACTGAAATTTACTGCGACACACAGCAACATACTGCAACATACTAAAATGCACTGTAACATATTGGAATACACTGCAACACATTGAAATATACTGCAAAATACTGAAATACACTGCTACATACTGAAATTTACTGCGACACACTGCAACATACTGCAACATACTAAAATGCACTGTAACATAGTGAAATAGACTGCAACACATTGAAATATACTGCAAAATACTGAAATACACTGCTATATACTGAATTACACTGCAACACACTACAACATACTGCAACATGCTGAAATATACTGCAACATACTGAAATACACTGCAAAATACTGAAATACACTGTAACATACTGAAGTATACTGCAACACACTGAAATACACTGCTACATACTGAATTATACTGCAACACACAGCAACATACTGCAACATACTAAAACACACTGTAACATATTGGAATACACTGCAACACATTGAAATATACTGCAAAATACTGAAATACACTGCTACATACTGAAATATACTGCGACACACCGCAACATACCGCAACGTACTAAAATACACTGTAACATATTGAAATAGACTGCAACACATTGAAATATACTGCAAAATACTGAAATACACTGCTACATACTGAAATATACTGCAACACACTGCAACATACTGCAACATACTAAAATATACTGCAACATACTGAAATACACTGAAAATACTGAAATACACTATAACATACTGAAATATACTGCAACATACTGAAATATACTGCTACATACTGAAACATACTGCAACACACTGCAACATACTGCAACATACTAGAATACACTGTAACATAATGAAATACACTGCAACACATTGAAATATACTGCAAAATACTGAAATGCACTGCTATATACTGAAATACACTGCAACACACTACAACATACTGCAACATGCTAAAAGCTGCAACATACTGAAATACACTGCAGAATACTGAAATACACTGTAACATACTGAAATATACTGCAAAATACTGAAATACACTGCTACATACTGAAATATCCTGCAACACACTGCGACATACTGCAACATACTAAAATACACTGTAACATATTGAAATACACTGCAACACATTGAAATATACTGCAATGTACCGAAATATATGGTAAACTACTGAAATATACTGTCACACATTGAAAAACACTGCAACATACTGAAATATACTGCGACACATTGCAATATACTGTAACATACTGAAATATGCTGTAGCACACTGAAATACACTGCAACTCACTGAAATATACTGCAACATACTGAAATACACTGTAACATATTGAAATATACTGCAACATACTGAAATACAGTGCTACATACTGAAATATACTGCAACATACTGCAACATAGTGAAATAAACCTCAACATACTGCAAGATAGTGAAATACACTGTAACACATTGAAATATACTGCAAAATACTGAAATACACTGCTTCATACTGAAATATACTGCAACACACTGCAACATACTGCAACATACTAAAATATACTGCAACATACTGAAATACACTGCAAAACATTCAAATACACTGTAACATATTGAAATATACTGCAACATACTGAAATACAGTGCTACATACTGAAATATACTGCAACATACTGCAACATACTGCAACATACTAGAATACACTGTAACATAATGAAATACACTGCAACACATTGAAATATACTGCAAAATACTGAAATACACTGCTATATACTGAAATACACTGCAACACACTACAACATACTGCAACATGCTAAAAGCTGCAACATACTGAAATACACTGCTACATACTGAAGTATACTGCAATACACAGCAACATACTGCAACATACTAAAATACACTGTAACATATTGGAATACACTGCAACACATTGAAATATACTGCAAAATACTGAAATACACTGCTACATACTGAAATATACTGCAACACACTGCAACATACTGCAACATACTAAAGTATACTGCAACATACTGAAATACACTGCGGAATACTGAAATATACTGCAACATACTGCAACATAGTGAAATAAACTGCAACATACTGCAAGATAGTGAAATACACTGTAACATACTGAAATACACCGGAAAATACTACAACATATTGAAATGCACTGTAACATATTGAAATACACTGCAACACATTGAAATATACTGCAACATACCTAAATATACGGTAATATACCAAAATATACTGTAACACATTGAAAAATACTGCAACATACTGAAATACACTGCAACACACCGAAAAACACTGAAAATACTGTAACACACTGAAATATACTGCAACACACTGCAACATACTGCAACATACTAGAATACACTGTAACATATTGAAATATACTGCAACACATTGAAATATACTGCAAAATACTGAAATACACTGCTACATACCGAAATATACTGCGACACACCGCAACATACCGCAACGTACTAAAATACACTGTAACATATTGAAATAGACTGCAACACATTGAAATATACTGCAAAATACTGAAATACACTGCTACATACTGAAATATACTGCAACACACTGCAACATACTGCAACATACTAAAATATACTGCAACATACTGAAATACACTGCAGAATACTGAAATACACTGTAACATACTGAAATATACTGCAAAATACTGAAATACACTGCTACATACTGAAATATACTGCAACACACTGCGACATACTGCAACATACTAAAATACACTGTAACATACTGAAATACACTGCAACACATTGAAATATACTGCAATGTACCGAAATATATGGTAAACTACTGAAATATACTGTCACACATTGAAAAACACTGCAACATACTGAAATATACTGCGACACATTGCAATATACTGTAACATACTGAAATATGCTGTATCACACTGAAATACACTGCAACTCACTGAAATATACTGCAACATACTGAAATACACTGTAACATATTGAAATATACTGCAACATACTGAAATACAGTGCTACATACTGAAATATACTGCAACATACTGCAACATAGTGAAATACACTGCAACATACTGCAAGATAGTGAAATACACTGTAACATACTGAAATACACCGCAAAATACTACAACATATTGAAATGCACTGTAACATATTGAAATACACTGCAACACATTGAAATATACTGCAACATACCTAATTATACGGTAATATACCAAAATAAACTGTAACACATCGAAAAATACTGCAACATACTGAAATACACTGCAACACACCGAAAAACACTGAAAATACTGTAACACACTGAAATATACTGCAAAATACTGAAATACACTGCAAAATACTGAAATACACTGTAACATACTAAAGTATACTGCAACATACTGAAATACACTGCAAAATACTGAAATACACTATAACATACTGAAATATACTGCAACATACTGAAATACACTGCTATATACTGAAATACGCTGCAACACACTACAACATACTGCAACATGCTAAAAGCTGCAACATACTGAAATACACTACTACATACTGAAATATACTGCAACACACAGCAACATACTGCAACATACTAAAATACACTGTAACATATTGGAATACACTGCAACACATTGAAATATACTGCAAAATACTGAAATGCACTGCTACATACTGAAATATACTGCAACACACTGCAACATACTGCAACATACTAAAGTATACTGCAACATACTGAAATACACTGCAGAATACTGAAATACACTGTAACATTCTGAAATATACTGCAAAATACTGAAATACATTGCTACATACTGAAATATACTGCAACACACTGCGACATACTGCAACATACTAAAATACACTGTAACATATTGAAATACACTGCAACACATTGAAATATACTGCAATGTACCGAAATATATGGTAAACTACTGAAATATACTGTCACACATTGAAAAATACTGCAACATACTGAAATATACTGCGACACATTGCAATATACTGTAACATACTAAAATATTCTGTAGCACACTGAAATACACTGCAACATACTGAAATACACTGTAACATATTGAAATATACTGCAACATACTGAAATACAGTGCTACATACTGAAATATACTGCAACATACTGCAACATAGTGAAATTCACTGTAACATACTGAAAAACACTGCAACATACTACAACATATTGAAATACACTGCAACACATTGAAATATACTGCAACATATCTAAATATACGGTGATATACCAAAATAAACTGTAACACATTTAAAAATACTGCAACATACTGAAATACACTGCAACACTCTGAAATACACTGCAAATTACTGTAACACACTGAAATAGACTGCAACACACTGCAACATACTGCAACATACTAGAATACACTGTAACATATTGAAATATACTGCAACATACTGAAATACACTGCTACATACTGAAATTTACTGCGACACACAGCAACATACTGCAACATACTAAAATGCACTGTAACATATTGGAATACACTGCAACACATTGAAATATACTGCAAAATACTGAAATACACTGCTACATACTGAAATTTACTGCGACACACTGCAACATACTGCAACATACTAAAATGCACTGTAACATAGTGAAATAGACTGCAACACATTGAAATATACTGCAAAATACTGAAATACACTGCTATATACTGAATTACACTGCAACACACTACAACATACTGCAACATGCTGAAATATACTGCAACATACTGAAATACACTGCAAAATACTGAAATACACTGTAACATACTGAAGTATACTGCAACACACTGAAATACACTGCTACATACTGAATTATACTGCAACACACAGCAACATACTGCAACATACTAAAACACACTGTAACATATTGGAATACACTGCAACACATTGAAATATACTGCAAAATACTGAAATACACTGCTACATACTGAAATATACTGCGACACACCGCAACATACCGCAACGTACTAAAATACACTGTAACATATTGAAATAGACTGCAACACATTGAAATATACTGCAAAATACTGAAATACACTGCTACATACTGAAATATACTGCAACACACTGCAACATACTGCAACATACTAAAATATACTGCAACATACTGAAATACACTGCAGAATACTGAAATACACTGTAACATACTGAAATATACTGCAAAATACTGAAATACACTGCTACATACTGAAATATACTGCAACACACTGCGATATACTGCCACATACTAAAATACACTGTAACATATTGAAATACACTGCAACACATTGAAATATACTGCAATGTACCGAAATATATGGTAAACTACTGAAATATACTGTCACACATTGAAAAACACTGCAACATACTGAAATATACTGCGACACATTGCAATATACTGTAACATACTGAAATATGCTGTATCACACTGAAATACACTGCAACTCACTGAAATATACTGCAACATACTGAAATACACTGTAACATATTGAAATATACTGCAACATACTGAAATACAGTGCTACATACTGAAAAATACTGCAACATACTGCAACATAGTGAAATACACTGCAACATACTGCAAGATAGTGAAATACACTGTAACATACTGAAATACACCGCAAAATACTACAACATATTGAAATGCACTGTAACATATTGAAATACACTGCAACACATTGAAATATACTGCAACATACCTAATTATACGGTAATATACCAAAATATACTGTAACACATCGAAAAATACTGCAACATACTGAAATACACTGCAACACACCGAAAAACACTGAAAATACTGTAACACACTGAAATATACTGCAAAATACTGAAATATACTGCAAAATACTGAAATACACTGCTACATACTGAAATATATTGCAACACACCGCAACATACTGCAACATACTAAAGTATACTGCAACATACTGAAAGACACTGCAAAATACTAAAATACACCATAACATACTGAAATATACTGCAACATACTGAAATACACTGCTATATACTGAAATACACTGCAACACACTACAACATACTGCAACATGCTAAAAGCTGCAACTTACTGAAATACACTGCTACATACTGAAATATACTGCAACACACAGCAACATACTGCAACATACTAAAATACACTGTAACATATTGGAATACACTGCAACACATTGAAATATACTGCAAAATACTGAAATACACTGCTACATACTGAAATATTTTGCAACACACTGCAACATACTGCAAGATACTAAAGTATACTGCAACATACTGAAATACACTGCAGAATACTTCAATACACTGTAACATACTGAAATATAATGCAAAATACTGAAATACATTGCTACATACTGAAATATACTGCAACACACTGCGACATACTGCAACATACTAAAATACACTGTAACATATTGAAATACACTGCAACACATTGAAATGTACTGCAATGTACCGAAATATATGGTAAACTACTGAAATATACTGTCACACATTTAAAAATACTGCAACATACTGAAATATACTGCGACACATTGCAATATACTGTAACGTACTGAAATATGCTGTAGCACATTGAAATACACTGCAACTCACTGAAATATACTGCAACATACTGAAATACACTGTAACATATTGAAATATACTGCAACATACTGAAATACACTGTAACATACTGAAAAACACTGCAACATACTACAACATATTGAAATACACTGCAACACATTGAAATATACTGCAAAATACCTAAATATACGGTGATATACCAAAATAAACTGTAACACATTTAAAAATACTGCAACATACTGAAATACACTGCAACACTCTGAAATACACTGCAAAATACTGTAACACACTGAAATATACTGCAACACACTGCAACATACTGCAACATACTAGAATACACTGTAACATATTGAAATATACTGCAACACGTTGAAATATACTGCAAAATACTGAAATACACTGCTACATACCGAAATATACTGCGACACACCGCAACATACCGCAACGTACTAAAATACACTGTAACATATTGAAATAGACTGCAACACATTGAAATATACTGCAAAATACTGAAATACACTGCTACATACTGAAATATACTGCAACACACTGCAACATACTGCAACATACTAAAATATACTGCAACATACTGAAATACACTGCAGAATACTGAAATACACTGTAACATACTGAAATATACTGCAAAATACTGAAATACACTGCTACATACTGAAATATACTGCAACACACTGCGACATACTGCAACATACTAAAATACACTGTAACATATTGAAATACACTGCAACACATTGAAATATACTGCAATGTACCGAAATATATGGTAAACTACTGAAATATACTGTCACACATTGAAAAACACTGCAACATACTGAAATATACTGCGACACATTGCAATATACTGTAACATACTGAAATATGCTGTATCACACTGAAATACACTGCAACTCACTGAAATATACTGCAACATACTGAAATACACTGTAACATATTGAAATATACTGCAACATACTGAAATACAGTGCTACATACTGAAATATACTGCAACATACTGCAACATAGTGAAATACACTGCAACATACTGCAAGATAGTGAAATACACTGTAACATACTGAAATACACCGCAAAATACTACAACATATTGAAATGCACTGTAACATACTGAAATACACTGCAACACATTGAAATATACTGCAACATACCTAATTATACGGTAATATACCAAAATAAACTGTAACACATCGAAAAATACTGCAACATACTGAAATACACTGCAACACACCGAAAAACACTGAAAATACTGTAACACACTGAAATATACTGCAAAATACTGAAATATACTGCAAAATACTGAAATACACTGCTACATACTGAAATATACTGCAACACACCGCAACATACTGCAACATACTAAAGTATACTGCAACATACTGAAATACACTGCAAAATACTAAAATTCACTATAACATACTGAAATATACTGCAACATCCTGAAATACACTGCTATATACTGAAATACACTGCAACACACTACAACATACTGCAACATGCTAAAAGCTGCAACTTACTGAAATACACTGCTACATACTGAAATATACTGCAACACACTGCGACATACTGCAACATACTAAAATACACTGTAACATATTGAAATACACTGCAACACATTGAAATATACTGCAATGTACCGAAATATATGGTAAACTACTGAAATATACTGTCACACATTTAAAAATACTGCAACATACTGAAATATACTGCGACACATTGCAATATACTGTAACGTACTGAAATATGCTGTAGCACATTGAAATACACTGCAACTCACTGAAATATACTGCAACATACTGAAATACACTGTAACATATTGAAATATACTGCAACATACTGAAATACACTGTAACATACTGAAAAACACTGCAACATACTACAACATATTGAAATACACTGCAACACATTGAAATATACTGCAAAATACCTAAATATACGGTGATATACCAAAATAAACTGTAACACATTTAAAAATACTGCAACACACTGAAATACACTGCAACACTCTGAAATACACTGCAAAATACTGTAACACACTGAAATATACTGCAACACACTGCAACATACTGCAACATACTAGAATACACTGTAACATATTGAAATATACTGCAACATACTGAAATACACTGCTATATACTGAAATATACTGCAACACACTACAATATACTGCAACATGCTAAAATATACTGCAACATACTGAAATACCCTGCAAAATACTGAAATACACTGTAACATACTGAAGTATACTGCAACATACTGAAATACACTGCTACATACTGAAATATACTGCAACACACTGCGACATACTGCAACATACTAAAATACACTGTAACATATTGAAATACACTGCAACACATTGAAATATACTGCAATGTACCGAAATATATGGTAAACTACTGAAATATACTGTCACACATTGAAAAACACTGCAAAATACTGAAATATACTGCGACACATTGCAATATACTGTAACATACTGAAATATGCTGTATCACACTGAAATACACTGCAACTCACTGAAATATACTGCAACATACTGAAATACACTGTAACATATTGAAATATACTGCAACATACTGAAATACAGTGCTACATACTGAAATATACTGCAACATACTGCAACATAGTGAAATACACTGCAACATACTGCAAGATAGTGAAATACACTGTAACATACTGAAATACACCGCAAAATACTACAACATATTGAAATGCACTGTAACATATTGAAATACACTGCAACACATTGAAATATACTGCAACATACCTAATTATACGGTAATATACCAAAATATACTGTAACACATCGAAAAATACTGCAACATACCGAAATACACTGCAACACACCGAAAAACACTGAAAATACTGTAACACACTGAAATATACTGCAAAATACTGAAATATACTGCAAAATACTGAAATACACTGCTACATACTGAAATATACTGCAACACACCGCAACATACTGCAACATACTAAAGTATACTGCAACATACTGAAATACACTGCAACATACTAAAACACACTGTAACATATTGGAATACACTGCAACACATTGAAATATACTGCAAAATACTGAAATACACTGCTACATACTGAAATATACTGCGACACACCGCAACATACCGCAACGTACTAAAATACACTGTAACATATTGAAATAGACTGCAACACATTGAAATATACTGCAAAATACTGAAATACACTGCTACATACTGAAATATACTGCAACACACTGCAACATACTGCAACATACTAAAATATACTGCAACATACTGAAATACACTGCAGAATACTGAAATACACTGTAACATACTGAAATATACTGCAAAATACTGAAATACACTGCTACATACTGAAATATACTGCAACACACTGCGACATACTGCCACATACTAAAATACACTGTAACATATTGAAATACACTGCAACACATTGAAATATACTGCAATGTACCGAAATATATGGTAAACTACTGAAATATACTGTCACACATTGAAAAACACTGCAACATACTGAAATATACTGCGACACATTGCAATATACTGTAACATACTGAAATATGCTGTATCACACTGAAATACACTGCAACTCACTGAAATATACTGCAACATACTGAAATACACTGTAACATATTGAAATATACTGCAACATACTGAAATACAGTGCTACATACTGAAAAATACTGCAACATACTGCAACATAGTGAAATACACTGCAACATACTGCAAGATAGTGAAATACACTGTAACATACTGAAATACACCGCAAAATACTACAACATATTGAAATGCACTGTAACATATTGAAATACACTGCAACACATTGAAATATACTGCAACATACCTAATTATATGGTAATATACCAAAATATACTGTAACACATCGAAAAATACTGCAACATACTGAAATACACTGCAACACACCGAAAAACACTGAAAATACTGTAACACACTGAAATATACTGCAAAATACTGAAATATACTGCAAAATACTGAAATACACTGCTACATACTGAAATATATTGCAACACACCGCAACATACTGCAACATACTAAAGTATACTGCAACATACTGAAAGACACTGCAAAATACTAAAATACACCATAACATACTGAAATATACTGCAACATACTGAAATACACTGCTATATACTGAAATACACTGCAACACACTACAACATACTGCAACATGCTAAAAGCTGCAACTTACTGAAATACACTGCTACATACTGAAATATACTGCAACACACAGCAACATACTGCAACATACTAAAATACACTGTAACATATTGGAATACACTGCAACACATTGAAATATACTGCAAAATACTGAAATACACTGCTACATACTGAAATATTTTGCAACACACTGCAACATACTGCAAGATACTAAAGTATACTGCAACATACTGAAATACACTGCAGAATACTTAAATACACTGTAACATACTGAAATATAATGCAAAATACTGAAATACATTGCTACATACTGAAATATACTGCAACACACTGCGACATACTGCAACATACTAAAATACACTGTAACATATTGAAATACACTGCAACACATTGAAATGTACTGCAATGTACCGAAATATATGGTAAACTACTGAAATATACTGTCACACATTTAAAAATACTGCAACATACTGAAATATACTGCGACACATTGCAATATACTGTAACGTACTGAAATATGCTGTAGCACATTGAAATACACTGCAACTCACTGAAATATACTGCAACATACTGAAATACACTGTAACATATTGAAATATACTGCAACATACTGAAATACACTGTAACATACTGAAAAACACTGCAACATACTACAACATATTGAAATACACTGCAACACATTGAAATATACTGCAAAATACCTAAATATACGGTGATATACCAAAATAAACTGTAACACATTTAAAAATACTGCAACATACTGAAATACACTGCAACACTCTGAAATACACTGCAAAATACTGTAACACACTGAAATATACTGCAACACACTGCAACATACTGCAACATACTAGAATACACTGTAACATATTGAAATATACTGCAACACATTGAAATATACTGCAAAATACTGAAATACACTGCTACATACCGAAATATACTGCGACACACCGCAACATACCGCAACGTACTAAAATACACTGTAACATATTGAAATAGACTGCAACACATTGAAATATACTGCAAAATACTGAAATACACTGCTACATACTGAAATATACTGCAACACACTGCAACATACTGCAACATACTAAAATATACTGCAACATACTGAAATACACTGCAGAATACTGAAATACACTGTAACATACTGAAATATACTGCAAAATACTGAAATACACTGCTACATACTGAAATATACTGCAACACACTGCGACATACTGCAACATACTAAAATACACTGTAACATATTGAAATACACTGCAACACATTGAAATATACTGCAATGTACCGAAATATATGGTAAACTACTGAAATATACTGTCACACATTGAAAAACACTGCAACATACTGAAATATACTGCGACACATTGCAATATACTGTAACATACTGAAATATGCTGTATCACACTGAAATACACTGCAACTCACTGAAATATACTGCAACATACTGAAATACACTGTAACATATTGAAATATACTGCAACATACTGAAATACAGTGCTACATACTGAAATATACTGCAACATACTGCAACATAGTGAAATACACTGCAACATACTGCAAGATAGTGAAATACACTGTAACATACTGAAATACACCGCAAAATACTACAACATATTGAAATGCACTGTAACATACTGAAATACACTGCAACACATTGAAATATACTGCAACATACCTAATTATACGGTAATATACCAAAATAAACTGTAACACATCGAAAAATACTGCAACATACTGAAATACACTGCAACACACCGAAAAACACTGAAAATACTGTAACACACTGAAATATACTGCAAAATACTGAAATATACTGCAAAATACTGAAATACACTGCTACATACTGAAATATACTGCAACACACCGCAACATACTGCAACATACTAAAGTATACTGCAACATACTGAAATACACTGCAAAATACTAAAATTCACTATAACATACTGAAATATACTGCAACATACTGAAATACACTGCTATATACTGAAATACACTGCAACACACTACAACATACTGCAACATGCTAAAAGCTGCAACTTACTGAAATACACTGCTACATACTGAAATATACTGCAACACACTGCGACATACTGCAACATACTAAAATACACTGTAACATATTGAAATACACTGCAACACATTGAAATATACTGCAATGTACCGAAATATATGGTAAACTACTGAAATATACTGTCACACATTTAAAAATACTGCAACATACTGAAATATACTGCGACACATTGCAATATACTGTAACGTACTGAAATATGCTGTAGCACATTGAAATACACTGCAACTCACTGAAATATACTGCAACATACTGAAATACACTGTAACATATTGAAATATACTGCAACATACTGAAATACACTGTAACATACTGAAAAACACTGCAACATACTACAACATATTGAAATACACTGCAACACATTGAAATATACTGCAAAATACCTAAATATACGGTGATATACCAAAATAAACTGTAACACATTTAAAAATACTGCAACACACTGAAATACACTGCAACACTCTGAAATACACTGCAAAATACTGTAACACACTGAAATATACTGCAACACACTGCAACATACTGCAACATACTAGAATACACTGTAACATATTGAAATATACTGCAACATACTGAAATACACTGCTATATACTGAAATATACTGCAACACACTACAATATACTGCAACATGCTAAAATATACTGCAACATACTGAAATACCCTGCAAAATACTGAAATACACTGTAACATACTGAAGTATACTGCAACATACTGAAATACACTGCTACATACTGAAATATACTGCAACACACTGCGACATACTGCAACATACTAAAATACACTGTAACATATTGAAATACACTGCAACACATTGAAATATACTGCAATGTACCGAAATATATGGTAAACTACTGAAATATACTGTCACACATTGAAAAACACTGCAAAATACTGAAATATACTGCGACACATTGCAATATACTGTAACATACTGAAATATGCTGTATCACACTGAAATACACTGCAACTCACTGAAATATACTGCAACATACTGAAATACACTGTAACATATTGAAATATACTGCAACATACTGAAATACAGTGCTACATACTGAAATATACTGCAACATACTGCAACATAGTGAAATACACTGCAACATACTGCAAGATAGTGAAATACACTGTAACATACTGAAATACACCGCAAAATACTACAACATATTGAAATGCACTGTAACATATTGAAATACACTGCAACACATTGAAATATACTGCAACATACCTAATTATACGGTAATATACCAAAATATACTGTAACACATCGAAAAATACTGCAACATACTGAAATACACTGCAACACACCGAAAAACACTGAAAATACTGTAACACACTGAAATATACTGCAAAATACTGAAATATACTGCAAAATACTGAAATACACTGCTACATACTGAAATATACTGCAACACACCGCAACATACTGCAACATACTAAAGTATACTGCAACATACTGAAATACACTGCAACATACTAAAACACACTGTAACATATTGGAATACACTGCAACACATTGAAATATACTGCAAAATACTGAAATACACTGCTACATACTGAAATATACTGCGACACACCGCAACATACCGCAACGTACTAAAATACACTGTAACATATTGAAATAGACTGCAACACATTGAAATATACTGCAAAATACTGAAATACACTGCTACATACTGAAATATACTGCAACACACTGCAACATACTGCAACATACTAAAATATACTGCAACATACTGAAATACACTGCAGAATACTGAAATACACTGTAACATACTGAAATATACTGCAAAATACTGAAATACACTGCTACATACTGAAATATACTGCAACACACTGCGACATACTGCCACATACTAAAATACACTGTAACATATTGAAATACACTGCAACACATTGAAATATACTGCAATGTACCGAAATATATGGTAAACTACTGAATTATACTGTCACACATTGAAAAACACTGCAACATACTGAAATATACTGCGACACATTGCAATATACTGTAACATACTGAAATATGCTGTATCACACTGAAATACACTGCAACTCACTGAAATATACTGCAACATACTGAAATACACTGTAACATATTGAAATATACTGCAACATACTGAAATACAGTGCTACATACTGAAAAATACTGCAACATACTGCAACATAGTGAAATACACTGCAACATACTGCAAGATAGTGAAATACACTGTAACATACTGAAATACACCGCAAAATACTACAACATATTGAAATGCACTGTAACATATTGAAATACACTGCAACACATTGAAATATACTGCAACATACCTAATTATATGGTAATATACCAAAATATACTGTAACACATCGAAAAATACTGCAACATACTGAAATACACTGCAACACACCGAAAAACACTGAAAATACTGTAACACACTGAAATATACTGCAAAATACTGAAATATACTGCAAAATACTGAAATACACTGCTACATACTGAAATATATTGCAACACACCGCAACATACTGCAACATACTAAAGTATACTGCAACATACTGAAAGACACTGCAAAATACTAAAATACACCATAACATACTGAAATATACTGCAACATACTGAAATACACTGCTATATACTGAAATACACTGCAACACACTACAACATACTGCAACATGCTAAAAGCTGCAACTTACTGAAATACACTGCTACATACTGAAATATACTGCAACACACAGCAACATACTGCAACATACTAAAATACACTGTAACATATTGGAATACACTGCAACACATTGAAATATACTGCAAAATACTGAAATACACTGCTACATACTGAAATATTTTGCAACACACTGCAACATACTGCAAGATACTAAAGTATACTGCAACATACTGAAATACACTGCAGAATACTTAAATACACTGTAACATACTGAAATATAATGCAAAATACTGAAATACATTGCTACATACTGAAATATACTGCAACACACTGCGACATACTGCAACATACTAAAATACACTGTAACATATTGAAATACACTGCAACACATTGAAATGTACTGTAATGTACCGAAATATATGGTAAACTACTGAAATATACTGTCACACATTTAAAAATACTGCAACATACTGAAATATACTGCGACACATTGCAATATACTGTAACGTACTGAAATATGCTGTAGCACATTGAAATACACTGCAACTCACTGAAATATACTGCAACATACTGAAATACACTGTAACATATTGAAATATACTGCAACATACTGAAATACACTGTAACATACTGAAAAACACTGCAACATACTACAACATATTGAAATACACTGCAACACATTGAAATATACTGCAAAATACCTAAATATACGGTGATATACCAAAATAAACTGTAACACATTTAAAAATACTGCAACATACTGAAATACACTGCAACACTCTGAAATACACTGCAAAATACTGTAACACACTGAAATATACTGCAACACACTGCAACATACTGCAACATACTAGAATACACTGTAACATATTGAAATATACTGCAACACATTGAAATATACTGCAAAATACTGAAATACACTGCTACATACCGAAATATACTGCGACACACCGCAACATACCGCAACGTACTAAAATACACTGTAACATATTGAAATAGACTGCAACACATTGAAATATACTGCAAAATACTGAAATACACTGCTACATACTGAAATATACTGCAACACACTGCAACATACTGCAACATACTAAAATATACTGCAACATACTGAAATACACTGCAGAATACTGAAATACACTGTAACATACTGAAATATACTGCAAAATACTGAAATACACTGCTACATACTGAAATATACTGCAACACACTGCGACATACTGCAACATACTAAAATACACTGTAACATATTGAAATACACTGCAACACATTGAAATATACTGCAATGTACCGAAATATATGGTAAACTACTGAAATATACTGTCACACATTGAAAAACACTGCAACATACTGAAATATACTGCGACACATTGCAATATACTGTAACATACTGAAATATGCTGTATCACACTGAAATACACTGCAACTCACTGAAATATACTGCAACATACTGAAATACACTGTAACATATTGAAATATACTGCAACATACTGAAATACAGTGCTACATACTGAAATATACTGCAACATACTGCAACATAGTGAAATACACTGCAACATACTGCAAGATAGTGAAATACACTGTAACATACTGAAATACACCGCAAAATACTACAACATATTGAAATGCACTGTAACATATTGAAATACACTGCAACACATTGAAATATACTGCAACATACCTAATTATACGGTAATATACCAAAATATACTGTAACACATCGAAAAATACTGCAACATACTGAAATACACTGCAACACACCGAAAAACACTGAAAATACTGTAACACACTGAAATATACTGCAAAATACTGAAATATACTGCAAAATACTGAAATACACTGCTACATACTGAAATATACTGCAACACACCGCAACATACTGCAACATACTAAAGTATACTGCAACATACTGAAATACACTGCAAAATACTAAAATACACTATAACATACTGAAATATACTGCAACATACTGAAATACACTGCTATATACTGAAATACACTGCAACACACTACAACATACTGCAACATGCTAAAAGCTGCAACTTACTGAAATACACTGCTACATACTGAAATATACTGCAACACACTGCGACATACTGCAACATACTAAAATACACTGTAACATATTGAAATACACTGCAACACATTGAAATATACTGCAATGTACCGAAATATATGGTAAACTACTGAAATATACTGTCACACATTTAAGAATACTGCAACATACTGAAATATACAGCGACACATTGCAATATACTGTAACGTACTGAAATATGCTGTAGCACATTGAAATACACTGCAACTCACTGAAATATACTGCAACATACTGAAATACACTGTAACATATTGAAATATACTGCAACATACTGAAATACACTGTAACATACTGAAAAACACTGCAACATACTACAACATATTGAAATACACTGCAACACATTGAAATATACTGCAAAATACCTAAATATACGGTGATATACCAAAATAAACTGTAACACATTTAAAAATACTGCAACACACTGAAATACACTGCAACACTCTGAAATACACTGCAAAATACTGTAACACACTGAAATATACTGCAACACACTGCAACATACTGCAACATACTAGAATACACTGTAACATATTGAAATATACTGCAACATACTGAAATACACTGCTATATACTGAAATATACTGCAACACACTACAATATACTGCAACATGCTAAAATATACTGCAACATACTGAAATACCCTGCAAAATACTGAAATACACTGTAACATACTGAAGTATACTGCAACATACTGAAATACACTGCTACATACTGAAATATACTGCAACACACTGCGACATACTGCAACATACTAAAATACACTGTAACATATTGAAATACACTGCAACACATTGAAATATACTGCAATGTACCGAAATATATGGTAAACTACTGAAATATACTGTCACACATTGAAAAACACTGCAAAATACTGAAATATACTGCGACACATTGCAATATACTGTAACATACTGAAATATGCTGTATCACACTGAAATACACTGCAACTCACTGAAATATACTGCAACATACTGAAATACACTGTAACATATTGAAATATACTGCAACATATTGAAATACAGTGCTACATACTGAAATATACTGCAACATACTGCAACATAGTGAAATACACTGCAACATACTGCAAGATAGTGAAACACACTGTAACATACTGAAATACACCGCAAAATACTACAACATATTGAAATGCACTGTAACATATTGAAATACACTGCAACAGATTGAAATATACTGCAACATACCAAATTATACGGTAATATACCAAAATATACTGTAACACATCGAAAAATACTGCAACATACTGAAATACACTGCAACACACCGAAAAACACTGAAAATACTGTAACACACTGAAATATACTGCAAAATACTGAAATATACTGCAAAATACTGAAATACACTGCTACATACTGAAATATACTGCAACACAGCGCAACATACTGCAACATACTAAAGTATACTGCAACACACTGAAATATACTGCAAAATACTGAAATACACTGCTACATACTGAAATTTACTGCGACACACTGCAACATACTGCAACATACTAAAATGCACTGTAACATAGTGAAGTAGACTGCAACACATTGAAATATACTGCAAAATACTGAAATACACTGCTATATACTGAAATACACTGCAACACACTACAACATACTGCAACATGCTAAAATATACTGCAACATACTGAAATACACTGCAAAATACTGAAATACACTGTAACATACTGAAGTATACTGCAACATACTGAAATACACTGCTACATACTGAAATATACTGCAACACACAGCAACATACTGCAACATACTAAAATACACTGTAACATATTGGAATACACTGCAACACATTGAAATATACTGCAAAATGCTGAAATACACTGCTAAATACTGAAATATACTGCGACACACCGCAACATACCGCAACGTACTAAAATACACTGTAACATATTGAAATAGACTGCAACACATTGAAATATACTTCAAAATACTGAAATACACTGCTACATACTGAAATATACTGCAACACACTGCAACATACTGCAACATACTAAAATATACTGCAACATACTGAAATACACTGCAGAATACTGAAATACACTGTAACATACTGAAATATACTGCAAAATACTGAAGTACACTGCTACATACTGAAATATACTGCAACACACTGCGACATACTGCAACATACTAAAATACACTGTAACATATTGAAATACACTGCAACACATTGAAATATACTGCAATGTACCGAAATATATGGTAAACTACTGAAATATACTGTCACACATTGAAAAACACTGCAACATACTGAAATATACTGCGACACATTGCAATATACTGTAACATACTGAAATATGCTGTATCACACTGAAATACACTGCAACTCACTGAAATATACTGCAACATACTGAAATACACTGTAACATATTGAAATATACTGCAACATACTGAAATACAGTGCTACATACTGAAATATACTGCAACATACTGCAACATAGTGAAATACACTGCAACATACTGCAAGATAGTGAAATACACTGTAACATACTGAAATACACCGCAAAATACTACAACATATTGAAATGCACTGTAACATATTGAAATACACTGCAACACATTGAAATATACTGCAACATACCTAATTATACGGTAATATACCAAAATATACTGTAACACATCGAAAAATACTGCAACATACTGAAATACACTGCAACACACCGAAAAACACTGAAAATACTGTAACACACTGAAATATACTGCAAAATACTGAAATATACTGCAAAATACTGAAATACACTGCTACATACTGAAATATACTGCAACACACCGCAACATACTGCAACATACTAAAGTATACTGCAACATACTGAAATACACTGCAAAATACTAAAATACACTATAACATACTGAAATATACTGCAACATACTGAAATACACTGCTATATACTGAAATACACTGCAACACACTACAACATACTGCAACATGCTAAAAGCTGCAACTTACTGAAATACACTGCTACATACTGAAATATACTGCAACACACTGCGACATACTGCAACATACTAAAATACACTGTAACATATTGAAATACACTGCAACACATTGAAATATACTGCAATGTACCGAAATATATGGTAAACTACTGAAATATACTGTCACACATTTAAGAATACTGCAACATACTGAAATATACAGCGACACATTGCAATATACTGTAACGTACTGAAATATGCTGTAGCACATTGAAATACACTGCAACTCACTGAAATATACTGCAACATACTGAAATACACTGTAACATATTGAAATATACTGCAACATACTGAAATACACTGTAACATACTGAAAAACACTGCAACATACTACAACATATTGAAATACACTGCAACACATTGAAATATACTGCAAAATACCTAAATATACGGTGATATACCAAAATAAACTGTAACACATTTAAAAATACTGCAACACACTGAAATACACTGCAACACTCTGAAATACACTGCAAAATACTGTAACACACTGAAATATACTGCAACACACTGCAACATACTGCAACATACTAGAATACACTGTAACATATTGAAATATACTGCAACATACTGAAATACACTGCTATATACTGAAATATACTGCAACACACTACAATATACTGCAACATGCTAAAATATACTGCAACATACTGAAATACCCTGCAAAATACTGAAATACACTGTAACATACTGAAGTATACTGCAACATACTGAAATACACTGCTACATACTGAAATATACTGCAACACACTGCGACATACTGCAACATACTAAAATACACTGTAACATATTGAAATACACTGCAACACATTGAAATATACTGCAATGTACCGAAATATATGGTAAACTACTGAAATATACTGTCACACATTGAAAAACACTGCAAAATACTGAAATATACTGCGACACATTGCAATATACTGTAACATACTGAAATATGCTGTATCACACTGAAATACACTGCAACTCACTGAAATATACTGCAACATACTGAAATACACTGTAACATATTGAAATATACTGCAACATACTGAAATACAGTGCTACATACTGAAATATACTGCAACATACTGCAACATAGTGAAATACACTGCAACATACTGCAAGATAGTGAAACACACTGTAACCTACTGAAATACACCGCAAAATACTACAACATATTGAAATGCACTGTAACATATTGAAATACACTGCAACAGATTGAAATATACTGCAACATACCTAATTATACGGTAATATACCAAAATATACTGTAACACATCGAAAAATACTGCAACATACTGAAATACACTGCAACACACCGAAAAACACTGAAAATACTGTAACACACTGAAATATACAGCAAAATACTGAAATATACTGCAAAATACTGAAATACACTGCTACATACTGAAATATACTGCAACACACCGCAACATACTGCAACATACTAAAGTATACTGCAACATACTGAAATACACTGCAAAATACTAAAATACACTGTAACATATTGGAATACACTGCAACACACTGAAATATACTGCAAAATACTGAAATACACTGCTACATACTGAAATTTACTGCGACACACTGCAACATACTGCAACATACTAAAATGCACTGTAACATAGTGAAATAGACTGCAACACATTGAAATATACTGCAAAATACTGAAATACACTGCTATATACTGAAATACACTGCAACACACTACAACATACTGCAACATGCTAAAATATACTGCAACATACTGAAATACACTGCAAAATACTGAAATACACTGTAACATACTGAAGTATACTGCAACATACTGAAATACACTGCTACATACTGAAATATACTGCAACACACAGCAACATACTGCAACATACTAAAATACACTGTAACATATTGGAATACACTGCAACACATTGAAATATACTGCAAAATACTGAAATACACTGCTACATACTGAAATATACTGCGACACACCGCAACATACCGCAACGTACTAAAATACACTGTAACATATTGAAATAGACTGCAACACATTGAAATATACTTCAAAATACTGAAATACACTGCTACATACTGAAATATACTGCAACACACTGCAACATACTGCAACATACTAAAATATACTGCAACATACTGAAATACACTGCAAAATACTGAAATACACTGTAACATACTGAAATATACTGCAAAATACTGAAATACACTGCTACATACTGAAATATACTGCAACACACTGCGACATACTGCAACATACTAAAATACACTGTAACATATTGAAATACACTGCAACACATTGAAATATACTGCAATGTACCGAAATATATGGTAAACTACTGAAATATACTGTCACACATTGAAAAACACTGCAACATACTGAAATATACTGCGACACATTGCAATATACTGTAACATACTAAAATATGCTGTAGCACACCGAAATACACTGCAACTCACTGAAATATACTGCAACATACTGAAATACACTGTAACATATTGAAATATACTGCAACATACTGAAATACAGTGCTACATACTGAAATATACTGCAACATACTGCAACATAGTGAAATACACTGCAACATACTGCAAGATAGTGAAATACACTGTATCATACTTAAATACACCGCAAAATACTACAACATATTGAAATGCATTGTAACATATTGAAATACACTGCAACACATTGAAATATACTGCAACATACCTGAATATACAGTAATATACCAAAATATACTGTAACACATTGAAAAATACTGCAACATACTGAAATACACTGGAACACACCGAAAAACACTGAAAATACTGTAACACACTGAAATATACTGCAAAATACTGAAATATACTGCAAAATACTGAAATACACTGCTACATACTGAAATATACTGCAACACACCGCAACATACTGCAACATACTAAAGTATACTGCAACATACTGAAATACACTGCAAAATACTGAAATACACTATAACATACTGAAATATACTGCAACATACTGAAATATACTGCTACATACTGAAATATACTGCAACACACTGCAACATACTGCAACATACTAGAATACACTGTAACATAATGAAATACACTGCAAAACTCTGAAATACACTGCAAATTACTGTAACACACTGAAATAGACTGCAACACACTGCAACATACTGCAACATACTAGAATACACTGTAACATATTGAAATATACTGCAACATACTGAAATACACTGCTACATACTGAAATTTACTGCGACACACAGCAACATACTGCAACATACTAAAATGCACTGTAACATATTGGAATACACTGCAACACATTGAAATATACTGCAAAATACTGAAATACACTGCTACATACTGAAATTTACTGCGACACACTGCAACATACTGCAACATACTAAAATGCACTGTAACATAGTGAAATAGACTGCAACACATTGAAATATACTGCAAAATACTGAAATACACTGCTATATACTGAAATACACTGCAACACACTACAACATACTGCAACATGCTGAAATATACTGCAACATACTGAAATACACTGCAAAATACTGAAATACACTGTAACATACTGAAGTATACTGCAACACACTGAAATACACTGCTACATACTGAATGATACTGCAACACACAGCAACATACTGCAACATACTAAAACACACTGTAACATATTGGAATACACTGCAACACATTGAAATATACTGCAAAATACTGAAATACACTGCTACATACTGAAATATACTGCGACACACCGCAACATACCGCAACGTACTAAAATACACTGTAACATATTGAAATAGACTGCAACACATTGAAATATACTGCAAAATACTGAAATACACTGCTACATACTGAAATAGACTGCAACACACTGCAACATACTGCAACATACTGAAATATACTGCAACATACTGAAATACACTGCAGAATACTGAAATACACTGTAACATACTGAAATATACTGCAAAATACTGAAATACACTGCTACATACTGAAATATACTGCAACACACTGCGACATACTGCCACATACTAAAATACACTGTAACATATTGAAATACACTGCAACACATTGAAATATACTGCAATGTACCGAAATATATGGTAAACTACTGAAATATACTGTCACACATTGAAAAACACTGCAACATACTGAAATATACTGCGACACATTGCAATATACTGTAACATACTGAAATATGCTGTATCACACTGAAATACACTGCAACTCACTGAAATATACTGCAACATACTGAAATACACTGTAACATATTGAAATATACTGCAACATACTGAAATACAGTGCTACATACTGAAAAATACTGCAACATACTGCAACATAGTGAAATACACTGCAACATACTGCAAGATAGTGAAATACACTGTAACATACTGAAATACACCGCAAAATACTACAACATATTGAAATGCACTGTAACATATTGAAATACACTGCAACACATTGAAATATACTGCAACATACCTAATTATACGGTAATATACCAAAATATACTGTAACACATCGAAAAATACTGCAACATACTGAAATACACTGCAACACACCGAAAAACACTGAAAATACTGTAACACACTGAAATATACTGCAAAATACTGAAATATACTGCAAAATACTGAAATACACTGCTACATACTGAAATATATTGCAACACACCGCAACATACTGCAACATACTAAAGTATACTGCAACATACTGAAAGACACTGCAAAATACTAAAATACACCATAACATACTGAAATATACTGCAACATACTGAAATACACTGCTATATACTGAAATACACTGCAACACACTACAACATACTGCAACATGCTAAAAGCTGCAACTTACTGAAATACACTGCTACATACTGAAATATACTGCAACACACAGCAACATACTGCAACATACTAAAATACACTGTAACATATTGGAATACACTGCAACACATTGAAATATACTGCAAAATACTGAAATACACTGCTACATACTGAAATATTTTGCAACACACTGCAACATACTGCAAGATACTAAAGTATACTGCAACATACTGAAATACACTGCAGAATACTTAAATACACTGTAACATACTGAAATATAATGCAAAATACTGAAATACATTGCTACATACTGAAATATACTGCAACACACTGCGACATACTGCAACATACTAAAATACACTGTAACATATTGAAATACACTGCAACACATTGAAATGTACTGCAATGTACCGAAATATATGGTAAACTACTGAAATATACTGTCACACATTTAAAAATACTGCAACATACTGAAATATACTGCGACACATTGCAATATACTGTAACGTACTGAAATATGCTGTAGCACATTGAAATACACTGCAACTCACTGAAATATACTGCAACATACTGAAATACACTGTAACATATTGAAATATACTGCAACATACTGAAATACACTGTAACATACTGAAAAACACTGCAACATACTACAACATATTGAAATACACTGCAACACATTGAAATATACTGCAAAATACCTAAATATACGGTGATATACCAAAATAAACTGTAACACATTTAAAAATACTGCAACATACTGAAATACACTGCAACACTCTGAAATACACTGCAAAATACTGTAACACACTGAAATATACTGCAACACACTGCAACATACTGCAACATACTAGAATACACTGTAACATATTGAAATATACTGCAACACATTGAAATATACTGCAAAATACTGAAATACACTGCTACATACCGAAATATACTGCGACACACCGCAACATACCGCAACGTACTAAAATACACTGTAACATATTGAAATAGACTGCAACACATTGAAATATACTGCAAAATACTGAAATACACTGCTACATACTGAAATATACTGCAACACACTGCAACATACTGCAACATACTAAAATATACTGCAACATACTGAAATACACTGCAGAATACTGAAATACACTGTAACATACTGAAATATACTGCAAAATACTGAAATACACTGCTACATACTGAAATATACTGCAACACACTGCGACATACTGCAACATACTAAAATACACTGTAACATATTGAAATACACTGCAACACATTGAAATATACTGCAATGTACCGAAATATATGGTAAACTACTGAAATATACTGTCACACATTGAAAAACACTGCAACATACTGAAATATACTGCGACACATTGCAATATACTGTAACATACTGAAATATGCTGTATCACACTGAAATACACTGCAACTCACTGAAATATACTGCAACATACTGAAATACACTGTAACATATTGAAATATACTGCAACATACTGAAATACAGTGCTACATACTGAAATATACTGCAACATACTGCAACATAGTGAAATACACTGCAACATACTGCAAGATAGTGAAATACACTGTAACATACTGAAATACACCGCAAAATACTACAACATATTGAAATGCACTGTAACATACTGAAATACACTGCAACACATTGAAATATACTGCAACATACCTAATTATACGGTAATATACCAAAATAAACTGTAACACATCGAAAAATACTGCAACATACTGAAATACACTGCAACACACCGAAAAACACTGAAAATACTGTAACACACTGAAATATACTGCAAAATACTGAAATATACTGCAAAATACTGAAATACACTGCTACATACTGAAATATACTGCAACACACCGCAACATACTGCAACATACTAAAGTATACTGCAACATACTGAAATACACTGCAAAATACTAAAATTCACTATAACATACTGAAATATACTGCAACATCCTGAAATACACTGCTATATACTGAAATACACTGCAACACACTACAACATACTGCAACATGCTAAAAGCTGCAACTTACTGAAATACACTGCTACATACTGAAATATACTGCAACACACTGCGACATACTGCAACATACTAAAATACACTGTAACATATTGAAATACACTGCAACACATTGAAATATACTGCAATGTACCGAAATATATGGTAAACTACTGAAATATACTGTCACACATTTAAAAATACTGCAACATACTGAAATATACTGCGACACATTGCAATATACTGTAACGTACTGAAATATGCTGTAGCACATTGAAATACACTGCAACTCACTGAAATATACTGCAACATACTGAAATACACTGTAACATATTGAAATATACTGCAACATACTGAAATACACTGTAACATACTGAAAAACACTGCAACATACTACAACATATTGAAATACACTGCAACACATTGAAATATACTGCAAAATACCTAAATATACGGTGATATACCAAAATAAACTGTAACACATTTAAAAATACTGCAACACACTGAAATACACTGCAACACTCTGAAATACACTGCAAAATACTGTAACACACTGAAATATACTGCAACACACTGCAACATACTGCAACATACTAGAATACACTGTAACATATTGAAATATACTGCAACATACTGAAATACACTGCTATATACTGAAATATACTGCAACACACTACAATATACTGCAACATGCTAAAATATACTGCAACATACTGAAATACCCTGCAAAATACTGAAATACACTGTAACATACTGAAGTATACTGCAACATACTGAAATACACTGCTACATACTGAAATGTACTGCAACACACTGCGACATACTGCAACATACTAAAATACACTGTAACATATTGAAATACACTGCAACACATTGAAATATACTGCAATGTACCGAAATATATGGTAAACTACTGAAATATACTGTCACACATTGAAAAACACTGCAAAATACTGAAATATACTGCGACACATTGCAATATACTGTAACATACTGAAATATGCTGTATCACACTGAAATACACTGCAACTCACTGAAATATACTGCAACATACTGAAATACACTGTAACATATTGAAATATACTGCAACATACTGAAATACAGTGCTACATACTGAAATATACTGCAACATACTGCAACATAGTGAAATACACTGCAACATACTGCAAGATAGTGAAATACACTGTAACATACTGAAATACACCGCAAAATACTACAACATATTGAAATGCACTGTAACATATTGAAATACACTGCAACACATTGAAATATACTGCAACATACCTAATTATACGGTAATATACCAAAATATACTGTAACACATCGAAAAATACTGCAACATACCGAAATACACTGCAACACACCGAAAAACACTGAAAATACTGTAACACACTGAAATATACTGCAAAATACTGAAATATACTGCAAAATACTGAAATACACTGCTACATACTGAAATATACTGCAACACACCGCAACATACTGCAACATACTAAAGTATACTGCAACATACTGAAATACACTGCAACATACTAAAACACACTGTAACATATTGGAATACACTGCAACACATTGAAATATACTGCAAAATACTGAAATACACTGCTACATACTGAAATATACTGCGACACACCGCAACATACCGCAACGTACTAAAATACACTGTAACATATTGAAATAGACTGCAACACATTGAAATATACTGCAAAATACTGAAATACACTGCTACATACTGAAATATACTGCAACACACTGCAACATACTGCAACATACTAAAATATACTGCAACATACTGAAATACACTGCAGAATACTGAAATACACTGTAACATACTGAAATATACTGCAAAATACTGAAATACACTGCTACATACTGAAATATACTGCAACACACTGCGACATACTGCCACATACTAAAATACACTGTAACATATTGAAATACACTGAAACACATTGAAATATACTGCAATGTACCGAAATATATGGTAAACTACTGAAATATACTGTCACACATTGAAAAACACTGCAACATACTGAAATATACTGCGACACATTGCAATATACTGTAACATACTGAAATATGCTGTATCACACTGAAATACACTGCAACTCACTGAAATATACTGCAACATACTGAAATACACTGTAACATATTGAAATATACTGCAACATACTGAAATACAGTGCTACATACTGAAAAATACTGCAACATACTGCAACATAGTGAAATACACTGCAACATACTGCAAGATAGTGAAATACACTGTAACATACTGAAATACACCGCAAAATACTACAACATATTGAAATGCACTGTAACATATTGAAATACACTGCAACACATTGAAATATACTGCAACATACCGAATTATATGGTAATATACCAAAATATACTGTAACACATCGAAAAATACTGCAACATACTGAAATACACTGCAACACACCGAAAAACACTGAAAATACTGTAACACACTGAAATATACTGCAAAATACTGAAATATACTGCAAAATACTGAAATACACTGCTACATACTGAAATATATTGCAACACACCGCAACATACTGCAACATACTAAAGTATACTGCAACATACTGAAAGACACTGCAAAATACTAAAATACACCATAACATACTGAAATATACTGCAACATACTGAAATACACTGCTATATACTGAAATACACTGCAACACACTACAACATACTGCAACATGCTAAAAGCTGCAACTTACTGAAATACACTGCTACATACTGAAATATACTGCAACACACAGCAACATACTGCAACATACTAAAATACACTGTAACATATTGGAATACACTGCAACACATTGAAATATACTGCAAAATACTGAAATACACTGCTACATACTGAAATATTTTGCAACACACTGCAACATACTGCAAGATACTAAAGTATACTGCAACATACTGAAATACACCGCAGAATACTTAAATACACTGTAACATACTGAAATATAATGCAAAATACTGAAATACATTGCTACATACTGAAATATACTGCAACACACTGCGACATACTGCAACATACTAAAATACACTGTAACATATTGAAATACACTGCAACACATTGAAATGTACTGCAATGTACCGAAATATATGGTAAACTACTGAAATATACTGTCACACATTTAAAAATACTGCAACATACTGAAATATACTGCGACACATTGCAATATACTGTAACGTACTGAAATATGCTGTAGCACATTGAAATACACTGCAACTCACTGAAATATACTGCAACATACTGAAATACACTGTAACATATTGAAATATACTGCAACATACTGAAATACACTGTAACATACTGCAAGATAGTGAAATACACTGTAACATACTGAAATACACCGCAAAATACTACAACATATTGAAATGCACTGTAACATATTGAAATACACTGCAACACATTGAAATATACTGCAACATACCTAATTATACGGTAATATACCAAAATATACTGTAACACATCGAAAAATACTGCAACATACTGAAATACACTGCAACACACCGAAAAACTTTGAAAATACTGTAACACACTGAAATATACTGCAAAATACTGAAATATACTGCAAAATACTGAAATACACTGCTACATACTGAAATATACTGCAACACACCGCAACATACTGCAACATACTAAAGTATACTGCAACATACTGAAATACACTGCAACATACTAAAACACACTGTAACATATTGGAATACACTGCAACACATTGAAATATACTGCAAAATACTGAAATACACTGCTACATACTGAAATATACTGCGACACACCGCAACATACCGCAACGTACTAAAATACACTGTAACATATTGAAATAGACTGCAACACATTGAAATATACTGCAAAATACTGAAATACACTGCTACATACTGAAATATACTGCAACACACTGCAACATACTGCAACATACTAAAATATACTGCAACATACTGAAATACACTGCAGAATACTGAAATACACTGTAACATACTGAAATATACTGCAAAATACTGAAATACACTGCTACATACTGAAATATACTGCAACACACTGCGACATACTGCCACATACTAAAATACACTGTAACATATTGAAATACACTGCAACACATTGAAATATACTGCAATGTACCGAAATATATGGTAAACTACTGAATTATACTGTCACACATTGAAAAACACTGCAACATACTGAAATATACTGCGACACATTGCAATATACTGTAACATACTGAAATATGCTGTATCACACTGAAATACACTGCAACTCACTGAAATATACTGCAACATACTGAAATACACTGTAACATATTGAAATATACTGCAACATACTGAAATACAGTGCTACATACTGAAAAATACTGCAACATACTGCAACATAGTGAAATACACTGCAACATACTGCAAGATAGTGAAATACACTGTAACATACTGAAATACACCGCAAAATACTACAACATATTGAAATGCACTGTAACATATTGAAATACACTGCAACACATTGAAATATACTGCAACATACCTAATTATATGGTAATATACCAAAATATACTGTAACACATCGAAAAATACTTCAACATACTGAAATACACTGCAACACACCGAAAAACACTGAAAATACTGTAACACACTGAAATATACTGCAAAATACTGAAATATACTGCAAAATACTGAAATACACTGCTACATACTGAAATATATTGCAACACACCGCAACATACTGCAACATACTAAAGTATACTGCAACATACTGAAAGACACTGCAAAATACTAAAATACACCATAACATACTGAAATATACTGCAACATACTGAAATACACTGCTATATACTGAAATACACTGCAACACACTACAACATACTGCAACATGCTAAAAGCTGCAACTTACTGAAATACACTGCTACATACTGAAATATACTGCAACACACAGCAACATACTGCAACATACTAAAATACACTGTAACATATTGGAATACACTGCAACACATTGAAATATACTGCAAAATACTGAAATACACTGCTACATACTGAAATATTTTGCAACACACTGCAACATACTGCAAGATACTAAAGTATACTGCAACATACTGAAATACACTGCAGAATACTTAAATACACTGTAACATACTGAAATATAATGCAAAATACTGAAATACATTGCTACATACTGAAATATACTGCAACACACTGCGACATACTGCAACATACTAAAATACACTGTAACATATTGAAATACACTGCAACACATTGAAATGTACTGTAATGTACCGAAATATATGGTAAACTACTGAAATATACTGTCACACATTTAAAAATACTGCAACATACTGAAATATACTGCGACACATTGCAATATACTGTAACGTACTGAAATATGCTGTAGCACATTGAAATACACTGCAACTCACTGAAATATACTGCAACATACTGAAATACACTGTAACATATTGAAATATACTGCAACATACTGAAATACACTGTAACATACTGAAAAACACTGCAACATACTACAACATATTGAAATACACTGCAACACATTGAAATATACTGCAAAATACCTAAATATACGGTGATATACCAAAATAAACTGTAACACATTTAAAAATACTGCAACATACTGAAATACACTGCAACACTCTGAAATACACTGCAAAATACTGTAACACACTGAAATATACTGCAACACACTGCAACATACTGCAACATACTAGAATACACTGTAACATATTGAAATATACTGCAACACATTGAAATATACTGCAAAATACTGAAATACACTGCTACATACCGAAATATACTGCGACACACCGCAACATACCGCAACGTACTAAAATACACTGTAACATATTGAAATAGACTGCAACACATTGAAATATACTGCAAAATACTGAAATACACTGCTACATACTGAAATACACTGCAACACACTGCAACATACTGCAACATACTAAAATATACTGCAACATACTGAAATACACTGCAGAATACTGAAATACACTGTAACATACTGAAATATACTGCAAAATACTGAAATACACTGCTACATACTGAAATATACTGCAACACACTGCGACATACTGCAACATACTAAAATACACTGTAACATATTGAAATACACTGCAACACATTGAAATATACTGCAATGTACCGAAATATATGGTAAACTACTGAAATATACTGTCACACATTGAAAAACACTGCAACATACTGAAATATACTGCGACACATTGCAATATACTGTAACATACTGAAATATGCTGTATCACACTGAAATACACTGCAACTCACTGAAATATACTGCAACATACTGAAATACACTGTAACATATTGAAATATACTGCAACATACTGAAATACAGTGCTACATACTGAAATATACTGCAACATACTGCAACATAGTGAAATACACTGCAACATACTGCAAGATAGTGAAATACACTGTAACATACTGAAATACACCGCAAAATACTACAACATATTGAAATGCACTGTAACATATTGAAATACACTGCAACACATTGAAATATACTGCAACATACCTAATTATACGGTAATATACCAAAATATACTGTAACACATCGAAAAATACTGCAACATACTGAAATACACTGCAACACACCGAAAAACACTGAAAATACTGTAACACACTGAAATATACTGCAAAATACTGAAATATACTGCAAAATACTGAAATACACTGCTACATACTGAAATATACTGCAACACACCGCAACATACTGCAACATACTAAAGTATACTGCAACATACTGAAATACACTGCAAAATACTAAAATACACTATAACATACTGAAATATACTGCAACATACTGAAATACACTGCTATATACTGAAATACACTGCAACACACTACAACATACTGCAACATGCTAAAAGCTGCAACTTACTGAAATACACTGCTACATACTGAAATATACTGCAACACACTGCGACATACTGCAACATACTAAAATACACTGTAACATATTGAAATACACTGCAACACATTGAAATATACTGCAATGTACCGAAATATATGGTAAACTACTGAAATATACTGTCACACATTTAAGAATACTGCAACATACTGAAATATACAGCGACACATTGCAATATACTGTAACGTACTGAAATATGCTGTAGCACATTGAAATACACTGCAACTCACTGAAATATACTGCAACATACTGAAATACACTGTAACATATTGAAATATACTGCAACATACTGAAATACACTGTAACATACTGAAAAACACTGCAACATACTACAACATATTGAAATACACTGCAACACATTGAAATATACTGCAAAATACCTAAATATACGGTGATATACCAAAATAAACTGTAACACATTTAAAAATACTGCAACACACTGAAATACACTGCAACACTCTGAAATACACTGCAAAATACTGTAACACACTGAAATATACTGCAACACACTGCAACATACTGCAACATACTAGAATACACTGTAACATATTGAAATATACTGCAACATACTGAAATACACTGCTATATACTGAAATATACTGCAACACACTACAATATACTGCAACATGCTAAAATATACTGCAACATACTGAAATACCCTGCAAAATACTGAAATACACTGTAACATACTGAAGTATACTGCAACATACTGAAATACACTGCTACATACTGAAATATACTGCAACACACTGCGACATACTGCAACATACTAAAATACACTGTAACATATTGAAATACACTGCAACACATTCAAATATACTGCAATGTACCGAAATATATGGTAAACTACTGAAATATACTGTCACACATTGAAAAACACTGCAAAATACTGAAATATACTGCGACACATTGCAATATACTGTAACATACTGAAATATGCTGTATCACACTGAAATACACTGCAACTCACTGAAATATACTGCAACATACTGAAAAACACTGTAACATATTGAAATATACTGCAACATATTGAAATACAGTGCTACATACTGAAATATACTGCAACATACTGCAACATAGTGAAATACACTGCAACATACTGCAAGATAGTGAAACACACTGTAACATACTGAAATACACCGCAAAATACTACAACATATTGAAATGCACTGTAACATATTGAGATACACTGCAACAGATTGAAATATACTGCAACATACCTAATTATACGGTAATATACCAAAATATACTGTAACACATCGAAAAATACTGCAACATACTGAAATACACTGCAACACACCGAAAAACACTGAAAATACTGTAACACACTGAAATATACTGCAAAATACTGAAATATACTGCAAAATACTGAAATACACTGCTACATACTAAAATACACTGCAACATACTGAAATACACTGCTACATACTGAAATTTACTGCGACACACAGCAACATACTGCAACATACTAAAATGCACTGTAACATATTGGAATACACTGCAACACATTGAAATATACTGCAAAATACTGAAATACACTGCTACATACTGAAATTTACTGCGACACACTGCAACATACTGCAACATACTAAAATGCACTGTAACATAGTGAAATAGACTGCAACACATTGAAATATACTGCAAAATACTGAAATACACTGCTATATACTGAAATACACTGCAACACACTACAACATACTGCAACATGCTGAAATATACTGCAACATACTGAAATACACTGCAAAATACTGAAATACACTGTAACATACTGAAGTATACTGCAACACACTGAAATACACTGCTACATACTGAATGATACTGCAACACACAGCAACATACTGCAACATACTAAAACACACTGTAACATATTGGAATACACTGCAACACATTGAAATATACTGCAAAATACTGAAATACACTGCTACATACTGAAATATACTGCGACACACCGCAACATACCGCAACGTACTAAAATACACTGTAACATATTGAAATAGACTGCAACACATTGAAATATACTGCAAAATACTGAAATACACTGCTACATACTGAAATATACTGCAACACACTGCAACATACTGCAACATACTGAAATATACTGCAACATACTGAAATACACTGCAGAATACTGAAATACACTGTAACATACTGAAATATACTGCAAAATACTGAAATACACTGCTACATACTGAAATATACTGCAACACACTGCGACATACTGCCACATACTAAAATACACTGTAACATATTGAAATACACTGCAACACATTGAAATATACTGCAATGTACCGAAATATATGGTAAACTACTGAAATATACTGTCACACATTGAAAAACACTGCAACATACTGAAATATACTGCGACACATTGCAATATACTGTAACATACTGAAATATGCTGTATCACACTGAAATACACTGCAACTCACTGAAATATACTGCAACATACTGAAATACACTGTAACATATTGAAATATACTGCAACATACTGAAATACAGTGCTACATACTGAAAAATACTGCAACATACTGCAACATAGTGAAATACACTGCAACATACTGCAAGATAGTGAAATACACTGTAACATACTGAAATACACCGCAAAATACTACAACATATTGAAATGCACTGTAACATATTGAAATACACTGCAACACATTGAAATATACTGCAACATACCTAATTATACGGTAATATACCAAAATATACTGTAACACATCGAAAAATACTGCAACATACTGAAATACACTGCAACACACCGAAAAACACTGAAAATACTGTAACACACTGAAATATACTGCAAAATACTGAAATATACTGCAAAATACTGAAATACACTGCTACATACTGAAATATATTGCAACACACCGCAACATACTGCAACATACTAAAGTATACTGCAACATACTGAAAGACACTGCAAAATACTAAAATACACTATAACATACTGAAATATACTGCAACATACTGAAATACACTGCTATATACTGAAATACACTGCAACACACTACAACATACTGCAACATGCTAAAAGCTGCAACTTACTGAAATACACTGCTACATACTGAAATATACTGCAACACGCAGCAACATACTGCAACATACTAAAATACACTGTAACATATTGGAATACACTGCAACACATTGAAATATACTGCAAAATACTGAAATACACTGCTACATACTGAAATATTTTGCAACACACTGCAACATACTGCAACATACTAAAGTATACTGCAACATACTGAAATACACTGCAGAATAGTGAAATACACTGTAACATACTGAAATATAATGCAAAATACTGAAATACATTGCTACATACTGAAATATACTGCAACACACTGCGACATACTGCAACATACTAAAATACACTGTAACATATTGAAATACACTGCAACACATTGAAATATACTGCAATGTACCGAAATATATGGTAAACTACTGAAATATACTGTCACACATTTAAAAATACTGCAACATACTGAAATATACTGCGACACATTGCAATATACTGTAACGTACTGAAATATGCTGTAGCACATTGAAATACACTGCAACTCACTGAAATATACTGTAACATACTGAAATACACTGTAACATATTGAAATATACTGCAACATACTGAAATACACTGTAACATACTGAAAAACACTGCAACATACTACAACATATTGAAATACACTGCAACACATTGAAATATACTGCAAAATACCTAAATATACGGTGATATACCAAAATAAACTGTAACACATTTAAAAATACTGCAACATACTGAAATACACTGCAACACTCTGAAATACACTGCAAAATACTGTAACACACTGAAATGTACTGCAACACACTGCAACATACTGCAACATACTAGAATACACTGTAACATATTGAAATATACTGCAACACATTGAAATATACTGCAAAATACTGAAATACACTGCTACATACTGAAATATACTGCGACACTCCGCAACATACCGCAACGTACTAAAATACACTGTAACATATTGAAATAGACTGCAACACATTGAAATATACTGCAAAATACTGAAATACACTGCTACATACTGAAATATACTGCAACACACTGCAACATACTGCAACATACTAAAATATACTGCAACATACTGAAATACACCGCAGAATACTGAAATACACTGTAACATACTGAAATATACTGCAAAATACTGAAATACACTGCTACATACTGAAATATACTGCAACACACTGCGACATACTGCAACTTACTAAAATACACTGTAACATATTGAAATACACTGCAACACATTGAAATATACTGCAATGTACTGAATTACACTGTAACATACTACAACATATTGAAATACACTGCAACACATTGAAATATACTGCAACATACCTAAATATACGGTGATATACCAAAATAAACTGTAACACACTACAACATACTGCAACATGCTAAAATATACTGCAACATACTGAAATACACTGCAAAATACTAAAATACACTATAACATACTGAAATATACTGCAACATACTGAAATACACTGCTATATACTGAAATACACTGCAACACACTACAACATACTGCAACATGCTAAAAGCTGCCACTTACTGAAATACACTGCTACATACTGAAATATACTGCAACACACAGCAACATACTGCAACATACTAAAATACACTGTAACATATTGGAATACACTGCAACACATTGAAATATACTGCAAAATACTGAAATACACTGCTACATACTGAAATATTTTGCAACACACTGCAACATACTGCAACATACTAAAGTATACTGCAACATACTGAAATAAACTGCAACATACTGAAATACACTGTAACATATTGAAATATACTGCAACATACTGAAATACACTGTAACATACTGAAAAACACTGCAACATACTACAACATACCTAAATATACGGTGATATACCAAAATAAACTGTAACACATTTAAAAATACTGCAACATACTGAAATACACTGCAACACTCTGAAATACACTGCAAAATACTGTAACACACTGAAATATACTGCAACACACTGCAACATACTGCAACATACTAGAATACACTGTAACATATTGAAATATACTGCAACATACTGAAATACACTGCTATATACTGAAATATACTGCAACACACTACAATATACTGCAACATGCTATAATATACTGCAACATACTGAAATACCCTGCAAAATACTGAAATACACTGTAACATACTGAAGTATACTGCAACATACTGAAATACACTGCTACATACTGAAATATACTGCAACACACAGCAACATACTGCAACATACTAAAATACACTGTAACATATTGGAATACACTGCAACACACTGAAATATACTGCAAAATACTGAAATACACTGCTACATACTGAAATTTACTGCGACACACTGCAACATACTGCAACATACTAAAATGCACTGTAACATAGTGAAATAGACTGCAACACATTGAAATATACTGCAAAATACTGAAATACACTGCTATATACTGAAATACACTGCAACACACTACAACATACTGCAACATGCTAAAATATACTGCAACGTACTGAAATACACTGCAAAATACTGAAATACACTGTAACATACTGAAGTATACTGCAACATACTGAAATACACTGCTACATACTGAAATATACTGCAACACACAGCAACATACTGCAACATACTAAAATACACTGTAACATATTGGAATACACTGCAACACATTGAAATATACTGCAAAATACTGAAACACACTGCTACATACTGAAATATACTGCGACACACCGCAACATACCGCAACGTACTAAAATACACTGTAACATATTGAAATAGACTGCAACACATTGAAATATACTGCAATGTACCGAAATATATGGTAAACTACTGAAATATACTGTCAAACATTGAAAAACACTGCAACATACTGAAATATACTGCGACACATTGCAATATACTGTAACATACTGAAATATGCTGTATCACACTGAAATACACTGCAACTCACTGAAATATACTGCAACATACTGAAATACACTGTAACATTTTGAAATATACTGCAACATACTGAAATACAGTGCTACATACTGAAATATACTGCAACATACTGCAACATAGTGAAATACACTGCAACATACTGCAAGATAGTGAAATACACTGTAACATACTGAAATACACCGCAAAATACTACAACATATTGAAATGCACTGTAACATATTGAAATACACTGCAACACATTGAAATATACTGCAACATACCTAATTATACGGTAATATACCAAAATATACTGTAACACATCAAAAAATACTGCAACATACTGAAATACACTGCAACACACCGAAAAACACTGAAAATACTGTAACACGCTGAAATATACTGCAAAATACTGAAATATACTGCAAAATACTGAAATACACTGCTACATACTGAAATATACTGCAACACACCGCAACATACTGCAACATACTAAAGTATACTGCAACATACTGAAATACACTGCAAAATACTAAAATACACTATAACATACTGAAATATACTGCAACATACTGAAATACACTGCTATATACTGAAATACACTGCAACACACTACAACATACTGCAACATGCTAAAAGCTGCAACTTACTGAAATACACTGCTACATACTGAAATATACTGCAACACACAGCAACATACTGCAACATACTAAAATACACTGTAACATATTGGAATACACTGCAACACATTGAAATATACTGCAAATACTGAAATACACTGCTACATACTGAAATATTTTGCAACACACTGCAACATACTGCAACATACTAAAGTATACTGCAACATACTGAAATACACTGCAGAATACTGAAATACACTGTAACATACTGAAATATAATGCAAAATACTGAAATACATTGCTACATACTGAAATATACTGCAACACACTGCGACATACTGCAACATACTAAAATACACTGTAACATATTGAAATACACTGCAACACATTGAAATATACTGCAATGTACCGAAATATATGGTAAACTACTGAAATATACTGTCACACATTCAAAAATACTGCAACATACTGAAATATACTGCGACACATTGCAATATACTGTAACGTACTGAAATATGCTGTAGCACATTGAAATACACTGCAACTCACTGAAATATACTGCAACATACTGAAATACACTGTAACATATTGAAATATACTGCAACATACTGAAATACACTGTAACATACTGAAAAACACTGCAACATACTACAACATATTGGAATACACTGCAACACATTGAAATATACTGCAAAATACCTAAATATACGGTGATATACCAAAATAAACTGTAACACATTTAAAAATACTGCAACACACTGAAATACACTGCAACACTCTGAAATACACTGCAAAATACTGTAACACACTGAAATATACTGCAACACACTGCAACATACTGCAACATACTAGAATACACTGTAACATATTGAAATATACTGCAAAATACTGAAATACACTGCTACATACTGAAATATTTTGCAACACACTGCAACATACTGCAACATACTAAAGTATACTGCAACATACTGAAATACACTGCAGAATACTGAAATACACTGTAACATACTGAAATATAATGCAAAATACTGAAATACATTGCTACATACTGAAATATACTGCAACACACTGCGACATACTGCAACATACTAAAATACACTGTAACATATTGAAATACACTGCAACACATTGAAATATACTGCAATGTACCGAAATATATGGTAAACTACTGAAATATACTGTCACACATTTAAAAATACTGCAACATACTGAAATATACTGCGACACATTGCAATATACTGTAACGTACTGAAATATGCTGTAGCACATTGAAATACACTGCAACTCACTGAAATATACTGTAACATACTGAAATACACTGTAACATATTGAAATATACTGCAACATACTGAAATACACTGTAACATACTGAAAAACACTGCAACATACTACAACATATTGAAATACACTGCAACACATTGAAATATACTGCAAAATACCTAAATATACGGTGATATACCAAAATAAACTGTAACACATTTAAAAATACTGCAACATACTGAAATACACTGCAACACTCTGAAATACACTGCAAAATACTGTAACACACTGAAATGTACTGCAACACACTGCAACATACTGCAACATACTAGAATACACTGTAACATATTGAAATATACTGCAACACATTGAAATATACTGCAAAATACTGAAATACACTGCTACATACTGAAATATACTGCGACACTCCGCAACATACCGCAACGTACTAAAATACACTGTAACATATTGAAATAGACTGCAACACATTGAAATATACTGCAAAATACTGAAATACACTGCTACATACTGAAATATACTGCAACACACTGCAACATACTGCAACATACTAAAATATACTGCAACATACTGAAATACACCGCAGAATACTGAAATACACTGTAACATACTGAAATATACTGCAAAATACTGAAATACACTGCTACATACTGAAATATACTGCAACACACTGCGACATACTGCAACATACTAAAATACACTGTAACATATTGAAATACACTGCAACACATTGAAATATACTGCAATGTACTGAAATACACTGTAACATACTACAACATATTGAAATACACTGCAACACATTGAAATATGCTGCAACATACCTAAATATACGGTGATATACCAAAATAAACTGTAACACATTTAAAAATACTGCAACATACTGAAATACACTGCAACACTCTGAAATACACTGCAAAATACTGTAACACACTGAAATATACTGCAACACACTGCAACATACTGCAACATACTAGAATACACTGTAACATATTGAAATATACTGCAACATACTGAAATACACTGCTATATACTGAAATATACTGCAACACACTACAATATACTGCAACATGCTATAATATACTGCAACATACTGAAATACCCTGCAAAATACTGAAATACACTGTAACATACTGAAGTATACTGCAACATACTGAAATACACTGCTACATACTGAAATATACTGCAACACACAGCAACATACTGCAACATACTAAAATACACTGTAACATATTGGAATACACTGCAACACACTGAAATATACTGCAAAATACTGAAATACACTGCTACATACTGAAATTTACTGCGACACACTGCAACATACTGCAACATACTAAAATGCACTGTAACATAGTGAAATAGACTGCAACACATTGAAATATACTGCAAAATACTGAAATACACTGCTATATACTGAAATACACTGCAACACACTACAACATACTGCAACATGCTAAAATATACTGCAACGTACTGAAATACACTGCAAAATACTGAAATACACTGTAACATACTGAAGTATACTGCAACATACTGAAATACACTGCTACATACTGAAATATACTGCAACACACAGCAACATACTGCAACATACTAAAATACACTGTAACATATTGGAATACACTGCAACACATTGAAATATACTGCAAAATACTGAAACACACTGCTACATACTGAAATATACTGCGACACACCGCAACATACAGCAACGTACTAAAATACACTGTAACATATTGAAATAGACTGCAACACATTGAAATATACTGCAATGTACCGAAATATATGGTAAACTACTGAAATATACTGTCACACATTGAAAAACACTGCAACATACTGAAATATACTGCGACACATTGCAATATACTGTAACATACTGAAATATGCTGTATCACACTGAAATACACTGCAACTCACTGAAATATACTGCAACATACTGAAATACACTGTAACATTTTGAAATATACTGCAACATACTGAAATACAGTGCTACATACTGAACTATACTGCAACATACTGCAACATAGTGAAATACACTGCAACATACTGCAAGATAGTGAAATACACTGTAACATACTGAAATACACCGCAAAATACTACAACATATTGAAATGCACTGTAACATATTGAAATACACTGCAACACATTGAAATATACTGCAACATACCTAATTATACGGTAATATACCAAAATATACTGTAACACATCAAAAAATACTGCAACATACTGAAATACACTGCAACACACCGAAAAACACTGAAAATACTGTAACACACTGAAATATACTGCAAAATACTGAAATATACTGCAAAATACTGAAATACACTGCTACATACTGAAATATACTGCAACACACCGCAACATACTGCAACATACTAAAGTATACTGCAACATACTGAAATACACTGCAAAATACTAAAATACACTATAACATACTGAAATATACTGCAACATACTGAAATACACTGCTATATACTGAAATACACTGCAACACACTACAACATACTGCAACATGCTAAAAGCTGCAACTTACTGAAATACACTGCTACATACTGAAATATACTGCAACACACAGCAACATACTGCAACATACTAAAATACACTGTAACATATTGGAATACACTGCAACACATTGAAATATACTGCAAATACTGAAATACACTGCTACATACTGAAATATTTTGCAACACACTGCAACATACTGCAACATACTAAAGTATACTGCAACATACTGAAATACACTGCAGAATACTGAAATACACTGTAACATACTGAAATATAATGCAAAATACTGAAATACATTGCTACATACTGAAATATACTGCAACACACTGCGACATACTGCAACATACTAAAATACACTGTAACATATTGAAATACACTGCAACACATTGAAATATACTGCAATGTACCGAAATATATGGTAAACTACTGAAATATACTGTCACACATTCAAAAATACTGCAACATACTGAAATATACTGCGACACATTGCAATATACTGTAACGTACTGAAATATGCTGTAGCACATTGAAATACACTGCAACTCACTGAAATATACTGCAACATACTGAAATACACTGTAACATATTGAAATATACTGCAACATACTGAAATACACTGTAACATACTGAAAAACACTGCAACATACTACAACATATTGAAATACACTGCAACACATTGAAATATACTGCAAAATACTTAAATATACGGTGATATACCAAAATAAACTGTAACACATTTAAAAATACTGCAACACACTGAAATACACTGCAACACTCTGAAATACACTGCAAAATACTGTAACACACTGAAATATACTGCAACACACTGCAACATACTGCAACATACTAGAATACACTGTAACATATTGAAATATACTGCAACATACTGAAATACACTGCTACATACTGAAATATACTGCAACACACTACAATATACTGCAACATGCTAAAATATACTGCAACATACTGAAATACCCTGCAAAATACTGAAATACACTGTAACATACTGAAGTATACTGCAACATACTGAAATACACTGCTACATACTGAAATATACTGCAACACACTGCGACATACTGCAACATACTAAAATACACTGTAACATATTGAAATACACTGCAACACATTGAAATATACTGCAATGTACCGAAATATATGGTAAACTACTGAAATATACTGTCACACATTGAAAAACACTGCAAAATACTGAAATATACTGCGACACATTGCAATATACTGTAACATACTGAAATATGCTGTATCACACTGAAATACACTGCAACTCACTGAAATATACTGCAACATACTGAAATACACTGTAACATATTGAAATATACTGCAACATACTGAAATACAGTGCTACATACTGAAATATACTGCAACATACTGCAACATAGTGAAATACACTGCAACATACTGCAAGATAGTGAAATACACTGTAACATACTGAAATACACCGCAAAATACTACAACATATTGAAATGCACTGTAACATATTGAAATACACTGCAACACATTGAAATATACTGCAACATACCTAATTATACGGTAATATACCAAAATATACTGTAACACATCGAAAAATACTGCAACATACTGAAATACACTGCAACACACCGAAAAACACTGAAAATACTGTAACACACTGAAATATACTGCAAAATACTGAAATATACTGCAAAATACTGAAATACACTGCTACATACTGAAATATACTGCAACACACCGCAACATACTGCAACATACTAAAGTATACTGCAACATACTGAAATACACTGCAAAATACTAAAATACACTATAACATACTGAAATATACTGCAACATACTGAAATACACTGCTATATACTGAAATACACTGCAACACACTACAACATACTGCAACATGCTAAAAGCTGCCACTTACTGAAATACACTGCTACATACTGAAATATACTGCAACACACAGCAACATACTGCAACATACTAAAATACACTGTAACATATTGGAATACACTGCAACACATTGAAATATACTGCAAAATACTGAAATACACTGCTACATACTGAAATATTTTGCAACACACTGCAACATACTGCAACATACTAAAGTATACTGCAACATACTGAAATATACTGCAACATACTGAAATACACTGTAACATATTGAAATATACTGCAACATACTGAAATACACTGTAACATACTGAAAAACACTGCAACATACTACAACATACCTAAATATACGGTGATATACCAAAATAAACTGTAACACATTTAAAAATACTGCAACATACTGAAATACACTGCAACACTCTGAAATACACTGCAAAATACTGTAACACACTGAAATATACTGCAACACACTGCAACATACTGCAACATACTAGAATACACTGTAACATATTGAAATATACTGCAACATACTGAAATACACTGCTATATACTGAAATATACTGCAACACACTACAATATACTGCAACATGCTATAATATACTGCAACATACTGAAATACCCTGCAAAATACTGAAATACACTGTAACATACTGAAGTATACTGCAACATACTGAAATACACTGCTACATACTGAAATATACTGCAACACACAGCAACATACTGCAACATACTAAAATACACTGTAACATATTGGAATACACTGCAACACACTGAAATATACTGCAAAATACTGAAATACACTGCTACATACTGAAATTTACTGCGACACACTGCAACATACTGCAACATACTAAAATGCACTGTAACATAGTGAAATAGACTGCAACACATTGAAATATACTGCAAAATACTGAAATACACTGCTATATACTGAAATACACTGCAACACACTACAACATACTGCAACATGCTAAAATATACTGCAACATACTGAAATACACTGCAAAATACTGAAATACACTGTAACATACTGAAGTATACTGCAACATACTGAAATACACTGCTACATACTGAAATATACTGCAACACACAGCAACATACTGCAACATACTAAAATACACTGTAACATATTGGAATACACTGCAACACATTGAAATATACTGCAAAATACTGAAACACACTGCTACATACTGAAATATACTGCGACACACCGCAACATACCGCAACGTACTAAAATACACTGTAACATATTGAAATAGACTGCAACACATTGAAATATACTGCAATGTACCGAAATATATGGTAAACTACTGAAATATACTGTCACACATTGAAAAACACTGCAACATACTGAAATATACTGCGACACATTGCAATATACTGTAACATACTGAAATATGCTGTATCACACTGAAATACACTGCAACTCACTGAAATATACTGCAACATACTGAAATACACTGTAACATATTGAAATATACTGCAACATACTGAAATACAGTGCTACATACTGAAATATACTGCAACATACTGCAACATAGTGAAATACACTGCAACATACTGCAAGATAGTGAAATACAATGTAACATACTGAAATACACCGCAAAATACTACAACATATTGAAATGCACTGTAACATATTGAAATACACTGCAACACATTGAAATATACTGCAACATACCTAATTATACGGTAATATACCAATATATACTGTAACACATCAAAAAATACTGCAACATACTGAAATACACTGCAACACACCGAAAAACACTGAAAATACTGTAACACGCTGAAATATACTGCAAAATACTGAAATATACTGCAAAATACTGAAATACACTGCTACATACTGAAATATACTGCAACACACCGCAACATACTGCAACATACTAAAGTATACTGCAACATACTGAAATACACTGCAAAATACTAAAATACACTATAACATACTGAAATATACTGCAACATACTGAAATACACTGCTATATACTGAAATACACTGCAACACACTACAACATACTGCAACATGCTAAAAGCTGCAACTTACTGAAATACACTGCTACATACTGAAATATACTGCAACACACAGCAACATACTGCAACATACTAAAATACACTGTAACATATTGGAATACACTGCAACACATTGAAATATACTGCAAATACTGAAATACACTGCTACATACTGAAATATTTTGCAACACACTGCAACATACTGCAACATACTAAAGTATACTGCAACATACTGAAATACACTGCAGAATACTGAAATACACTGTAACATACTGAAATATAATGCAAAATACTGAAATACATTGCTACATACTGAAATATACTGCAACACACTGCGACATACTGCAACATACTAAAATACACTGTAACATATTGAAATACACTGCAACACATTGAAATATACTGCAATGTACCGAAATATATGGTAAACTACTGAAATATACTGTCACACATTCAAAAATACTGCAACATACTGAAATATACTGCGACACATTGCAATATACTGTAACGTACTGAAATATGCTGTAGCACATTGAAATACACTGCAACTCACTGAAATATACTGCAACATACTGAAATACACTGTAACATATTGAAATATACTGCAACATACTGAAATACACTGTAACATACTGAAAAACACTGCAACATACTACAACATATTGAAATACACTGCAACACATTGAAATATACTGCAAAATACCTAAATATACGGTGATATACCAAAATAAACTGTAACACATTTAAAAATACTGCAACACACTGAAATACACTGCAACACTCTGAAATACACTGCAAAATACTGTAACACACTGAAATATACTGCAACACACTGCAACATACTGCAACATACTAGAATACACTGTAACATATTGAAATATACTGCAAAATACTGAAATACACTGCTACATACTGAAATATACTGCAACACACTACAATATACTGCAACATGCTAAAATATACTGCAACATACTGAAATACCCTGCAAAATACTGAAATACACTGTAACATACTGAAGTATACTGCAACATACTGAAATACACTGCTACATACTGAAATATACTGCAACACACTGCGACATACTGCAACATACTAAAATACACTGTAACATATTGAAATACACTGCAACACATTGAAATATACTGCAATGTACCGAAATATATGGTAAACTAATGAAATATACTGTCACACATTGAAAAACACTGCAAAATACTGAAATATACTGCGACACATTGCAATATACTGTAACATACTGAAATATGCTGTATCACACTGAAATACACTGCAACTCACTGAAATATACTGCAACATACTGAAATACACTGTAACATATTGAAATATACTGCAACATACTGAAATACAGTGCTACATACTGAAATATACTGCAACATACTGCAACATAGTGAAATACACTGCAACATACTGCAAGATAGTGAAATACACTGTAACATACTGAAATACACCGCAAAATACTACAACATATTGAAATGCACTGTAACATATTGAAATACACTGCAACACATTGAAATATACTGCAACATACCTAATTATACGGTAATATACCAAAATATACTGTAACACATCGAAAAAAACTGCAACATACTGAAATACACTGCAACACACCGAAAAACACTGAAAATACTGTAACACACTGAAATATACTGCAAAATACTGAAATATACTGCAAAATACTGAAATACACTGCTACATACTGAAATATACTGCAACACACCGCAACATACTGCAACATACTAAAGTATACTGCAACATACTGAAATACACTGCAAAATACTAAAATACACTATAACATACTGAAATATACTGCAACATACTGAAATACACTGCTATATACTGAAATACACTGCAACACACTACAACATACTGCAACATGCTAAAAGCTGCCACTTACTGAAATACACTGCTACATACTGAAATATACTGCAACACACAGCAACATACTGCAACATACTAAAATACACTGTAACATATTGGAATACACTGCAACACATTGAAATATACTGCAAAATACTGAAATACACTGCTACATACTGAAATATTTTGCAACACACTGCAACATACTGCAACATACTAAAGTATACTGCAACATACTGAAATATACTGCAACATACTGAAATACACTGTAACATATTGAAATATACTGCAACATACTGAAATACACTGTAACATACTGAAAAACACTGCAACATACTACAACATATTGAAATACACTGCAACACATTGAAATATACTGCAAAATACTGAAATACACTGCTACATACTGAAATATTTTGCAACACACTGCAACATACTGCAACATACTAAAGTATACTGCAACATACTGAAATATACTGCAACATACTGAAATACACTGTAACATACTGAAAAACACTGCAACATACTACAACATACCTAAATATACGGTGATATACCAAAATAAACTGTAACACATTTAAAAATACTGCAACATACTGAAATACACTGCAACACTCTGAAATACACTGCAAAATACTGTAACACACTGAAATATACTGCAACACACTGCAACATACTGCAACATACTAGAATACACTGTAACATATTGAAATATACTGCAACATACTGAAATACACTGCTATATACTGAAATATACTGCAACACACTACAATATACTGCAACATGCTATAATATACTGCAACATACTGAAATACCCTGCAAAATACTGAAATACACTGTAACATACTGAAGTATACTGCAACATACTGAAATACACTGCTACATACTGAAATATACTGCAACACACAGCAACATACTGCAACATACTAAAATACACTGTAACATATTGGAATACACTGCAACACACTGAAATATACTGCAAAATACTGAAATACACTGCTACATACTGAAATTTACTGCGACACACTGCAACATACTGCAACATACTAAAATGCACTGTAACATAGTGAAATAGACTGCAACACATTGAAATATACTGCAAAATACTGAAATACACTGCTATATACTGAAATACACTGCAACACACTACAACATACTGCAACATGCTAAAATATACTGCAACATACTGAAATACACTGCAAAATACTGAAATACACTGTAACATACTGAAGTATACTGCAACATACTGAAATACACTGCTACATACTGAAATATACTGCAACACACAGCAACATACTGCAACATACTAAAATACACTGTAACATATTGGAATACACTGCAACACATTGAAATATACTGCAAAATACTGAAACACACTGCTACATACTGAAATATACTGCGACACACCGCAACATACCGCAACGTACTAAAATACACTGTAACATATTGAAATAGACTGCAACACATTGAAATATACTGCAATGTACCGAAATATATGGTAAAGTACTGAAATATACTGTCACACATTGAAAAACACTGCAACATACTGAAATATACTGCGACACATTGCAATATACTGTAACATACTGAAATATGCTGTATCACACTGAAATACACTGCAACTCACTGAAATATACTGCAACATACTGAAATACACTGTAACATATTGAAATATACTGCAACATACTGAAATACAGTGCTACATACTGAAATATACTGCAACATACTGCAACATAGTGAAATACACTGCAACATACTGCAAGATAGTGAAATACACTGTAACATACTGAAATACACAGCAAAATACTACAACATATTGAAATGCACTGTAACATATTGAAATACACTGCAACACATTGAAATATACTGCAACATACCTAATTATACGTAATATACCAAAATATACTGTAACACATCAAAAAATACTGCAACATACTGAAATACACTGCAACACACCGAAAAACACTGAAAATACTGTAACACACTGAAATATACTGCAAAATACTGAAATATACTGCAAAATACTGAAATACACTGCTACATACTGAAATATACTGCAACACACCGCAACATACTGCAACATACTAAAGTATACTGCAACATACTGAAATACACTGCAAAATACTAAAATACACTATAACATACTGAAATATACTGCAACATACTGAAATACACTGCTATATACTGAAATACACTGCAACACACTACAACATACTGCAACATGCTAAAAGCTGCAACTTACTGAAATACACTGCTACATACTGAAATATACTGCAACACACAGCAACATACTGCAACATACTAAAATACACTGTAACATATTGGAATACACTGCAACACATTGAAATATACTGCAAATACTGAAATACACTGCTACATACTGAAATATTTTGCAACACACTGCAACATACTGCAACATACTAAAGTATACTGCAACATACTGAAATACACTGCAGAATACTGAAATACACTGTAACATACTGAAATATAATGCAAAATACTGAAATACATTGCTACATACTGAAATATACTGCAACACACTGCGACATACTGCAACATACTAAAATACACTGTAACATATTGAAATACACTGCAACACATTGAAATATACTGCAATGTACCGAAATATATGGTAAACTACTGAAATATACTGTCACACATTCAAAAATACTGCAACATACTGAAATATACTGCGACACATTGCAATATACTGTAACGTACTGAAATATGCTGTAGCACATTGAAATACACTGCAACTCACTGAAATATACTGCAACATACTGAAATACACTGTAACATATTGAAATATACTGCAACATACTGAAATACACTGTAACATACTGAAAAACACTGCAACATACTACAACATATTGAAATACACTGCAACACATTGAAATATACTGCAAAATACCTAAATATACGGTGATATACCAAAATAAACTGTAACACATTTAAAAATACTGCAACACACTGAAATACACTGCAACACTCTGAAATACACTGCAAAATACTGTAACACACTGAAATATGCTGCAACACACTGCAACATACTGCAACATACTAGAATACACTGTAACATATTGAAATATACTGCAAAATACTGAAATACACTGCTACATACTGAAATATACTGCAACACACTACAATATACTGCAACATGCTAAAATATACTGCAACATACTGAAATACCCTGCAAAATACTGAAATACACTGTAACATACTGAAGTATACTGCAACATACTGAAATACACTGCTACATACTGAAATATACTGCAACACACTGCGACATACTGCAACATACTAAAATACACTGTAACATATTGAAATACACTGCAACACATTGAAATATACTGCAATGTACCGAAATATATGGTAAACTACTGAAATATACTGTCACACATTGAAAAACACTGCAAAATACTGAAATATACTGCGACACATTGCAATATACTGTAACATACTGAAATATGCTGTATCACACTGAAATACACTGCAACTCACTGAAATATACTGCAACATACTGAAATACACTGTAACATATTGAAATATACTGCAACATACTGAAATACAGTGCTACATACTGAAATATACTGCAACATACTGCAACATAGTGAAATACACTGCAACATACTGCAAGATAGTGAAATACACTGTAACATACTGAAATACACCGCAAAATACTACAACATATTGAAATGCACTGTAACATATTGAAATACACTGCAACACATTGAAATATACTGCAACATACCTAATTATACGGTAATATACCAAAATATACTGTAACACATCGAAAAATACTGCAACATACTGAAATACACTGCAACACACCGAAAAACACTGAAAATACTGTAACACACTGAAATATACTGCAAAATACTGAAATATACTGCAAAATACTGAAATACACTGCTACATACTGAAATATACTGCAACACACCGCAACATACTGCAACATACTAAAGTATACTGCAACATACTGAAATACACTGCAAAATACTAAAATACACTATAACATACTGAAATATACTGCAACATACTGAAATACACTGCTATATACTGAAATACACTGCAACACACTACAACATACTGCAACATGCTAAAAGCTGCCACTTACTGAAATACACTGCTACATACTGAAATATACTGCAACACACAGCAACATACTGCAACATACTAAAATACACTGTAACATATTGGAATACACTGCAACACATTGAAATATACTGCAAAATACTGAAATACACTGCTACATACTGAAATATTTTGCAACACACTGCAACATACTGCAACATACTAAAGTATACTGCAACATACTGAAATATACTGCAACATACTGAAATACACTGTAACATATTGAATGATACTGCAACATACTGAAATACACTGTAACATACTGAAAAACACTGCAACATACTACAACATATTGAAATACACTGCAACACATTGAAATATACTGCAACATACCTAAATATACGGTGATATACCAAAATAAACTGTAAAACATTTAAAAATACTGCAACATACTGAAATACACTGCAACACTCTGAAATACTCTGCAAAATACTGTAACACACTGAAATATACTGCAACACACTGCAACATACTGCAACATACTAGAATACACTGTAACATATTGAAATATACTGCAACATACTGAAATACACTGCTATATACTGAAATATACTGCAACACACTACAATATACTGCAACATGCTATAATATACTGCAACATACTGAAATACCCTGCAAAATACTGAAATACACTGTAACATACTGAAGTATACTGCAACATACTGAAATACACTGCTACATACTGAAATATACTGCAACACACAGCAACATACTGCAACATACTAAAATACACTGTAACATATTGGAATACACTGCAACACACTGAAATATACTGCAAAATACTGAAATACACTGCTACATACTGAAATTTACTGCGACACACTGCAACATACTGCAACATACTAAAATGCACTGTAACATAGTGAAATAGACTGCAACACATTGAAATATACTGCAAAATACTGAAATACACTGCTATATACTGAAATACACTGCAACACACTACAACATACTGCAACATGCTAAAATATACTGCAACATACTGAAATACACTGCAAAATACTGAAATACACTGTAACATACTGAAGTATACTGCAACATACTGAAATACACTGCTACATACTGAAATATACTGCAACACACAGCAACATACTGCAACATACTAAAATACACTGTAACATATTGGAATACACTGCAACACATTGAAATATACTGCAAAATACTGAAATACACTGCTACATACTGAAATATACTGCGACACACCGCAACATACCGCAACGTACTAAAATACACTGTAACATATTGAAATAGACTGCAACACATTGAAATATACTGCAAAATACTGAAATACACTGCTACATACTGAAATATACTGCAACACACTGCAACATACTGCAACATACTAAAATATACTGCAACATACTGAAATACACTGTAACATACTGAAATATACTGCAAAATACTGAAATACACTGCTACATACTGAAATATACTGCAACACACTGCGACATACTGCAACATACTAAAATACACTGTAACATATTGAAATACACTGCAACACATTGAAATATACTGCAATGTACCGAAATATATGGTAAACTACTGAAATATACTGTCACACATTGAAAATCACTGCAACATACTGAAATATACTGCGACACATTGCAATATACTGTAACATACTAAAATATGCTGTAGCACACTGAAATACACTGCAACTCACTGAAATATACTGCAACATACTGAAATACACTGTAACATATTGAAATATACTGCAACATACTGCAACATACTGCAACATACTAAAATATACTGCAACATACTGAAATACACTGCAGAATACTGAAATACACTGTAACATACTGAAATATACTGCAAAATACTGAAATACACTGCTACATACTGAAATATACTGCAACACACAGCAACATACTGCAACATACTAAAATACACTGTAACATATTGGAATACACTGCAACACATTGAAATATACTGCAAAATACTGAAACACACTGCTACATACTGAAATATACTGCGACACACCGCAACATACAGCAACGTACTAAAATACACTGTAACATATTGAAATAGACTGCAACACATTGAAATATACTGCAATGTACCGAAATATATGGTAAACTACTGAAATATACTGTCACACATTGAAAAACACTGCAACATACTGAAATATACTGCGACACATTGCAATATACTGTAACATACTGAAATATGCTGTATCACACTGAAATACACTGCAACTCACTGAAATATACTGCAACATACTGAAATACACTGTAACATTTTGAAATATACTGCAACATACTGAAATACAGTGCTACATACTGAACTATACTGCAACATACTGCAACATAGTGAAATACACTGCAACATACTGCAAGATAGTGAAATACACTGTAACATACTGAAATACACCGCAAAATACTACAACATATTGAAATGCACTGTAACATATTGAAATACACTGCAACACATTGAAATATACTGCAACATACCTAATTATACGGTAATATACCAAAATATACTGTAACACATCAAAAAATACTGCAACATACTGAAATACACTGCAACACACCGAAAAACACTGAAAATACTGTAACACACTGAAATATACTGCAAAATACTGAAATATACTGCAAAATACTGAAATACACTGCTACATACTGAAATATACTGCAACACACCGCAACATACTGCAACATACTAAAGTATACTGCAACATACTGAAATACACTGCAAAATACTAAAATACACTATAACATACTGAAATATACTGCAACATACTGAAATACACTGCTATATACTGAAATACACTGCAACACACTACAACATACTGCAACATGCTAAAAGCTGCAACTTACTGAAATACACTGCTACATACTGAAATATACTGCAACACACAGCAACATACTGCAACATACTAAAATACACTGTAACATATTGGAATACACTGCAACACATTGAAATATACTGCAAATACTGAAATACACTGCTACATACTGAAATATTTTGCAACACACTGCAACATACTGCAACATACTAAAGTATACTGCAACATACTGAAATACACTGCAGAATACTGAAATACACTGTAACATACTGAAATATAATGCAAAATACTGAAATACATTGCTACATACTGAAATATACTGCAACACACTGCGACATACTGCAACATACTAAAATACACTGTAACATATTGAAATACACTGCAACACATTGAAATATACTGCAATGTACCGAAATATATGGTAAACTACTGAAATATACTGTCACACATTCAAAAATACTGCAACATACTGAAATATACTGCGACACATTGCAATATACTGTAACGTACTGAAATATGCTGTAGCACATTGAAATACACTGCAACTCACTGAAATATACTGCAACATACTGAAATACACTGTAACATATTGAAATATACTGCAACATACTGAAATACACTGTAACATACTGAAAAACACTGCAACATACTACAACATATTGAAATACACTGCAACACATTGAAATATACTGCAAAATACTTAAATATACGGTGATATACCAAAATAAACTGTAACACATTTAAAAATACTGCAACACACTGAAATACACTGCAACACTCTGAAATACACTGCAAAATACTGTAACACACTGAAATATACTGCAACACACTGCAACATACTGCAACATACTAGAATACACTGTAACATATTGAAATATACTGCAACATACTGAAATACACTGCTACATACTGAAATATACTGCAACACACTACAATATACTGCAACATGCTAAAATATACTGCAACATACTGAAATACCCTGCAAAATACTGAAATACACTGTAACATACTGAAGTATACTGCAACATACTGAAATACACTGCTACATACTGAAATATACTGCAACACACTGCGACATACTGCAACATACTAAAATACACTGTAACATATTGAAATACACTGCAACACATTGAAATATACTGCAATGTACCGAAATATATGGTAAACTACTGAAATATACTGTCACACATTGAAAAACACTGCAAAATACTGAAATATACTGCGACACATTGCAATATACTGTAACATACTGAAATATGCTGTATCACACTGAAATACACTGCAACTCACTGAAATATACTGCAACATACTGAAATACACTGTAACATATTGAAATATACTGCAACATACTGAAATACAGTGCTACATACTGAAATATACTGCAACATACTGCAACATAGTGAAATACACTGCAACATACTGCAAGATAGTGAAATACACTGTAACATACTGAAATACACCGCAAAATACTACAACATATTGAAATGCACTGTAACATATTGAAATACACTGCAACACATTGAAATATACTGCAACATACCTAATTATACGGTAATATACCAAAATATACTGTAACACATCGAAAAATACTGCAACATACTGAAATACACTGCAACACACCGAAAAACACTGAAAATACTGTAACACACTGAAATATACTGCAAAATACTGAAATATACTGCAAAATACTGAAATACACTGCTACATACTGAAATATACTGCAACACACCGCAACATACTGCAACATACTAAAGTATACTGCAACATACTGAAATACACTGCAAAATACTAAAATACACTATAACATACTGAAATATACTGCAACATACTGAAATACACTGCTATATACTGAAATACACTGCAACACACTACAACATACTGCAACATGCTAAAAGCTGCCACTTACTGAAATACACTGCTACATACTGAAATATACTGCAACACACAGCAACATACTGCAACATACTAAAATACACTGTAACATATTGGAATACACTGCAACACATTGAAATATACTGCAAAATACTGAAATACACTGCTACATACTGAAATATTTTGCAACACACTGCAACATACTGCAACATACTAAAGTATACTGCAACATACTGAAATATACTGCAACATACTGAAATACACTGTAACATATTGAAATATACTGCAACATACTGAAATACACTGTAACATACTGAAAAACACTGCAACATACTACAACATACCTAAATATACGGTGATATACCAAAATAAACTGTAACACATTTAAAAATACTGCAACATACTGAAATACACTGCAACACTCTGAAATACACTGCAAAATACTGTAACACACTGAAATATACTGCAACACACTGCAACATACTGCAACATACTAGAATACACTGTAACATATTGAAATATACTGCAACATACTGAAATACACTGCTATATACTGAAATATACTGCAACACACTACAATATACTGCAACATGCTATAATATACTGCAACATACTGAAATACCCTGCAAAATACTGAAATACACTGTAACATACTGAAGTATACTGCAACATACTGAAATACACTGCTACATACTGAAATATACTGCAACACACAGCAACATACTGCAACATACTAAAATACACTGTAACATATTGGAATACACTGCAACACACTGAAATATACTGCAAAATACTGAAATACACTGCTACATACTGAAATTTACTGCGACACACTGCAACATACTGCAACATACTAAAATGCACTGTAACATAGTGAAATAGACTGCAACACATTGAAATATACTGCAAAATACTGAAATACACTGCTATATACTGAAATACACTGCAACACACTACAACATACTGCAACATGCTAAAATATACTGCAACATACTGAAATACACTGCAAAATACTGAAATACACTGTAACATACTGAAGTATACTGCAACATACTGAAATACACTGCTACATACTGAAATATACTGCAACACACAGCAACATACTGCAACATACTAAAATACACTGTAACATATTGGAATACACTGCAACACATTGAAATATACTGCAAAATACTGAAACACACTGCTACATACTGAAATATACTGCGACACACCGCAACATACCGCAACGTACTAAAATACACTGTAACATATTGAAATAGACTGCAACACATTGAAATATACTGCAATGTACCGAAATATATGGTAAACTACTGAAATATACTGTCACACATTGAAAAACACTGCAACATACTGAAATATACTGCGACACATTGCAATATACTGTAACATACTGAAATATGCTGTATCACACTGAAATACACTGCAACTCACTGAAATATACTGCAACATACTGAAATACACTGTAACATATTGAAATATACTGCAACATACTGAAATACAGTGCTACATACTGAAATATACTGCAACATACTGCAACATAGTGAAATACACTGCAACATACTGCAAGATAGTGAAATACAATGTAACATACTGAAATACACCGCAAAATACTACAACATATTGAAATGCACTGTAACATATTGAAATACACTGCAACACATTGAAATATACTGCAACATACCTAATTATACGGTAATATACCAATATATACTGTAACACATCAAAAAATACTGCAACATACTGAAATACACTGCAACACACCGAAAAACACTGAAAATACTGTAACACGCTGAAATATACTGCAAAATACTGAAATATACTGCAAAATACTGAAATACACTGCTACATACTGAAATATACTGCAACACACCGCAACATACTGCAACATACTAAAGTATACTGCAACATACTGAAATACACTGCAAAATACTAAAATACACTATAACATACTGAAATATACTGCAACATACTGAAATACACTGCTATATACTGAAATACACTGCAACACACTACAACATACTGCAACATGCTAAAAGCTGCAACTTACTGAAATACACTGCTACATACTGAAATATACTGCAACACACAGCAACATACTGCAACATACTAAAATACACTGTAACATATTGGAATACACTGCAACACATTGAAATATACTGCAAATACTGAAATACACTGCTACATACTGAAATATTTTGCAACACACTGCAACATACTGCAACATACTAAAGTATACTGCAACATACTGAAATACACTGCAGAATACTGAAATACACTGTAACATACTGAAATATAATGCAAAATACTGAAATACATTGCTACATACTGAAATATACTGCAACACACTGCGACATACTGCAACATACTAAAATACACTGTAACATATTGAAATACACTGCAACACATTGAAATATACTGCAATGTACCGAAATATATGGTAAACTACTGAAATATACTGTCACACATTCAAAAATACTGCAACATACTGAAATATACTGCGACACATTGCAATATACTGTAACGTACTGAAATATGCTGTAGCACATTGAAATACACTGCAACTCACTGAAATATACTGCAACATACTGAAATACACTGTAACATATTGAAATATACTGCAACATACTGAAATACACTGTAACATACTGAAAAACACTGCAACATACTACAACATATTGAAATACACTGCAACACATTGAAATATACTGCAAAATACCTAAATATACGGTGATATACCAAAATAAACTGTAACACATTTAAAAATACTGCAACACACTGAAATACACTGCAACACTCTGAAATACACTGCAAAATACTGTAACACACTGAAATATACTGCAACACACTGCAACATACTGCAACATACTAGAATACACTGTAACATATTGAAATATACTGCAAAATACTGAAATACACTGCTACATACTGAAATATACTGCAACACACTACAATATACTGCAACATGCTAAAATATACTGCAACATACTGAAATACCCTGCAAAATACTGAAATACACTGTAACATACTGAAGTATACTGCAACATACTGAAATACACTGCTACATACTGAAATATACTGCAACACACTGCGACATACTGCAACATACTAAAATACACTGTAACATATTGAAATACACTGCAACACATTGAAATATACTGCAATGTACCGAAATATATGGTAAACTAATGAAATATACTGTCACACATTGAAAAACACTGCAAAATACTGAAATATACTGCGACACATTGCAATATACTGTAACATACTGAAATATGCTGTATCACACTGAAATACACTGCAACTCACTGAAATATACTGCAACATACTGAAATACACTGTAACATATTGAAATATACTGCAACATACTGAAATACAGTGCTACATACTGAAATATACTGCAACATACTGCAACATAGTGAAATACACTGCAACATACTGCAAGATAGTGAAATACACTGTAACATACTGAAATACACCGCAAAATACTACAACATATTGAAATGCACTGTAACATATTGAAATACACTGCAACACATTGAAATATACTGCAACATACCTAATTATACGGTAATATACCAAAATATACTGTAACACATCGAAAAAAACTGCAACATACTGAAATACACTGCAACACACCGAAAAACACTGAAAATACTGTAACACACTGAAATATACTGCAAAATACTGAAATATACTGCAAAATACTGAAATACACTGCTACATACTGAAATATACTGCAACACACCGCAACATACTGCAACATACTAAAGTATACTGCAACATACTGAAATACACTGCAAAATACTAAAATACACTATAACATACTGAAATATACTGCAACATACTGAAATACACTGCTATATACTGAAATACACTGCAACACACTACAACATACTGCAACATGCTAAAAGCTGCCACTTACTGAAATACACTGCTACATACTGAAATATACTGCAACACACAGCAACATACTGCAACATACTAAAATACACTGTAACATATTGGAATACACTGCAACACATTGAAATATACTGCAAAATACTGAAATACACTGCTACATACTGAAATATTTTGCAACACACTGCAACATACTGCAACATACTAAAGTATACTGCAACATACTGAAATATACTGCAACATACTGAAATACACTGTAACATATTGAAATATACTGCAACATACTGAAATACACTGTAACATACTGAAAAACACTGCAACATACTACAACATATTGAAATACACTGCAACACATTGAAATATACTGCAAAATACTGAAATACACTGCTACATACTGAAATATTTTGCAACACACTGCAACATACTGCAACATACTAAAGTATACTGCAACATACTGAAATATACTGCAACATACTGAAATACACTGTAACATACTGAAAAACACTGCAACATACTACAACATACCTAAATATACGGTGATATACCAAAATAAACTGTAACACATTTAAAAATACTGCAACATACTGAAATACACTGCAACACTCTGAAATACACTGCAAAATACTGTAACACACTGAAATATACTGCAACACACTGCAACATACTGCAACATACTAGAATACACTGTAACATATTGAAATATACTGCAACATACTGAAATACACTGCTATATACTGAAATATACTGCAACACACTACAATATACTGCAACATGCTATAATATACTGCAACATACTGAAATACCCTGCAAAATACTGAAATACACTGTAACATACTGAAGTATACTGCAACATACTGAAATACACTGCTACATACTGAAATATACTGCAACACACAGCAACATACTGCAACATACTAAAATACACTGTAACATATTGGAATACACTGCAACACACTGAAATATACTGCAAAATACTGAAATACACTGCTACATACTGAAATTTACTGCGACACACTGCAACATACTGCAACATACTAAAATGCACTGTAACATAGTGAAATAGACTGCAACACATTGAAATATACTGCAAAATACTGAAATACACTGCTATATACTGAAATACACTGCAACACACTACAACATACTGCAACATGCTAAAATATACTGCAACATACTGAAATACACTGCAAAATACTGAAATACACTGTAACATACTGAAGTATACTGCAACATACTGAAATACACTGCTACATACTGAAATATACTGCAACACACAGCAACATACTGCAACATACTAAAATACACTGTAACATATTGGAATACACTGCAACACATTGAAATATACTGCAAAATACTGAAACACACTGCTACATACTGAAATATACTGCGACACACCGCAACATACCGCAACGTACTAAAATACACTGTAACATATTGAAATAGACTGCAACACATTGAAATATACTGCAATGTACCGAAATATATGGTAAAGTACTGAAATATACTGTCACACATTGAAAAACACTGCAACATACTGAAATATACTGCGACACATTGCAATATACTGTAACATACTGAAATATGCTGTATCACACTGAAATACACTGCAACTCACTGAAATATACTGCAACATACTGAAATACACTGTAACATATTGAAATATACTGCAACATACTGAAATACAGTGCTACATACTGAAATATACTGCAACATACTGCAACATAGTGAAATACACTGCAACATACTGCAAGATAGTGAAATACACTGTAACATACTGAAATACACAGCAAAATACTACAACATATTGAAATGCACTGTAACATATTGAAATACACTGCAACACATTGAAATATACTGCAACATACCTAATTATACGTAATATACCAAAATATACTGTAACACATCAAAAAATACTGCAACATACTGAAATACACTGCAACACACCGAAAAACACTGAAAATACTGTAACACACTGAAATATACTGCAAAATACTGAAATATACTGCAAAATACTGAAATACACTGCTACATACTGAAATATACTGCAACACACCGCAACATACTGCAACATACTAAAGTATACTGCAACATACTGAAATACACTGCAAAATACTAAAATACACTATAACATACTGAAATATACTGCAACATACTGAAATACACTGCTATATACTGAAATACACTGCAACACACTACAACATACTGCAACATGCTAAAAGCTGCAACTTACTGAAATACACTGCTACATACTGAAATATACTGCAACACACAGCAACATACTGCAACATACTAAAATACACTGTAACATATTGGAATACACTGCAACACATTGAAATATACTGCAAATACTGAAATACACTGCTACATACTGAAATATTTTGCAACACACTGCAACATACTGCAACATACTAAAGTATACTGCAACATACTGAAATACACTGCAGAATACTGAAATACACTGTAACATACTGAAATATAATGCAAAATACTGAAATACATTGCTACATACTGAAATATACTGCAACACACTGCGACATACTGCAACATACTAAAATACACTGTAACATATTGAAATACACTGCAACACATTGAAATATACTGCAATGTACCGAAATATATGGTAAACTACTGAAATATACTGTCACACATTCAAAAATACTGCAACATACTGAAATATACTGCGACACATTGCAATATACTGTAACGTACTGAAATATGCTGTAGCACATTGAAATACACTGCAACTCACTGAAATATACTGCAACATACTGAAATACACTGTAACATATTGAAATATACTGCAACATACTGAAATACACTGTAACATACTGAAAAACACTGCAACATACTACAACATATTGAAATACACTGCAACACATTGAAATATACTGCAAAATACCTAAATATACGGTGATATACCAAAATAAACTGTAACACATTTAAAAATACTGCAACACACTGAAATACACTGCAACACTCTGAAATACACTGCAAAATACTGTAACACACTGAAATATGCTGCAACACACTGCAACATACTGCAACATACTAGAATACACTGTAACATATTGAAATATACTGCAAAATACTGAAATACACTGCTACATACTGAAATATACTGCAACACACTACAATATACTGCAACATGCTAAAATATACTGCAACATACTGAAATACCCTGCAAAATACTGAAATACACTGTAACATACTGAAGTATACTGCAACATACTGAAATACACTGCTACATACTGAAATATACTGCAACACACTGCGACATACTGCAACATACTAAAATACACTGTAACATATTGAAATACACTGCAACACATTGAAATATACTGCAATGTACCGAAATATATGGTAAACTACTGAAATATACTGTCACACATTGAAAAACACTGCAAAATACTGAAATATACTGCGACACATTGCAATATACTGTAACATACTGAAATATGCTGTATCACACTGAAATACACTGCAACTCACTGAAATATACTGCAACATACTGAAATACACTGTAACATATTGAAATATACTGCAACATACTGAAATACAGTGCTACATACTGAAATATACTGCAACATACTGCAACATAGTGAAATACACTGCAACATACTGCAAGATAGTGAAATACACTGTAACATACTGAAATACACCGCAAAATACTACAACATATTGAAATGCACTGTAACATATTGAAATACACTGCAACACATTGAAATATACTGCAACATACCTAATTATACGGTAATATACCAAAATATACTGTAACACATCGAAAAATACTGCAACATACTGAAATACACTGCAACACACCGAAAAACACTGAAAATACTGTAACACACTGAAATATACTGCAAAATACTGAAATATACTGCAAAATACTGAAATACACTGCTACATACTGAAATATACTGCAACACACCGCAACATACTGCAACATACTAAAGTATACTGCAACATACTGAAATACACTGCAAAATACTAAAATACACTATAACATACTGAAATATACTGCAACATACTGAAATACACTGCTATATACTGAAATACACTGCAACACACTACAACATACTGCAACATGCTAAAAGCTGCCACTTACTGAAATACACTGCTACATACTGAAATATACTGCAACACACAGCAACATACTGCAACATACTAAAATACACTGTAACATATTGGAATACACTGCAACACATTGAAATATACTGCAAAATACTGAAATACACTGCTACATACTGAAATATTTTGCAACACACTGCAACATACTGCAACATACTAAAGTATACTGCAACATACTGAAATATACTGCAACATACTGAAATACACTGTAACATATTGAATGATACTGCAACATACTGAAATACACTGTAACATACTGAAAAACACTGCAACATACTACAACATATTGAAATACACTGCAACACATTGAAATATACTGCAACATACCTAAATATACGGTGATATACCAAAATAAACTGTAAAACATTTAAAAATACTGCAACATACTGAAATACACTGCAACACTCTGAAATACTCTGCAAAATACTGTAACACACTGAAATATACTGCAACACACTGCAACATACTGCAACATACTAGAATACACTGTAACATATTGAAATATACTGCAACATACTGAAATACACTGCTATATACTGAAATATACTGCAACACACTACAATATACTGCAACATGCTATAATATACTGCAACATACTGAAATACCCTGCAAAATACTGAAATACACTGTAACATACTGAAGTATACTGCAACATACTGAAATACACTGCTACATACTGAAATATACTGCAACACACAGCAACATACTGCAACATACTAAAATACACTGTAACATATTGGAATACACTGCAACACACTGAAATATACTGCAAAATACTGAAATACACTGCTACATACTGAAATTTACTGCGACACACTGCAACATACTGCAACATACTAAAATGCACTGTAACATAGTGAAATAGACTGCAACACATTGAAATATACTGCAAAATACTGAAATACACTGCTATATACTGAAATACACTGCAACACACTACAACATACTGCAACATGCTAAAATATACTGCAACATACTGAAATACACTGCAAAATACTGAAATACACTGTAACATACTGAAGTATACTGCAACATACTGAAATACACTGCTACATACTGAAATATACTGCAACACACAGCAACATACTGCAACATACTAAAATACACTGTAACATATTGGAATACACTGCAACACATTGAAATATACTGCAAAATACTGAAATACACTGCTACATACTGAAATATACTGCGACACACCGCAACATACCGCAACGTACTAAAATACACTGTAACATATTGAAATAGACTGCAACACATTGAAATATACTGCAAAATACTGAAATACACTGCTACATACTGAAATATACTGCAACACACTGCAACATACTGCAACATACTAAAATATACTGCAACATACTGAAATACACTGTAACATACTGAAATATACTGCAAAATACTGAAATACACTGCTACATACTGAAATATACTGCAACACACTGCGACATACTGCAACATACTAAAATACACTGTAACATATTGAAATACACTGCAACACATTGAAATATACTGCAATGTACCGAAATATATGGTAAACTACTGAAATATACTGTCACACATTGAAAATCACTGCAACATACTGAAATATACTGCGACACATTGCAATATACTGTAACATACTAAAATATGCTGTAGCACACTGAAATACACTGCAACTCACTGAAATATACTGCAACATACTGAAATACACTGTAACATATTGAAATATACTGCAACATACTGCAACATACTGCAACATACTAAAATATACTGCAACATACTGAAATACACTGCAGAATACTGAAATACACTGTAACATACTGAAATATACTGCAAAATACTGAAATACACTGCTACATACTGAAATATACTGCAACACACTGCGACATACTGCAACATACTAAAATACACTGTAACATATTGAAATACACTGCAACACATTGAAATATACTGCAATGTACCGAAATATATGGTAAACTACTGAAATATACTGTCACACATTGAAAAACACTGCAACATACTGAAATATACTGCGACACATTGCAATATACTGTAACATACTGAAATATGCTGTATCACACTGAAATACACTGCAACTCACTGAAATATACTGCAACATACTGAAATACACTGTAACATATTGAAATATACTGCAACATACTGAAATACAGTGCTACATACTGAAATATACTGCAACATACTGCAACATAGTGAAATACACTGCAACATACTGCAAGATAGTGAAATACACTGTAACATACTGAAATACACCGCAAAATACTACAACATATTGAAATGCACTGTAACATATTGAAATACACTGCAACACATTGAAATATACTGCAACATACCTAATTATACGGTAATATACCAAAATATACTGTAACACATCGAAAAATACTGCAACATACTGAAATACACTGCAACACACCGAAAAACACTGAAAATACTGTAACACACTGAAATATACTGCAAAATACTGAAATATACTGCAAAATACTGAAATACACTGCTACATACTGAAATATACTGCAACACACCGCAACATACTGCAACATACTAAAGTATACTGCAACATACTGAAATACACTGCAAAATACTAAAATACACTATAACATACTGAAATATACTGCAACATACTGAAATACACTGCTATATACTGAAATACACTGCAACACACTACAACATACTGCAACATGCTAAAAGCTGCAACTTACTGAAATACACTGCTACATACTGAAATATACTGCAACACACAGCAACATACTGCAACATACTAAAATACACTGTAACATATTGGAATACACTGCAACACATTGAAATATACTGCAAATACTGAAATACACTGCTACATACTGAAATATTTTGCAACACACTGCAACATACTGCAACATACTAAAGTATACTGCAACATACTGAAATACACTGCAGAATACTGAAATACACTGTAACATACTGAAATATAATGCAAAATACTGAAATACATCGCTACATACTGAAATATACTGCAACACACTGCGACATACTGCAACATACTAAAATACACTGTAACATATTGAAATACACTGCAACACATTGAAATATACTGCAATGTACCGAAATATATGGTAAACTACTGATATATACTGTCACACATTTAAAAATACTGCAACATACTGAAATATACTGCGACACATTGCAATATACTGTAACGTACTGAAATATGCTGTAGCACATTGAAATACACTGCAACTCACTGAAATATACTGCAACATACTGAAATACACTGTAACATATTGAAATATACTGCAACATACTGAAATACACTGTAACATACTGAAAAACACTGCAACATACTACAACATATTGAAATACACTGCAACACATTGAAATATACTGCAAAATACCTAAATATACGGTGATATACCAAAATAAACTGTAACACATTTAAAAATACTGCAACACACTGAAATACACTGCAACACTCTGAAATACACTGCAAAATACTGTAACACACTGAAATATACTGCAACACACTGCAACATACTGCAACATACTAGAATACACTGTAACATATTGAAATATACTGCAACATACTGAAATACACTGCTATATACTGAAATATACTGCAACACACTACAATATACTGCAACATGCTAAAATATACTGCAACATACTGAAATACCCTGCAACATACTGAAATACACTGTAACATACTGAAGTATACTGCAACATACTGAAATACACTGCTACATACTGAAATATACTGCAACACACTGCGACATACTGCAACATACTAAAATACACTGTAACATATTGAAATACACTGCAACACATTGAAATATACTGCAATGTACCGAAATATATGGTAAACTACTGAAATATACTGTCACACATTGAAAAACACTGCAAAATACTGAAATATACTGCGACACATTGCAATATACTGTAACATACTGAAATATGCTGTATCACACTGAAATACACTGCAACTCACTGAAATATACTGCAACATACTGAAATACACTGTAACATATTGAAATATACTGCAACATACTGAAATACAGTGCTACATACTGAAATATACTGCAACATACTGCAACATAGTGAAATACACTGCAACATACTGCAAGATAGTGAAATACACTGTAACATACTGAAATACACCGCAAAATACTACAACATATTGAAATGCACTGTAACATATTGAAATACACTGCAACACATTGAAATATACTGCAACATACCTAATTATACGGTAATATACCAAAATATACTGTAACACATCGAAAAATACTGCAACATACTGAAATACACTGCAACACACCGAAAAACACTGAAAATACTATAACACACTGAAATATACTGCAAAATACTGAAATATACTGCAAAATACTGAAATACACTGCTACATACTGAAATATACTGCAACACACCGCAACATACTGCAACATACTAAAGTATACTGCAACATACTGAAATACACTGCAAAATATTAAAATACACTGCAACACACTACAACATACTGCAACATGCTAAAAGCTGCCACTTACTGAAATACACTGCTACATACTGAAATATACTGCAACACACAGCAACATACTGCAACATACTAAAATACACTGTAACATATTGGAATACACTGCAACACATTGAAATATACTGCAAAATACTGAAAAACACTGCTACATACTGAAATATTTTGCAACACACTGCAACATACTGCAACATACTAAAGTATACTGCAACATACTGAAATACACTGCAGAATACTGAAATACACTGTAACATACTGAAATATAATGCAAAATACTGAAATACATTGCTACATACTGAAATATACTGCAACACACTGCGACATACTGCAACATACTAAAATACACTGTAACATATTGAAATACACTGCAACACATTGAAATATACTGCAATGTACCGAAATATATGGTAAACTACTGAAATATACTGTCACACATTTAAAAATACTGCAACATACTGAAATATACTGCGACACATTGCAATATACTGTAACGTACTGAAATATGCTGTAGCACATTGAAATACACTGCAACTCACTGAAATATACTGCAACATATTGAAATACACTGTAACATATTGAAATATACTGCAACATACTGAAATACACTGTAACATACTGAAAAACACTGCAACATACTACAACATATTGAAAAGCACTGCAACACATTGAAATATACTGCAACATACCTAAATATACGGTGATATACCAAAATAAACTGTAACACATTTAAAAATACTGCAACATACTGAAATACACTGCAACACTCTGAAATACACTGCAAAATACTGTAACACACTGAAATATACTGCAACACACTGCAACATACTGCAACATACTAGAATACACTGTAACATATTGAAATATACTGCAACATACTGAAATACACTGCTATATACTGAAATATACTGCAACACACTACAATATACTGCAACATGCCATAATATACTGCAACATACTGAAATACCCTGCAAAATACTGAAATACACTGTAACATACTGAAGTATACTGCAACATACTGAAATACACTGCTACATACTGAAATATACTGCAACACACAACAACATACTGCAACATACTAAAATACACTGTAACATATTGGAATACACTGCAACACACTGAAATATACTGCAAAATACTGAAATACACTGCTACATACTGAAATTTACTGCGACACACTGCAACATACTGCAACATACTAAAATGCACTGTAACATAGTGAAATAGACTGCAACACATTGAAATATACTGCAAAATACTGAAATACACTGCTATATACTGAAATACACTGCAACACACTACAACATACTGCAACATGCTAAAATATACTGCAACATACTGAAATACACTGCAAAATACTGAAATACACTGTAACATACTGAAGTATACTGCAACATACTGAAATACACTGCTACATACTGAAATATACTGCAACACACAGCAACATACTGCAACATACTAAAATACACTGTAACATATTGGAATACACTGCAACACATTGAAATATACTGCAAAATACTGAAATACACTGCTACATACTGAAATATACTGCGACACACCGCAACATACCGCAACGTACTAAACTACACTGTAACATATTGAAATAGACTGCAACACATTGAAATAAACTGCAAAATACTGAAATACACTGCTACATACTGAAATACACTGCAACACACTGCAACATACTGCAACATACTAAAATATACTGCAACATACTGAAATACACTGCAGAATACTGAAATACACTGTAACATACTGAAATATACTGCAAAATACTGAAATACACTGCTACATACTGAAATATACTGCAACACACTGCGACATACTGCAACATACTAAAATACACTGTAACATATTGAAATACACTGCAACACATTGAAATATACTGCAATGTACCGAAATATATGGTAAACTACTGAAATATACTGTCACACATTGAAAAACACTGCAACATACTGAAATATACTGCGACACATTGCAATATACTGTAACATACTAAAATATGCTGTAGCACACTGAAATACACTGCAACTCACTGAAATATACTGCAACATACTGAAATACACTGTAACATATTGAAATATACTGCAACATACTGAAATACAGTGCTACATACTGAAATATACTGCAACATACTGCAACATAGTGAAATACACTGCAACATACTGCAAGATAGTGAAATACACTGTAGCATACTGAAATACACCGCAAAATACTACAACATATTGAAATGCACTGTAACATGTTGAAATACACTGCAACACATTGAAATATACTGCAACATACCTGAATATACAGTAATATACCAAAATATACTGTAACACATTGAAAAACACTGCAACATACTGAAATACACTGGAACACACCGAAAAACACTGAAAATACTGTAACACACTGAAATATACTGCAAAATACTGAAATATACTGCAAAATACTGAAATACACTGCTACATACTGAAATATACTGCAACACACCGCAACATACTGCAACATACTAAAGTATACTGCAACATACTGAAATACACTGCAAAATACTGAAATACACTATAACATACTGAAATATACTGCAACATACTGAAATATACTGCTACATACTGAAATATACTGCAACACACTGCAACATACTGCAACATACTAGAATACACTGTAACATAATGAAATACACTGCAACACATTGAAATATACTGCAAAATACTGAAATACACTGCTATATACTGAAATACACTGCAACACACTACAACATACTGCAACATGCTAAAAGCTGCAACATATTGAAATACACTGCCACATACTGAAATATACTGCAACACACAGCAACATACTGCAACATACTAAAATATACTGCAACATACTGAAATATACTGCATCATACTGAAATATACTGCTACATACTGAAATGTACTGCAACACACTGCAACATACTGCAACATACTAGAATACACTGTAACATAATGAAATACACTGCAACATATTGAAATACACTGCAACACATTGAAATATACTGCATTATACCTAAATATACGGTGATATACCAAAATATACTGTAACACATTCAAAAATACTGCAACATACTGAAAGACACTGCAACACACTGAAATGCACTGCAAAATACTGTAACACACTGAAATATACTGCAACACACTGCAACATACTGCAACATACTAAAATATACTGCAACATACTGAAATACACTGCAAAATATTCAAATACACTGTAACATATTGAAATACACTGCAACACATTGAAATATACTGCAATGTACCGAAATATATGGTAAACTACTGAAATATACTGTCACACATTGAAAAACACTGCAACATACTGAAATATACTGCGACACATTGCAATATACTGTAACATACTGAAATATGCTGTAGCACACTGAAATACACTGCAACTCACTGAAATATACTGCAACATACTGAAATACACTATAACATATTGAAATATACTGCAACATACTGAAATACAGTGCTACATACTGAAATATACTGCAACATACTGCAACATAGTGAAATTCACTGTAACATACTGAAAAACACTGCAACATACTACAACATATTGAAATACACTGCAACACATTGAAATATGCTGCAACATATCTAAATATACGGTGATATACCAAAATAAACTGTAACACATTTAAAAATACTGCAACATACTGAAATACACTGCAACACTCTGAAATACACTGCAAAATACTGTAACACACTGAAATAGACTGCAACACACTGCAACATACTGCAACATACTAGAATACACTGTAACATATTGAAATATACTGCAACATACTGAAATACACTGCTACATACTGAAATTTACTGCGACACACAGCAACATACTGCAACATACTAAAATGCACTGTAACATATTGGAATACACTGCAACACATTGAAATATACTGCAAAATACTGAAATACACTGCTACATACTGAAATTTACTGCGACACACTGCAACATACTGCAACATACTAAAATGCACTGTAACATAGTGAAATAGAATGCAACACATTGAAATATACTGCAAAATACTGAAATACACTGCTATATACTGAAATACACTGCAACACACTACAACATACTGCAACATGCTGAAATATACTGCAACATACTGAAATACACTGCAAAATACTGAAATACACTGTAACATACTGAAGTATACTGCAACACACTGAAATACACTGCTACATACTGAATTATACTGCAACACACAGCAACATACTGCAACATACTAAAATACACTGTAACATATTGGAATACACTGTAACATATTCAAATATACTGCAACATCCTGCAACATACTGAAATACACTGCAAAATACTACAACATATTGAAATACACTGCAACACATTGAAATATACTGCAACATACCTTAATATACGGTAATATACTGAAATATACTCCAACATACTGAAATACACTGCTACATACTGAAATATACTGCAACACACTTCAACATACTGCAATATAATAAAATATACTGCAAAATACTGAAATACACTGTAACATATTGAAATATACTGCAACATACTGAAATACAGTGCTACATACTGAAATATACTGCAACATACTGCAACATAGTGAAATACACTGCAACATACTGCAAGATAGTGAAATACACTGTAACATACTGAAATACACCGCAAAATACTACAACATATTGAAATGCACTGTAACATATTGAAATACACTGCAACACATTGAAATATACTGCAACATACCTAATTATACGGTAATATACCAAAATATACTGTAACACATCGAAAAATACTGCAACATACTGAAATACACTGCAACACACCGAAAAACACTGAAAATACTGTAACACACTGAAATATACTGCAAAATACTGAAATATACTGCAAAATACTGAAATACACTGCTACATACTGAAATATACTGCAACACACCGCAACATACTGCAACATACTAAAGTATACTGCAACATACTGAAATACACTGCAAAATACTAAAATACACTATAACATACTGAAATATACTGCAACATACTGAAATACACTGCTATATACTGAAATACACTGCAACACACTACAACATACTGCAACATGCTAAAAGCTGCAACTTACTGAAATACACTGCTACATACTGAAATATACTGCAACACACAGCAACATACTGCAACATACTAAAATACACTGTAACATATTGGAATACACTGCAACACATTGAAATATACTGCAAATACTGAAATACACTGCTACATACTGAAATATTTTGCAACACACTGCAACATACTGCAACATACTAAAGTATACTGCAACATACTGAAATACACTGCAGAATACTGAAATACACTGTAACATACTGAAATATAATGCAAAATACTGAAATACATCGCTACATACTGAAATATACTGCAACACACTGCGACATACTGCAACATACTAAAATACACTGTAACATATTGAAATACACTGCAACACATTGAAATATACTGCAATGTACCGAAATATATGGTAAACTACTGATATATACTGTCACACATTTAAAAATACTGCAACATACTGAAATATACTGCGACACATTGCAATATACTGTAACGTACTGAAATATGCTGTAGCACATTGAAATACACTGCAACTCACTGAAATATACTGCAACATACTGAAATACACTGTAACATATTGAAATATACTGCAACATACTGAAATACACTGTAACATACTGAAAAACACTGCAACATACTACAACATATTGAAATACACTGCAACACATTGAAATATACTGCAAAATACCTAAATATACGGTGATATACCAAAATAAACTGTAACACATTTAAAAATACTGCAACACACTGAAATACACTGCAACACTCTGAAATACACTGCAAAATACTGTAACACACTGAAATATACTGCAACACACTGCAACATACTGCAACATACTAGAATACACTGTAACATATTGAAATATACTGCAACATACTGAAATACACTGCTATATACTGAAATATACTGCAACACACTACAATATACTGCAACATGCTAAAATATACTGCAACATACTGAAATACCCTGCAACATACTGAAATACACTGTAACATACTGAAGTATACTGCAACATACTGAAATACACTGCTACATACTGAAATATACTGCAACACACTGCGACATACTGCAACATACTAAAATACACTGTAACATATTGAAATACACTGCAACACATTGAAATATACTGCAATGTACCGAAATATATGGTAAACTACTGAAATATACTGTCACACATTGAAAAACACTGCAAAATACTGAAATATACTGCGACACATTGCAATATACTGTAACATACTGAAATATGCTGTATCACACTGAAATACACTGCAACTCACTGAAATATACTGCAACATACTGAAATACACTGTAACATATTGAAATATACTGCAACATACTGAAATACAGTGCTACATACTGAAATATACTGCAACATACTGCAACATAGTGAAATACACTGCAACATACTGCAAGATAGTGAAATACACTGTAACATACTGAAATACACCGCAAAATACTACAACATATTGAAATGCACTGTAACATATTGAAATACACTGCAACACATTGAAATATACTGCAACATACCTAATTATACGGTAATATACCAAAATATACTGTAACACATCGAAAAATACTGCAACATACTGAAATACACTGCAACACACCGAAAAACACTGAAAATACTATAACACACTGAAATATACTGCAAAATACTGAAATATACTGCAAAATACTGAAATACACTGCTACATACTGAAATATACTGCAACACACCGCAACATACTGCAACATACTAAAGTATACTGCAACATACTGAAATACACTGCAAAATATTAAAATACACTGCAACACACTACAACATACTGCAACATGCTAAAAGCTGCCACTTACTGAAATACACTGCTACATACTGAAATATACTGCAACACACAGCAACATACTGCAACATACTAAAATACACTGTAACATATTGGAATACACTGCAACACATTGAAATATACTGCAAAATACTGAAAAACACTGCTACATACTGAAATATTTTGCAACACACTGCAACATACTGCAACATACTAAAGTATACTGCAACATACTGAAATACACTGCAGAATACTGAAATACACTGTAACATACTGAAATATAATGCAAAATACTGAAATACATTGCTACATACTGAAATATACTGCAACACACTGCGACATACTGCAACATACTAAAATACACTGTAACATATTGAAATACACTGCAACACATTGAAATATACTGCAATGTACCGAAATATATGGTAAACTACTGAAATATACTGTCACACATTTAAAAATACTGCAACATACTGAAATATACTGCGACACATTGCAATATACTGTAACGTACTGAAATATGCTGTAGCACATTGAAATACACTGCAACTCACTGAAATATACTGCAACATATTGAAATACACTGTAACATATTGAAATATACTGCAACATACTGAAATACACTGTAACATACTGAAAAACACTGCAACATACTACAACATATTGAAAAGCACTGCAACACATTGAAATATACTGCAACATACCTAAATATACGGTGATATACCAAAATAAACTGTAACACATTTAAAAATACTGCAACATACTGAAATACACTGCAACACTCTGAAATACACTGCAAAATACTGTAACACACTGAAATATACTGCAACACACTGCAACATACTGCAACATACTAGAATACACTGTAACATATTGAAATATACTGCAACATACTGAAATACACTGCTATATACTGAAATATACTGCAACACACTACAATATACTGCAACATGCCATAATATACTGCAACATACTGAAATACCCTGCAAAATACTGAAATACACTGTAACATACTGAAGTATACTGCAACATACTGAAATACACTGCTACATACTGAAATATACTGCAACACACAACAACATACTGCAACATACTAAAATACACTGTAACATATTGGAATACACTGCAACACACTGAAATATACTGCAAAATACTGAAATACACTGCTACATACTGAAATTTACTGCGACACACTGCAACATACTGCAACATACTAAAATGCACTGTAACATAGTGAAATAGACTGCAACACATTGAAATATACTGCAAAATACTGAAATACACTGCTATATACTGAAATACACTGCAACACACTACAACATACTGCAACATGCTAAAATATACTGCAACATACTGAAATACACTGCAAAATACTGAAATACACTGTAACATACTGAAGTATACTGCAACATACTGAAATACACTGCTACATACTGAAATATACTGCAACACACAGCAACATACTGCAACATACTAAAATACACTGTAACATATTGGAATACACTGCAACACATTGAAATATACTGCAAAATACTGAAATACACTGCTACATACTGAAATATACTGCGACACACCGCAACATACCGCAACGTACTAAACTACACTGTAACATATTGAAATAGACTGCAACACATTGAAATAAACTGCAAAATACTGAAATACACTGCTACATACTGAAATACACTGCAACACACTGCAACATACTGCAACATACTAAAATATACTGCAACATACTGAAATACACTGCAGAATACTGAAATACACTGTAACATACTGAAATATACTGCAAAATACTGAAATACACTGCTACATACTGAAATATACTGCAACACACTGCGACATACTGCAACATACTAAAATACACTGTAACATATTGAAATACACTGCAACACATTGAAATATACTGCAATGTACCGAAATATATGGTAAACTACTGAAATATACTGTCACACATTGAAAAACACTGCAACATACTGAAATATACTGCGACACATTGCAATATACTGTAACATACTAAAATATGCTGTAGCACACTGAAATACACTGCAACTCACTGAAATATACTGCAACATACTGAAATACACTGTAACATATTGAAATATACTGCAACATACTGAAATACAGTGCTACATACTGAAATATACTGCAACATACTGCAACATAGTGAAATACACTGCAACATACTGCAAGATAGTGAAATACACTGTAGCATACTGAAATACACCGCAAAATACTACAACATATTGAAATGCACTGTAACATGTTGAAATACACTGCAACACATTGAAATATACTGCAACATACCTGAATATACAGTAATATACCAAAATATACTGTAACACATTGAAAAACACTGCAACATACTGAAATACACTGGAACACACCGAAAAACACTGAAAATACTGTAACACACTGAAATATACTGCAAAATACTGAAATATACTGCAAAATACTGAAATACACTGCTACATACTGAAATATACTGCAACACACCGCAACATACTGCAACATACTAAAGTATACTGCAACATACTGAAATACACTGCAAAATACTGAAATACACTATAACATACTGAAATATACTGCAACATACTGAAATATACTGCTACATACTGAAATATACTGCAACACACTGCAACATACTGCAACATACTAGAATACACTGTAACATAATGAAATACACTGCAACACATTGAAATATACTGCAAAATACTGAAATACACTGCTATATACTGAAATACACTGCAACACACTACAACATACTGCAACATGCTAAAAGCTGCAACATATTGAAATACACTGCCACATACTGAAATATACTGCAACACACAGCAACATACTGCAACATACTAAAATATACTGCAACATACTGAAATATACTGCATCATACTGAAATATACTGCTACATACTGAAATGTACTGCAACACACTGCAACATACTGCAACATACTAGAATACACTGTAACATAATGAAATACACTGCAACATATTGAAATACACTGCAACACATTGAAATATACTGCATTATACCTAAATATACGGTGATATACCAAAATATACTGTAACACATTCAAAAATACTGCAACATACTGAAAGACACTGCAACACACTGAAATGCACTGCAAAATACTGTAACACACTGAAATATACTGCAACACACTGCAACATACTGCAACATACTAAAATATACTGCAACATACTGAAATACACTGCAAAATATTCAAATACACTGTAACATATTGAAATACACTGCAACACATTGAAATATACTGCAATGTACCGAAATATATGGTAAACTACTGAAATATACTGTCACACATTGAAAAACACTGCAACATACTGAAATATACTGCGACACATTGCAATATACTGTAACATACTGAAATATGCTGTAGCACACTGAAATACACTGCAACTCACTGAAATATACTGCAACATACTGAAATACACTATAACATATTGAAATATACTGCAACATACTGAAATACAGTGCTACATACTGAAATATACTGCAACATACTGCAACATAGTGAAATTCACTGTAACATACTGAAAAACACTGCAACATACTACAACATATTGAAATACACTGCAACACATTGAAATATGCTGCAACATATCTAAATATACGGTGATATACCAAAATAAACTGTAACACATTTAAAAATACTGCAACATACTGAAATACACTGCAACACTCTGAAATACACTGCAAAATACTGTAACACACTGAAATAGACTGCAACACACTGCAACATACTGCAACATACTAGAATACACTGTAACATATTGAAATATACTGCAACATACTGAAATACACTGCTACATACTGAAATTTACTGCGACACACAGCAACATACTGCAACATACTAAAATGCACTGTAACATATTGGAATACACTGCAACACATTGAAATATACTGCAAAATACTGAAATACACTGCTACATACTGAAATTTACTGCGACACACTGCAACATACTGCAACATACTAAAATGCACTGTAACATAGTGAAATAGAATGCAACACATTGAAATATACTGCAAAATACTGAAATACACTGCTATATACTGAAATACACTGCAACACACTACAACATACTGCAACATGCTGAAATATACTGCAACATACTGAAATACACTGCAAAATACTGAAATACACTGTAACATACTGAAGTATACTGCAACACACTGAAATACACTGCTACATACTGAATTATACTGCAACACACAGCAACATACTGCAACATACTAAAATACACTGTAACATATTGGAATACACTGTAACATATTCAAATATACTGCAACATCCTGCAACATACTGAAATACACTGCAAAATACTACAACATATTGAAATACACTGCAACACATTGAAATATACTGCAACATACCTTAATATACGGTAATATACTGAAATATACTCCAACATACTGAAATACACTGCTACATACTGAAATATACTGCAACACACTTCAACATACTGCAATATAATAAAATATACTGCAAAATACTGAAATACACTGCAACATACTGAAATACACTGCAAAATACTGAAATACACTGAAACATACTGAAATATACTGCAACATACTGAAATACACTGCTACATACTGAAATATACTGCAACACACTGCAACATACTGCAACATACTAAAATATACTGCAACATACTGAATTACACTGCAAAATACTGAGATACACTGTAACATACTGAAATATACTGCAACATACTGAAATACACTGCTACATACCGAAATATACTGCAACACACTGCAACATACTGCAACATACTAAAATACACTGTAACATATTGAAATACACTGCAACACATTGAAATACACTGCAAAATACTGAAATACACTGCAACATCCTACAAGATACTCAAATACACTGTAACATATTGAAGTACACTGCAACACCTTGAAATATACTGCAAAATACTGAAATACACTGCTACATACTGAAATATACTGCAACACACTGCAACATAGTGCAACATACTAAAATATACTGCAACATACTCAAATACACTGCAAAATACTGAAATACACTGTAACATACTGAAATATACTGCAACATACTGAAATACACTGCTACATACTGAAATATACTGCAACACACTGCAACATACCGCAACATACTAAAATACACTGTAACGTATTGAAATGCACTGCAACACATTGAAACATACTGTAATGTACCAGAAACATACTGTAACTCACTGAAATATAGTGTAATATACGGAAATGTACTGTAACATACTGAAATATACTGTAACATACTGAAATATACTGCAACATCCTGCAACATACTGAAATACACTGTAACATACTGAAATACACTGCAAAATACTGAGATACTCTGTAACATACTGAAATATACTGCAACATACTGAAATACACTGCTACATACTGACATATACTGAAACACACTGCAACATACTGCAACATACTAAAATACACTGTAACATATTTAAATACACTGCAACACATTGGTTGAAATATACTGCAAAATACTAAAATACACTGCTACACACTGAAATATACTGCAACACACTGCAACATACTGCAACATACTAAAATACACTGTAACATATTGAAATACACTGCAACACATTGAAATATACTGCAAAATACTAAAATACACTGCTACATACTGAAATATACTGCAACACACTGCAACATACCGCAACATACTAAAATATACTGCAACATACTGAAATACACTTCAAAACACTGAAATACACTGTAACATACTGAAATATACTGCAACATACTGTAATATACTGAAATACACCGGAACATATTGAAATACACTGCAACAAATTGAAGTATACTGAGACACACTGAAAGACACCGCAAAACACTAAAATATACTGAAATATACTGCAACATATGGTAATATATGGTAAACTACTGAAATATACTTTAACACATTGAAAAATACTGCAACATACTGAAATATACTGCAAGATACTGCAACATACTGAAATACACTGTAACATACTGAAATACACTGGAACATTTTGAAATACACTGCAACACATTGAAATATACTGCAACACACCGAAACATACGGCAACATGCTGAAATATACTGCGACACATTGCAATATACTGTAACATACTGAAATATGCTGTAGCAAACTGAAATACACTGCAACTCACTGAAATATACTGCAACATATTGAAATATACTGCAACATACTGCAACATACTGAAATACACTGCAACATACTGAAAAAGACTGCAAAATTTCACCACAACATATTGAAATACACTGCAAAACATTGAAATATACTGCAACATACCTAAATATTCGGTAATATACTGAAATATACTGTAACACATTAAAAAATACTGCAACATACTCAAATACGCTGCAAAATACTGTAACACACTGAAATATACTATAACATACTGAAATACACTGTGACATACTGCAATATACTGCAACATACTGAATTACACTGCTACATACTGAAATATACTGTATTGTAGTGCAACATACTGCAGCATACCTGAATTACGGTAATATACTGAAATATCCTGTAACACATTGAAAAATACTGCAAAATACTGAAATACACTGCAACACACTGAAATACACCACAAAATACTACAACATACTGAAAGACACTGTAAAATACTGAAATACACTGTAACATCCTACAACATACTGAAAAATACTGTAACATATTGAAATACACTGCAACACATTGAAATATACTGCAACATACAGTAATATATGGTAAACTACTGAAATATACTTTAACACTTTGAAAAAAACTGCAACATACTGAAATATACTGCAAGATACCGCAACATGCTGAAATACACTGTAACACACTGAAATACACCGCAACATATTGTAACATACTGAAATACACCGGAACATATTAAAATACACTGCAAAAAAATTGAAGTATACTGCGACACATTGAAATACACCGCAAAACACTACAATATACTGAAATATACTGCAACATACTAAAATACAGTACTACATACTGAAATATACTGCAACATACTGCAACATACTGAAATACACTGTAACATACTGAAATACGCTGCAACATACTACAACATATTGAAATACACTGCAACACATTGAAATATACTGCAACATACCAAATTATACGGTAATATACTGAAATATATTGTAACACATTGAAAAATACTGCAACATACTGAAATACAATGCAACACACTGAAATACTTGGCAAAATACTAGAACATGCTGAAAAACACTGTAATATACTGAAATACACCGCAACATCCTACAACACACTGAAAAATACAGTAACATATTAAATTACACTGCAACACATTGAAATATACTGCAACATACCGTAATATATGGTAAACTACTGAAATATACTTTAACACATTGAAAAACACTGCAACATACTGAAATATACTGCAAGATACTGCAACATTCTGAAATATACTGTAACATACTGAAATATGCTGTAGCACACTGAAATACACTGCAACTCACTGAAATATACTGCTACATACTGAAATACACTGTAAAATATTGAAACATACTTCAACATACTGCAACATACTGAAATACACTGGAACATACTGAAATACACTGCAACAAATTGAAGTATACTGCAACACACTGAAACACACTGAAATACACCGCACAACACTACAACATACTGAAACATACTGCAACATACTGAAATACAGTACTACATACGGAAATATACTGCGACATACTGCAACATACTGAAATACACTGTAACATACTGAATTACACTGCAACATACTACAACATATTGAAATACACTGCGACACATTGAAATATACCGCAACATACTGAAATACACTGTTACATACTGAAATATACTGCAACACACTGAAACATACTGCAACATACTAAAATACACTGTAACATATTGAAATACACTGCAACACATTGAAAAATACTGCAATGTACCGAAATATATGGTAAACTACTGAAATATACTGTCACACATTGAAAAATACTGCAACATACTGAAATATGCTCTAGCACACTGAAATACACTGCAACACACTGAAATACACTGCAAAATACTGTAATACACTGAAATATACTGCAACATACTGAAATACACTGCAACATACTACAACATATTGAAATGCACTGCAACACATTGAAAATCACTGAAACATACTGAAATACACTGCAACACACTGAAATACACTGCAAAATACTGTAACACACTGAAATATACTGCAACATACTGAAATACACTGCTACATACTGAAATATACTGCAACACACTGCAACATACTGCAACATACTAAAATATACTGCAACATACTGAAATACACTGCAAAATACTGAAATACACTGCAACATACTGAAATACACTACAACACACTGAAATACACCACAAAATACTACAACGTACAGAAATACACTGTAAAATACTGAAATACACTGCAACATCCTACAACATACTGAAAAATACTGTAACATATTGAAATACACTGCAACACATTGAAATATACTGCAACATACCATAATATATGGTAAACTACTGAAATATACTTTAACACATTGAAAAATACTGCAACATACTGAAATATACTGCAAGATACTGCAACATACTGAAATACACTGTAACATACTGAAATACACCGCAACATACTGTAACATACTGAAATACACCAGAACAAATTGAAATACACTGCAACAAATTGAAGTATACTGCGACACACTGAAATAAACCGCAAAACACTACAATATACTGAAATATACTGCAACATACTGAAATACAGTACTACATACTGAAGTATACTGCAACATACTGCAACATACTGAAATACACTGTAACATACTGAAATACACTGCAACATACTACAACATATTGAAATACACTGCAACACATTGAAATATACTGCAACATACCTAAATATACGGTAAGATACTGAAATATAATGTGACACATTGAAAAATACTGCAACATACTGAAATACACTGCAACACACTGAAATACATCGCAAAATACTAGAACATGCTGAAAAACACTGTAACATACCGAAATACACCGCAACATCCTACAACATACTGAAAAATATAGTAACATATTGAAATACATTGCAACACATTGAAAAATACTGAAACATACTAAAATATACTGCAAGATTCTGCAACATACTGAAATACACTGTAACATACTGAAATGGACCGCAACATATTGTAACATACTGAAAAATACTGCAACATACTGAAATACACTGCAACACACTGAAATACATCGCAAAATACTAGAACATGCTGAAAAACACTGTAACATACTGAAATACACCGCAACATCCTACAACATACTGAAAAATACAGTAACATTTTGAAATACATTGCAACACATTGAAATATACTGCAACATACTGTAATATATGGTAAACTACTGAAATATACTTTAACACATTGAAAAATACTGCAACATACTAATATATACTTCAAGATTCTGCAACATACTGATTTACACTGTAACATACTGAAATAGACCGCAACATACTGTAACATACTGAAATACACTGGAACATATTGAAATACACTGCAACACATTGAAATATACTGCAACACACTGAAACATACGGCAACATGCTGAAATATACTGCGACACATTGCAATATACTGTAACATACTGAAATATGCTGTAGCAAACTGAAATACACTGCAACTCACTGAAATATACTGCAACATATTGAAATATACTGCAACATACTGCAACATACTGAAATACACTGCAACATACTGAAAAAGACTGCAAAATTTCACCACAACATATTGAAATACACTGCAAAACATTGAAATATACTGCAACATACCTAAATATTCGGTAATATACTGAAATATACTGTAACACATTAAAAAATACTGCAACATACTGAAATACGCTGCAAAATACTGTAACACACTGAAATATACTATAACATACTGAAATACACTGTAACATACTGCAATATACTGCAACATACTGAATTACACTGCTACATACTGAAATATACTGTATTATAGTGCAACATACTGCAGCATACCTGAATATACGGTAATATACTGAAATATCCTGTAACACATTGAAAAATACTGCAAAATACTGAAATACACTGCAACACACTGAAATACACCACAAAATACTACAACATACTGAAAGACACTGTAAAATACTGAAATACACTGTAACATCCTACAACATACTGAAAAATACTGTAACATATTGAAATACACTGCAACACATTGAAATATACTGCAACATACAGTAATATATGGTAAACTACTGAAATATACTTTAACACTTTGAAAAAAACTGCAACATACTGAAATATACTGCAAGATACCGCAACATGCTGAAATACACTGTAACACACTGAAATACACCGCAACATATTGTAACATACTGAAATACACCGGAACATATTGAAATACACTGCAAAAAAATTGAAGTATACTGCGACACATTGAAATACACCGCAAAACACTACAATATACTGAAATATACTGCAACATACTAAAATACAGTACTACATACTGAAATATACTGCAACATACTGCAACATACTGAAATACACTGTAACATACTGAAATACGCTGCAACATACTACAACATATTGAAATACACTGCAACACATTGAAATATACTGCAACATACCAAATTATACGGTAATATACTGAAATATATTGTAACACATTGAAAAATACTGCAACATACTGAAATACAATGCAACACACTGAAATACATCGCAAAATACTAGAACATGCTGAAAAACACTGTAATATACTGAAATACACCGCAACATCCTACAACACACTGAAAAATACAGTAACATATTAAATTACACTGCAACACATTGAAATATACTGCAACATACCGTAATATATGGTAAACTACTGAAATATACTTTAACACATTGAAAAACACTGCAACATACTGAAATATACTGCAAGATACTGCAACATTCTGAAATATACTGTAACATACTGAAATATGCTGTAGCACACTGAAATACACTGCAACTCACTGAAATATACTGCTACATACAGAAATACACTGTAAAATATTGAAACATACTTCAACATACTGCAACATACTGAAATACACTGGAACATACTGAAATACACTGCAACAAATTGAAGTATACTGCAACACACTGAATCACACTGAAATACACCGCACAACACTACAACATACTGAAACATACTGCAACATACTGAAATACAGTACTACATACGGAAATATACTGCGACATACTGCAACATACTGAAATACACTGTAACATACTGAATTACACTGCAACATACTACAACATATTGAAATACACTGCGACACATTGAAATATACCGCAACATACTGAAATACACTGTTACATACTGAAATATACTGCAACACACTGAAACATACTGCAACATACTAAAATACACTGTAACATATTGAAATACACTGCAACACATTGAAAAATACTGCAATGTACCGAAATATATGGTAAACTACTGAAATATACTGTCACACATTGAAAAATACTGCAACATACTGAAATATGCTCTAGCACACTGAAATACACTGCAACACACTGAAATACACTGCAAAATACTGTAACACACTGAAATATACTGCAACATACTGAAATACACTGCAACATACTACAACATATTGAAATGCACTGCAACACATTGAAAATCACTGCAACATACTGAAATACACTGCAACACACTGAAATACACTGCAAAATACTGTAACACACTGAAATATACTGCAACATACTGAAATACACTGCTACATACTAAAATATACTGCAACATACTGAAATACACTGCAAAATACTGAAATACACTGCAACATACTGAAATACACTACAACACACTGAAATACACCACAAAATACTACAACGTACAGAAATACACTGTAAAATACTGAAATACACTGCAACATCCTACAACATACTGAAAAATACTGTAACATATTGAAATACACTGCAACACATTGAAATATACTGCAACATACCATAATATATGGTAAACTACTGAAATATACTTTAACACATTGAAAAATACTGCAACATACTGAAATATACTGCAAGATACTGCAACATACTGAAATACACTGTAACATACTGAAATACACCGCAACATACTGTAACATACTGAAATACACCGGAACAAATTGAAATACACTGCAACAAATTGAAGTATACTGCGACACACTGAAATAAACCGCAAAACACTACAATATACTGAAATATACTGCAACATACTGAAATACAGTACTACATACTGAAGTATACTGCAACATACTGCAACATACTGAAATACACTGTAACATACTGAAATACACTGCAACATACTACAACATATTGAAATACACTGCAACACATTGAAATATGCTGCAACATACCTAAATATACGGTAAGATACTGAAATATAATGTGACACATTGAAAAATACTGCAACATACTGAAATACACTGCAACACACTGAAATACATCGCAAAATTCTAGAACATGCTGAAAAACACTGTAACATACCGAAATACACCGCAACATCCTACAACATACTGAAAAATATAGTAACATATTGAAATACATTGCAACACATTGAAAAATACTGAAACATACTAAAATATACTGCAAGATTCTGCAACATACTGAAATACACTGTAACATACTGAAATGGACCGCAACATATTGTAACATACTGAAATACACTGGAACATATTGAAATACACTGCGACACATTGAAAATAACTGCAACACACTGAAACATACGGCAACATGCTGAAATATACTGCGACACATTGCAATATACTGTAACATACTGAAATATGCTGTAGCACACTGAAATACACTGCAACTCACTGAAATATACTGCAACATACTGAAATACACTTCAACATACTGAAATATACTTAAAAACAATGAAAGATACTGAAATATACTGCGACACATTGCAATATACTGCAATATACTGAAATATAAGGCAAGATACTCCAACATACTGAAATACAATGCGACATACTGAAATACACTGCAACATACTCCAACATACTGCAACGTACTGAAATACATGGTGACATACTGAAGTATACTGTAAGACACTGAAATGTACTATAAATACTGAAACATCTGACAACATACTGAAAAACACTGCAACATACTGAAATATACTTCAACATACTGACATATACTTCAACATACTGAAATACACCTAAAAATACTGAAACATACTGAAATTCACTGTAGGATATTGAAATACACTGCAACACATTGGAATATACTGCAACATTCCGAAATATATCGTAAACTACTTAAATATACTGTAACACAATGAAACATTCCGCAACATACTGAAATACGCTGCAACACACTGAAGTATACTGCAATATACAGAAACGTACTGTAAAATACTGAAACGTCCGACAACATACTGAATTACACTGCAACATACTGAAATACACCTTAAAATATTGAAACATACTGAAATACACTGTAGGATATCGAAATACACTGCAACACATTGGTCTAGACTGCAACATACCAAAATATATGGTAAACTACTGAAATATACTTATTGAAATTTTACTAGTTTTGAGCAAAAACCCTTGTTCGTTAGCAGCTGAATTGTGAAAAATAGCTAAAAACTGGAAATTCTAGTGTGTACTAAATTAAGTAAAATGACCCACATACTGAAATAAGCTGTAGCATACTGAAATACTATGCAACACACTGAAGTATACTGCAAGATACAGAAATGTACTGTAACATACTGAAACATACGTCAACATACTGAAATGTAATGCAACATGCTGACATTTACTGCAACATACTGAAATACACTGTAACATATCGAATTACACTGCAACATACTGGAATATACTTCAACATACTGAAATATACTTAAAAATAATGAAACATACTAAAATATACTGCGACACATTGAAATATACTGCAACATACTAAAATACACTGTAACATACTGAAATGCACTGCAACATACTTCAACATACTGAAATACACTGGAACATATTGAAATACACTGCAACAAATTGAAATATACTGCAACACACTAAAAAATACAGCAACATACTGAAATATACTGCGACACATTGAAATATACTGCAATATGCTGAAATATATTGCAAGATACTCCAACATACTAAAATACACTGTGACATACTGAAATATACTACAACATACTGAAATAAACTGTAACATACTGAAATATACCGCAACATACTGAAATACACTGTAACATACTGAAATACACTGTAACATACGGGAATAAACTGCAACATACTACAACTCAATGAAGTACATTGTAACACACCGAAATGAACTGCAAAATACTGAAATATACTGTAACAAACCAGAACATACTGCAACATACTGAAATACACTTCGACATACTGAAATATACCTTGAAATATTGAAACATACTGAAATACACTGTAGGATATCGAAATACACTGCAACACATTGGACTAGACTGCAACATACCAAAAAATATGGTAACCCACTGAATTATATTGCAAACTACTGAAATATACTGCAACATACTGCAACTCAATGAAATACATTGTAACACACTGAAATAAACTGCAAAATACTGAAATATACTGTAACATACCGAAACATACTGCAACATACTGAAATATACTGCAACATACTGAAATATACTGCAACATACTACAACATACTGAATTACACTGGAACAGATTGAAATACATTGCAACACATTGAAATATATAGCAACACACTAAAAAATACAGCAACATACTGAAATATACTGCGACACATTGAAATATACTGCAACATACTGAAATATAATGCAAGATAGTGCAACATACTGAAATACACTGTGACATACTGAAATACACTGCAACATACTGTAAAATACTGCAACGTACTGAAATACACTGTAACCTATTGAAATACGCTGCAACACATTGAAATATAGTGCAATACACTGAAAAATACGGCAATATACTGAAATACACTGCGACACATTGAAATATACCGCAACAGACTGAAATATGCTGTAGGATACTGAAAAACACTGCAACATACTGAAATATACTTCAACATACTGAAATATACTTCAACATACTGAAATATACCTAAAACTACTGAAACATACTGAAATTCACTGTAGGATATTGAAATACACTGCAACACATTGGAATATCCTGCAACATTCCCAAACATATCGTAAACTAATGAAATATACTGTAACACAATGAAACAAACCGCAACATACTGAAATACGCCGCAACACACTGAAGTATACTGCAATATACAGAAACATACTGTAAAATACTGAAACGTACGACAACATACTGAATTACACTGCAACATACTGAAATATACCTTAAAATATTGAAACATACTGAAATACGCTGTAGGATATCATAATACACTGCAACACATTGGACTAGACTGCAACATACCAAAATATATGGTAACCCACTGAAATATATTGCAAACTACTGAAGTATACTGCAACATACTGCAATTCAATGAAATACATTGTAACACACTGAAATAAACTGCAAAATACTGAAATATACTGTAACATACCGAAACATACTGCAACATACTGAAATATACTGCAACATACTGAAATATACAGCAAGATACTGCAACATACTGAAATACACTTTAACATACTGAAATACACTGCAACATACTACAACATACTGAATTACACTGGAACAGATTGAAATACATTGCCACCTATTGAAATACGCTGGAACACATTGAAATATACTGCAATACACTGAAACATACTGCAATATACGGAAATATACTGCGACACACTGAAGTGTACTGTAAGATACCGAAATTTACCGTAACATACTGAAACATACGTCAACATACTGAAATACACTGCAACACATTGAAAGATACTGCAACAAATTGAAATATACTGCAACATACTGAAATAAACTGTAACATACTGAAATATACTGCAACATACTGAAATATGCTGTAGCATACTGAAATACACTGTAACATACTGAAATACACTACAACGTACTACAACTTGCTGGAATACACTGTAACATATTGAAATACATTGCCACACATTGAAATATACTGCAACACACTAGAAAATACGGCAACATACTGAAATATACTGCAACACACTGAAATATACTGCAATATACTGGAATATAATGCAAGATACTGCAACATGTTGAAATACGCTGTGCCATACTGAAGTATACTGTGATATACTGATATGTACTGTAAAATACTGAAACATACGACAACATACTTAAAAACACTGCAACATACTGAAATAAACTTCAACATACTGAAATATACCTAAAGATACTGAAACATACTGAAATTCACTGTAGGATAATGAAATACACTGCAACACATTGGAGTATACTGCAACGTTCCGAAATATATCGTAAACTACCGAAATATACTTTAACACAATGAAACATTCCGCAACATACTGAAATACGCTGCAACACTCTGAAGTATGCTGCAATATACAGAAACGTACTGTAAAATACTGAAACGTACTACAACATACTGAATTACACTGCAACATACTGAAATATACCTTAAAATACTGAAACATACTGAATTACTCTGTAGGATATCGAAATACACTGCAACCCATCGGACTAGACTGCAACATACCAAAATATATGGTAACCCACTGAAATATATTGCAAACTACTGAAATATACTGCAACATACTGCAACTCAATGAAATACATTGTAACAGACTGAAAAAAAAAGCAAAATACTGAAATATACTGTAACATACCAAAGCATACTGCAACATACTGAAATATACTGCAACATACTGAATTTAACTGCAAATTACTGCAACATACTGAAATACACTGTAACATACTGAAATGCACTGCAACATACTGCAACATACTAAAATACACTGGAACATATTGAAATACACTGCAACAGATTGAAATAAACTGCAACACACTAAAAAATACAGCAACATACTGAAATATACTGCGACACATCGAAATATACTGCAATATACTGAAATATAATGCAAGAAACTCCAACATACTGAAATACAATGTGACATACTGAAATACACTGCAGCATACTAGAACATACTGGAATACACTGTAATGTATTGAAATACACTGCAACACATGGAATTATAGTGCAACATACTGAGATGTATGGTAAACTACTGAAATATACTGTAACACATTGAAAAATATTGCAACATACTGAAATACAATGCAACACCCTGAAGTATACTGCAAGAGACAGAGATGTACTGTAACATACTGAAACATACCTAAATATGCTGTAATATACTGAAATATACTGCAACACACTGAAACATACGGCAACATACTGAAATATACTGCGACACATTGAAATACATTGCAACATACTGAAATATGCTGTAGCATACTGAAATACTCTGCAACACACTGAAGTATACTGCAAGATACAGAAATGTACTGTAACATACTGAAACATACCTAAATATGCTGTAATATACTGAAATATACTGCAACACACTGAAACATACGGCAACATACTGAAATACGCTGCAACACACTGAAGTATACTGCAATATACAGAAACATACTGAAAATACTGCAACGTACGACAACATACTGAATTACACTGCAACATACTGAAATATACTTTAAAATATTGAAACATACTGAATTACACTGTAGGATATCGAAATACACTGCAACCCATCGGACTAGACTGCAACATACCAAAATATATGGTAACCCACTGAAATATATTGCAAACTACTGAAATATACTGCAACATAGTGCAACTCAATGAAATACATTGTAACAGACTGAAATAAACTGCAAAATACTGAAATATACTGTAACATACCAAAGCATACTTCAACATACTGAAATATACTGCAACATACTGAATTTAACTGCAAATTACTGCAACATACTGAAATACACTGTAACATACTAAAATGCACTGCAACATACTGCAACATACTGAAATACACTGGAACATATTGAAATACACTGCAACAGATTGAAATATACTGCAACACACTAAAAATTACAGCAACATACTGAAATATACTGTGACACATCGAAATATACTGCAATATACTGAAATATAATGCAAGAAACTCCAACATACTGAAATACAATGTGACATACTGAAATACACTGCAACATACTAGAACATACTGGAATACACTGTAATGTATTGAAATACACTGCAACACATGGAATTATAGTGCAACATACTGAGATATATGGTAAACTACTGAAATATACTGTAACACATTGAAAGATATCGCAACATACTGAAATATAATGCAACACCCTGAAGTATACTGCAAGAGACAGAGATGTACTGCAACATACTGAAACATACCTAAATATGCTGTAATATACTGAAATATACTGCAACACACTGAAACATACGGCAACATACTGAAATATACTGCGACACATTGAAATACATTGCAACATACTGAAATATGCTGTAGCATACTGAAATACTCTGCAACACACTGAAGTATACTGCAAGATACAGAAATGTACTGCTACATACTGAAACATACGTCAACATACTGAAATAATATGCTGCAACATGCTGAAATACACTGTAACGTACTGAATTACACTGCAACATACTGAAATATACTTCAACATACTGAAATATACTTAAAAATAATGAAACATACTGAAATATACTGCGACACATTGAAAAATACTGCAACATACTGAATTATGCTGTAGCAAACTGAAATAGACTGCAACACACTGAAGTATACTCTAAGATACTTAAACATACTGCAACATACTGAAATACATGGTGACATACTGAAGTATACTGTAAGACACTGAAATGTACTTTAAAATACTGAAACATACGACAACATACTGAAAAATACTGCAACATACTGATATATACTTCAACATACTGAAATATACTTCAACATACTGAAATATACCTACAAATACTGAAACATACTGAAATTCACTGTAGGATATTGAAATACACTGCAACACAATGGAATATACTGCAACATTCCGAAATATATCGTAAACTACTGAAATATACTGTAACACAATGAAACATACCGCAACATACTGAAATACGCTGCAACACACTTAAGTATACTGCAATATACAGAAACATACTGAAAATACTGCAACGTACGACAACATACTGAATTACACTGCAACATACTGAAATATACCTTAAAATATTGAAACATACTGAATTACACTGTAGGATATCGAAATACACTGCAACCCATCGGACTAGACTGCAACATACCAAAATATATGGTAACCCACTGAAATATATTGCAAACTACTGAAATATACTGCAACATACTGCAACTCAATGAAATACATTGTAACAGACTGAAATAAACTGCAAAATACTGAAATATACTGTAACGTACCAAAGCATACTGCAACATACTGAATTTAACTGCAAATTACTGCGACATACTGAAATACACTGTAACATACTGAAATGCACTGCAACATACTGCAACATACTGAAATACACTGGAACATATTGAAATACACTGCAACAGATTGAAATATACTGCAACACACTAAAAAATACAGCAACATACTGAAATATACTGCGACACATCGAAATATACTGCAATATACTGAAATATAATGCAAGAAACTCCAACATACTGAAATACACTGTGACATACTGAAATACACTGCAACATACTAGATCATACTGGAATACACTGTAATGTATTGAAATACACTGCAACACATGGAATTATAGTGCAACATACTGAGATATATGGTAAACTACTGAAATATACTGTAACACATTGAAAAATATCGCAACATACTGAAATACAATGCAACACCCTGAAGTATACCGCAAGAGACAGAGATGTACTGTAACATACTGAAAAATACCTAAATATGCTGTAATATACTGAAATATACTGCAACACACTGAAACATACGGCAACATACTGAAATATACTGCGACACATTGAAATACATTGCAACATACTGAAATATGCTGTAGCATACTGAAATACTCTGCAACACACTGAAGTATACTGCAAGATACAGAAATGTACTGTAACATACTGAAACATACGTCAACATACTGAAATAATATGCTGCAACATGATGAGATTTACTGCAACATACTGAAATACACTCTAACGTACTGAATTGCACTGCAACATACTGAATTACACTGCAACATACTGAAATATACTTCGACACACTGAAATATACTTAAAAATAATGAAACATACTGAAATATACTGCGACACATTGAAAAATACTGCAACATACTGAAATATGCTGTAGCAAACTGAAATAGACTGCAACACACTGAAGTATACTGTAATATACAAAAATGTACTGTAAAATACTGAAATATACTTCAAAATACTGGAATATACTGCAAGATATTGCAACATACTGAAGTACATTGTAATAGATTGAAATACACTGCAACATACAGCAACATATTGCAACATACTGAAATATACTGCAAGATGCTGCAAAATACTGAAAAACACCATAACATACTGAAATGTACTGCAACATACTGACATATACTGCAACATATCGAAGTATATCATAATATACGGACATGTACTGTAACATACTGAAACATTCTGAAATCTACTGAAACATACTGAAATATACTGGAACATACCTAAACATACTGCAACATAATGAAATATACTGTAACACACTGAAATATAAGGCAAAATACTGAATTATGTTGTAACATACTAAAACATACCGCAACATACTGAAATACACTGGAACACACTGAAGTATACTGTAATATACAGAAATGTACTGTAAATTACTGAAACATACGACAACGTACCGAAATAAACTGCAACATACTGAATTACACTGCAACATACTGAAATATACTTCGACACACTGAAATATACTTAAAAATATTGAAACATACTGAAATACACTGTAGGATAGTAAAATACACTGCAACACTTTTGAATATACTGCAACATACCGAAATATATGGTAACCTACTGAAATCTACTGTAACATACTGAAACATACTGCAACATACTGAAATACACTGTGACATACTGAAATACACTGCAACATACTGAAAAACACTGGAACATACTGAAATACACTGTAGCATACTGAAATACACTGCAACACATTGGAATAAACTGCAACATACCTAAATATACAGTAATATACTGAAATATACTGTAACACATTGAAAAACACTGCAACATACTGAAATATGCTGTAGCACACTGAAATACACTGCAACTCACTGAAATATAGTGTAATATACAGAGAAATTTACTGTAACATACTAAATTATACTGCAACACACTGAAATATACTGCAACATACTGCAACAAACTTGTTATAGCATGATGTTGCATAAAGCTAAAAGATGTAATGGCTTTTTCATGTTAGCTTCAGCGCCTATTTTGTTTATTTATATACAGCTATATCAGTTTTTTTGTGCAAGTTAATATATAAGGTGGTAACACTTCTACTGTTTTCATTGTAAATTATTTTATGTGCAATACACCTGTTTGAAACACAACAGATTTTGGTGACGAGGATAGGATTAGCTTCAAGGATTTTTAACTGATCATTTACTTTTACTTTACGCGGTTATCATCAGAATCTTCAAATCTTCAAAGACTCTTCATTTAGACATACTTCAAAAATTATGTCTACACCTACAGATCAACTGACAGGTTTGCTAACCCAGCAGTTGGCACAGCAAAAGAAACAGCTGGATTTGCAGAAGCAACAGATGGAACAGCAAGAAGCAAGGATGGAATAGCAGCAAACAGAAAATTGGGAGCTGATTCAACTACTCACCAAGTCAGCAGAGAAGAAAACCCCAGCATCAACCCTGAATTTTGCAGCATTTGATCTAAGTACAGAACTACTGACTCAGTATTCAGCAAGATTCACCACCTTCATTGGAGCCAACTTAATCGCAGAGGATAAAATACCACAATTATTTTTGACAAACCAATCAACAGCCATCTACAAGCGGTTGAGTGATTGGGGGGAGCAGCAGACACCAAAGAAGGAGATAAACAAACTGACGATGAATGAAGTTAACAACTACATGATGACACAATACAACCCAAGGACATTCATCATGAGAGAAAGATACAGGTTTTGGCACGTCATGAAAAGGAAGCCAGGGGAGATTATTCCAGAACTAGCAGCTAGGATTCGACATGACGCAACAACTTGTGACTTTTCTTCAATTACTGACCCACAAGATGAAGCACTTGGTACCAGATTTATATGCTCAATAGGAAATGAAGCTATACTGAAGACAATCTTTAAACTGAAGGACGGAGATCTCACTTTCAACAGAGCTACTGAAATTGCTGTGGAAACTGAAGAAGCAGCTAAAGTAGCTAAAGAAACTGTTCACGGAGAGGTCAACGCTCTCCATAAAGTCAGCAAGAAGAAGAAGACGACTCCAAGCTCTACACCAACGACCCAGCCAACACAGATCAACAAACCCTGTTGTCGCTGTGGAAAGGCAAATCACCAGCCAGCAGAATGCAGATACAAAAGTTCTACATGCAACTACTGCAAACTCACTGGACATCTTGAAATTGTATGCCGAAAGAAGAAGATGAATGACAGCAAACCACTCAAAGTTATCAGGACCTTAAATACTATGAACACAGTTCCTCAACTACAAGTAGATGTAACTCTACAACGTCAACCTTTTCAATTAGAAGTCGACACTGGAGCAGGAGACAACTTCTTGTCTTTAGAGAACTGGAAAAGACTAGGATCACCTAATCTTCAATCACAACAGATGCATTATGAATCAGCTACCCATCATCCAATTGACATCATGGGAACCTGTGAACTCTTCACCAAATTCAGAGACCAGCAGGAGAAGAAACTTCAATTCTTCATCAGCAGAATACCCAACCTAAACCTACTCGGCAGAGATGGAATTCAACAATTGGGAGTTTCTGTGGATTTCTTGATGCAGCCTACAGATGGAAAAGACATCAGCAAAGATGTTCATAATGTCAACCTCAATCTCAAGGAATCCTGTAAAAAACTAACAATGGAGTTCAGCAGCCTCTTCAAATCAGAACTGGGATGCCTCAAAGATTTTGAATTTCAAATTCAAGAAAGATGCTAAGCCAGTATTCTGCAAACCCCGACCTGTACCTTACGCCATTCAAGAAGACTTAACTCAAGCCTATGATGTTGGAATTGCTAAAGGAGTATGGGAGCCAGTGCAGTTCAATTCCTATGGCACACCAGTAGTTCCTATACGCAAAGCACAACTACCTGGACAGCCAAGGCCAAAGCTACGTGTATGTGGAGACTACTCTGTTTCAGGCAACTCTCAACTAGAGGATCATTGTCAACCAATTCTTTTACCAGAAGACCTGATGAGGAAACTTGGAGGAGGACATGGTTTCTCGAAGATTGACTTGGCAGACACATACAATCAGATTCCTCTAGCTCCAGAAAGCCAAAGAAGGTTGGCTCTCAGCACTCATCGTGGTGTTCTACTACAGAAGCGCTTACCTTTTGGTATCAGCTCAGCACCCGGTTATTTCCAGGAGATTATGGAGCAGCTCACACGTGATCTACCCGGAGTAGCAGTCTATTTGGATGACATTCTAGTCAGTAGAGCCACAGATCACATCACAAATCTACGAAGATTATTGCAACAGCTGCAAGACCGAGGATTAAGATGCAAACTAGAGAAATGTGTATTTGCAGAACAGTCAGTAGAATACCTGGAACACAAGCTTTCTGACAAAAGTATAGAAAAAGGATCTGGTGTAGAAGCTTTGAAGAAGATGCCAGCCCCGTCTAATGATAGAAGCTTGAAATCCTTCCTAGGATCTGTACAGTTCTGCCACAAGTTCTTGCCGGATCTTTCCACAGTCACATCACCACTTCAAAAGTTATTGCAGAAAGGAGAGCAATGGCAGTGGGGTACTATGCAGCAAACATCATTTTTACAACTGAAGAAGATGTTAAGCAGTGATCTGGTATTAGCACACTATGACCCCTCTCTACAAATTGGTATATCCTGTGATGCATCAGAAGTTGGAATTGGAGTTGTGTTGGTTCATCGTTACCAAGACGGGACAGAGCGACCAATTGCCCATGCCAGCAAAACTCTGACAAAAACTCAGCAAAGATACAGTCAAGTACAGAAGGAAGCACTCTCAATCATATTTGGAATCACCAAGTTTCATCAGTTTCTGTATGGAAGAAGCTTTGTATTGGTTACAGATCACCGACCACTACTGGCAATCTTTGGACCCAACAAAGCAACACCAGCTATGGCAGCCAACAGACTTGCTAGATGAGCACTCACTCTCAGCCAATACAAGTACACCATTGAACACAGAAAGACCTCGGACCACGGCAATGCAGACGTACTGAGTCGCCTACCAATGGGATCAGACGATGGCTTTGATAAGGAGGAAGAAGGTGTTGATATCGACACAGTTTGCACAATAAAGACTATTGGAAAGCAGCTGAAACCCTCAGATCTTGGAGTTCTAAAGAAAGAGACGGCCAAAGATCCAGTACTCAGCACCGTGATGCGATACACTATGGAAGGATGGATGGATGGTGAAGAAAGCAAGGAATCGTCAGAAACAATCGCTGATGGCTACACCATTAAAGACTTCAAGAAGATCGCAACCTCACTGACAGTTGAAAGCGGATGCCTACTCTATGGAGCAAGAATTGTCATACCTTTATCCCTGCAGAAACAAGTGTTAGAAATACTACATATGAGACACTTTGGCAGACAACGTATGAAGCAACTTGCCCGCACAGCAGTCTATGGGCCAAGATTAGACAACGACATTACAGAATTGTCACAGCAATGCTCAACCTGCGGAGAGCATCAAAACCAGAAAAAGAAGTCACCAGTTCACCCTTGGATGATGCCTAAAAAGCCATGGAGCAGACTACACGTAGACCATGCAATCAACTTTATGGGAACAAATTGGCTAGTGCTTGTGGATGCATTCACCAACTATTCTTGCATTCATCCTACGAGCTCTTATTAACCAAGATGAAAACTAACTTATTGGAGACAAACTTCGCTCACTTTGGTTACCCTCATACCATAGTGACAGATAATGGACCCAGTTTCACGTCAGAAGAATTTCAACAGTGGTGTAAAAATTGAGGAATTGTCAACCTAAGAGGAGCGCCTTATCATCCGGCTACCAATGGAGCAGCAGAACGACTAGTAGAATCCTTCAAGCAGTCGCTGAGAAAGTCTACACTTCTACCCAGGGAGGCCCTCCAACAGTTTCTAATGCAATACAGAAGAACACCATTGCTATATGGATTTTCTCCAAGTGAGCTACTGAATGGGCAATAGATCAGAACCAAAATAGTTGTTCTACTTCCCTCTCCAGCACACCTATCTCAAAGACATCAGATGCAACAGAACAAGACTACCAACAAACTACACTGCTACACAGTTGGAACGCCTTGCTATGCTCTATACTATGGGCCTAGAAGAGACAGACAACCCAAGTGGATCAAGGCAGTTGTAATCAAAGTTTTGGGGAGCCGCTCTGTGAATGTGAAAGTCATACCTAAAGGACCAGTTTGGAAACGACACATTGACCAACTCTGTTCACGACATTCCAGTACAGAAGATACAGAGCCACCTGATGATTTGATGGTTACCACTGAAAATACTGCACAACAAGAGAAAACACCAGAGCCAGATCCTGTACCCTCACAACCTAGACGCAATCCTAGACAACCAGATGGTGATGAATATACCAGGGACCATCCAAGACATTCAACCAGAACCCGATGGCAAACTAGACGCTAAAAGAGACATAGTGCTTTAAGCTAGTCGGCAGGTGTTATAGCATGACATTGCATAAAGCTGAAAGATGTAATGGCTTTTTCATGTTAGCTTCAGCCCTTATTTTGTTTATTTATATACAGCTATATCCGCTTTTCTGTGCAAGTTAATATATAAGGTGGTAAAACTTCTACTGTTTTCATTGTAATTTATTTTATGATCAATACACCTGTTTGAAACACACTGAAGTGTACTGCAACATACTGAAATATACTGCAACATACTACAACATACTGAAATACACTGTAACAAATTGAAATACACTGCAACACATTGAACTATACTCAACATACCGAAATATATGGTAAACTACTGAAATATACTGTTACACATTGAAAAATACTGCGACATTCTGAAATATACTGTAACACACTGAAATATACTGCAAAATACTGAAATACACTGTAACATACTGAAATAAACAGCAACATACTGAATTACACTGCAAAATACTGAAATATACTGCAACATACTGAAATATGCTGTAGCATACTGAAATACACTGCAACACACTGAAGTATACTGTAATAATATACAAAGATGTACTGTAAAATACTGAAATATACTTAATCATACTGAAATATACCTAAAAATATTGAAACGTACTGAAATACACTGTAACATACTGAGATACACTGCAACACATTGGAATATACTGCAACATACCGAAACATATGGTAACCCACTAAAACACAGGATAGTTAAGGGCAACCTTTTAGCTGCGACTGCCTTGCTGAGGTTTGCATTGTAACCATATAAGAATTCAGTACCAGTAAGATAAAATCTCACCTAATTGTGCTAGAGTCAAAATTTAAAAACTATGTTGTAGATCTTCTTTTTCCCCAGCGTAACTTTTTGGAAATTTCAATTTTCATTTTTTTTGCGAAGTTATAGACAAAAAACTTCCCAATTTTGGCCAATTTTGCCTGAAAAGTTGACTTTTCTGTACCAGTAAAATATCTCAGCAGGAAAACATGATATCTGAATAAAAATTGCACTGCTGGAATCCTGAGATATTTCTCCAGTGCAATTTTTTTTCTTTTTCCAATAACTCCTCTAGATTGCCCATAAATTGGTGATCTATACACTGAAAATGTTATATTTTTTCATAGAAAATTAGCAGCGCGCAGTGCTTCACGCTTCAATGAGCATGTAGGGGTGAGAAGATATTGGCGCGTACATGCTAATTACAGGCTTACTAGCTGGCAGGCTATAATGAATAGCTTGCTTTGTACTTTGTTTATGTAACACCATTAATTGAATGTTGATAGATTACGCAGTCCTAATGAAGGTTGCTGCTTATTGGTTTTAGTTTGACCTTAGGCTAAACATTTGCAAGTACGCAACACGCATGCCACCCACAAAGCCATATTATTCAAGAACCTAAACTACATTTTGAGAGAAATTTATGATATTCTTAGTGAGGATGCCCTTAACTATCCTGTGAATACACAGTTAGTTTAAGGTCATACTCTTCAGTTTCTGGCTCTTTGCCAGGTGCTTTATGTTCTTATATGAACAATGTTCCACTGATAGCTCGAACTGGTTGAATGTCACAAAAACAAAAAAAATATGAAAGGATAAAGAAACTTATGTTCTCCAATATACTTTTTTATTTTTTCAAAAGCCAATTCATGTTCAAGTTGTAGCTTGTTGAAAAACATAGTCCCCTTCCACATTCTTTTTAATTTATACGCTCCTGACTTGTTATTGCGTCTCAATATGCCTTGTATATAAGTGCCCGTTAGTCTCGCTTCACTAACTTTGCCTATACTTCACAAGTGCCAGTGCTGCTGGCTCAAAAGCTAAATGTTATAAACTGTCAGCTAAAACCCAATCTTGTATTCCTAAGTTGGTTGGCCTAAATAAAACAATAGTCAAATCATGATTTCATGTTTTAAAAATTTACTTTATTCTAACCTGCTGCCTAGCTAGTTCTATTTTTGATGTATAATTGTAGAATTTGTGATACATTTTTTGGCAACCATCCTAGTTATAAAATGCAGTAATGGTACTTATAATATTATATTATTATCACTATAATATATTATATAGTATTATGTGTGTTTTTATTATACTGCATAATATATATCAAATTATTGCTGTTGTGCAAACAAGTGCAATTAACCTAGTTTTCAAAATGTACCTCTAAATCATCAGAATATCAGTTTAGATATTTTCATGCTTTGTTAGGTAAACCTAAAAAAAGAGGCTGTATTCCCAAAGTAAAGGGTGTTGAACTATGAACTATATTAGATTAGCCACTCTGCTACCAAGTGCATCAGTATAATATTATATGAATAGCTCTGATGCTTTGTCTCCGGTGGCTGGCTGCGATATAATAACTTGGCCAACTTCTAAGAGTTTAAAATTGGTGCAATTATTCAAGAGGTTACATACTGCACAGAGCTAGCTGTGATAGTAACCTTGCTATTGACAATACTTATTACAACTGCCAGCATATAAGCTGCATTGTAGAATACCGTTGGGGTAGGCTAGTAAAACCAAATTTTGCTCTCTAATATACCTTAGACACAACGCAGCAACATAATTTTCAGTTTCAAATTACATTGCAACCCTTACATGAGCTGTGGGCTTCATAAAGATTCATATGTTTAGAGATTTATGCTATAGGCCCTACCTGTGCTAGTGTATGATGAAAATAACACACCATTGTCAAAGTTAACTTCAAGTATGTTGTTTTCCAGAAACTCAGTATTGTCCATTTATTTCTTGCATACAAATACTTATGTAATAGCATACAGTTTAAGTTTTATTTTAGAGCACATCTGCGAACTCTACAATAAGCGCTTGCTTTACCAGTCTATTTCAGACCTGTTTTTGTAGCTAGTAATACGCAAGCTACTTATTTTCAAACTTTTGGGTTATTTGTTCAAAACTATTAGCTCTGCTAGTAACCCGAGGCTATTGCAACAGTTCACTGCTGATCAACATGAATTGACAGCCTAATAATTATAACCCATTTGCGCTCGGAATATTTATGTATTAATAGTTACTCATATATAGTCCGGTGGCAAGTGCCTCAAAAGGTGCTTAGTTTTTAAGTTTCGTAAAAAAAATGATGTAGATACCTGGAAAAACACTTATCTGGGGTAAAATTTTATGCTGAAAAGCATGGTGGGGGTCTACCTTAACGTACCAGTAGCTTTGGGGGGGGTTAAAAAGCAATTTGAGCTCAGGCTATAACTTCCATCTAACTTTCCCCATTTCGTAAGCTCTATTATACTGTTCATACAACCAGTACAAAGACCACTAAAAGGTATCTATATTATGTGAGACAAAGCTCAATTTAGTCACCGATTTATCCTAAAGATGGGTATTCATCCTTTTACCCCAACTACTTTCCAAGTATAGAGAACTTAGGCTTAATATGCTAGTATAATGCAATATGTTCGACTACCCAGTAAGAGGTGATATAGAGCTGGTAACAATATTAGACATAATATGTATTTATTGTAATAAACTATGTATTTAAAAAGATTAAACTATGTAAATGAAGGCAACAGGAAGTAATTTGGTAAATGAGCTAAGGCTACAAAATGTGCCTCCTGAGTAGTTAGCGGATTAGATGCATGAAATACAAGAAATATAATAGTGACTAAATTACTCAAATTTGAAACAGATTGACAGCTAACTTGCAGCCATGCACTAGTTTCCAATAAGTTAGGAACTTAGTCTATCAATATGACTTCATGCTAGGTGTAGCATTCTGCAAAGATGAGGTTAATGACACTTAAAACTACTGAAATATTCATGAACAAAATTGTAACCTTAAAAGTCAAATGCTTTATAAATTCCAAGGAATACAATCATGCTGAAAAACACTCATCTGGGTTGACATCATCATCCAAATCTTCATCAGAAGAAAGATTTTCAACCATTTTGTTCTCACAATTAAGGCAACTGCACAGTACTGTACATCGCAATTTATCTTGTACACACAAACATTTTCCACCTTTACAGTTGGTCTTTTTGCAAGAACATTTCCTTGTTTTTAAGATGTCATTGGGTGCATGAGGCTCACTCAGCCATGCTATCTCAAGTTGTTCATCCACAATCTTCCATCCTTGATTATCAGGACTTGGACAGTTCATGATGGGCATGAGAGCAGAGCGCCACACTTTAGTCTGGTAGTTTGCCCGTTTACAATGCAGAGTGAGTGCATCGTAATTAGGTGGCAAGGATCTGTCTGTCGCACTACCAGTTCTAAAAAGTGCGTATCTAGCATCACTGACCGAGCTTACTGCACTGTTGTAGATCTTGCAAACTAGGTTTTCAATGCCTTCTGGCACAACTGACAACTGAAAGTGTTGCCCGAAACCTGATAAGGCTTTGAGATGATTCTGGTCGCTCAGTGCTGTGATGGCAATTGACTTTTTGCCCTTTCCATAAAATCTGGAAGTAGTGTCGCACCCACTGAATGCGTGTAGGGCCGGTAAATTTCTAGACTTCTCATCTCCTAACTGATCAGCAATTTCAGAGAGGCACACAAGTCTTTGATTTTTCCCTGAACCAGTAGCAAAAAAAACCTGTGCTGGAATCGAACTACAATGTGAAATGCCAATAACAGCTACATCAGTGTCTAGCATAGCATTGTGCATGGTAATATCTATGACTTTGCCTTGTATCACATTTTGATTTTTGACCTTCTGGATCTAGACCTAGTTCATCAGACAAAAACTTGTTGGCAATAGCACACTCAGGCTGTTTTAGAGTTGGTAGCCAAGAGTTGGCAATTGCTTTTGTTTTTTCTAACTTTTCTCCTTCCAATATCAGCAGTGTTTCATTTGCAATTTGTTTGTAATGAATAGCACATTCCATGATCAGCTAAAATCTGTTCATGCTTACAAACAGGAAATGAAAAAATATGGATGAATATTTGAACAGTTGTATTTAGCCTAAGTAATCGAAGTAAATTAAGGGGGGTCTATGTTAGCGTCCCGCTTATATTCTCTTCTTTGGATCAGAACCTTGACTATGTTTTTAAATTGAGAGCATAACTCCTAATACTTTGCTTTAAGAATTTCGGCTTTTAATTCTAAAAATTAAGGGTGAAAGCCACAACTAGGTTACGGTACAGTATTTTTTTCATGTTCAGCATATTTCAATTGACCAAAAAAGTGTTTCAGAAAGTATCTACATGACATTTTTTACGAACTTGAAAGATAAACCTCAGTTGCCACCAGTGTTAACACGACTTTGTGGTCCAGAGGTTAAAGGCGTCGGTGAGGAGGTGGTTGGTCATGGTTCAACCCTAGTAAGTAGCAATTTTTTTTCAATTTATGCAAATCCTACGCATGTATAATAAAGATGGCTATAATTGTAAAGTTTTTTTAACTTTTGTTATACAGTAAGACAACATACATGCATAATAATTAGATACTGAACACTGGGCTGAACCTTAAATTGATCTTATAGAATACAATGTACTTAAAGTAATCACATGTGAATTAGAGAAACTGAAAGTAAACCTGCTGCACTATAGACAGACCTTTACTGACAATACTGCAAAGTGAAGTGATTTAGCTGAAATTTACTCTGCTAAACAAACAAAGAATTATGTTGTGCTGAGGCATTTTCAATAGATTGTAACATAGTGAGATGATTCAGCTAAGTGCTAATGTAAAACAGGGAACATTATATTGGCAGAAATCCAATAGATTGCCAATTTGTGCGAGAGGGTACTATATGTTATTGTGATAGCGCGCAGAGCGGCAAACGTACTAAGAATGTTATAATTAGTCACAGGAGCGTAGCTAGAACCATCATATGAAGAATTTAGAAAATTGCTGTGAAACTTGCAAAATGGTGTATGTTTTTACCAAATTGTGAAGAGCATAAACAGAATTTCAAAAAACAAAGAAAGTATATTAAAGAAAACATATCAAGGAATGTCAAGTTTAACTTTTAGACTTTATAAAATGAATCCCCTGTGCTGCGGCAGTGGAACATGAAGGGTGTAAAATTTAACTTATTATGCAACAACTTTCTCAGAAATTTTTTTATTAAAAATTAAAAAAAGTATATGAAAGAGGAATGCAAGAGCTATCTTTTCATGTAAAATTTATTAATGTGAGACAAAACCTGTTCGAGCTATCCCCTGGAAACCGTTTATATATAACATAAAGCAGTGCCTGAATCTGGAAAGTAATGACCTTAAACTAACTGTGTATGTTGCAAACTACTGAAATATACGGCAACATACTGCAACATATTGAAATGTACTGCAAAATACTGAAAAAAACTGCAAAAATACTGAAATACACTGCAACAACTTAAAAGATACTGTAGGATACTGAAATATACTGAAACATACTGAAACATGCTGCAATAAACCTAAATATACCGAAACATACTGGAATAAACTGTGACACACTAAAATATACTGCAACATACAAAAAAAACTGCAACTGTGCAACATAATGAAATATACTGCAAAAATACTGAGATATACTGCAACAACTTAAAAAATACTGTAGGATACAGAAATATACTAAAACATACTGAAACATCCTGCAACATACCTAAACATTCCGGAATATACTGAAATAAACTCTGACACACTGAAATATATTGCAACAGACTGAAATAAACTGCGACATACTGAATTATACTGCAACATACTGAAATATACTGCAACATATTGAAGTATAACGTAATATAGGGACATGTACTGAAACATACTGAAACATACTGAAACATACTGAAACATAATGAAATACACTGTAAAATATTGAAATACAGTGCAACACATTGAAATATACTGCAACACACTGAAACATACGGCAGCATTCCGAAATATACTGCGACACAGTGAAATCTACTGCAACACCCTGAAATATACTGCAACATATTGCAACATACTGAAATACACTGTAACATACTTAAATGCACTGCAACACATTGGAATGAACTGCAACATACCTAAATATACGGTAATATACTGAAATATACTGTAACACATTGAAATGTAATGCAACATACCGAAATATATGGTAACCTACTGAAATATGTGGCAAACTACTGAAATATACAACCACATACTGCAACATAATGAAATATACTGTAACACACTGAAATATACTGCAAAATACTGAAATATACTGTAACACACTGAAACATATTGCAACATACTGAAATATACTGCAACATACTGAAACATAATGAAATACACTGTAAGATATTGAAATACACTGCAACACATTGAAATATACTGCAACACACTGAAACATACGGCAGCATTCTGAAATATACTGCGACACAGTGAAATATACTGCAACATCCTGAAATATACTGCAACATACTGAAATTTACTGCAACCTATTGCAACTTACTGAAATGCACTGTAACATGCTTAAATGCACTGCAACACATTGGAATGAACTGCAACATACCTAAATATACGGTAATATGCTGAAATATACTGTAACACATTGAAATGTACTGCAACATACCGAAATATATGGTAACCTACTGAAATATGTGGCAAACTACTGAAATATACAGCCACATACTGCAACATAATGAAATATACTGTAACACACTGAAATATACTGCAAAATACGGAAATATACTGTAACACACTGTAACTATTTTAGTATGTTGTAGTATATTTTAGTATGTTGCAGTATTTTTCAGAATGTTACGTCATATTTCAATATATTGCAATATGTTTCAGTATGCCACAGTATAATTCAGTACGTCGCAGTATCTTTCAGTATGTTGCATTATACTTTTGTGTGTCACAGTTCATTCCAGTATGTTCTGGTATATTTAAGTATGTTGCAGCATGTTTCAGTATGTTTCAGTATATTTCAGTATCATACAGTAACTTTTAAGTTGTTGAAGTATATTTCAGTATTTTTGCAGTATCTTTCATTATGTAGCACATTTGCAGTATTTTTCGGTATGTTTCAGTACATTTCAGTATGTTGCCGTATGTTTCAGTATGTTACTGTAAATTTCTGTATAATATAGTATACTTCAGTGTGTTGCAGTGTATTTCAGTATGCTACAGCATATTTCAGTATGTTCTCGTATGTTTCAGTTTATTGCAGTGTCTTTCGATCTGTTGCAGTGTATTTCAATATGTTACAGTGTATTTCGGTACGTTGCAGTATGCTCATATTTTAAGTATTTTTTAGCACATTTGGGCACTGTTTTAGCACATTTAGGCACTGTTAAACACATTTGTTTTGTTTGTAGCACTATTGGGTGTGTTTCAGTACTTCTGGGCATTTATTGGTACTATTGGCATATTTGGTTAAATTTAGCACATTTGGGCACCGTTAAGCACATTTGTTCTGTTTGTAGCACTATTGGGTTTGTTTCATTGTTTCTGGGCACTAATTGCTACTCTTAGCATTTTAGGCTCAATTAAGCACATTTGAGCATGTTTTAGCACATTTGGGAACTGTTAAGCAAATTTGTTCTGTTTGTCGCACTATTGGGTGCCTTTCAGTACTTCTGAGCACTTATTGATACTATTAGCATATATGGATAAATTTAGCATATTTGGGCATTGTTTCAGCCCATTTGGCACTGTATTAGCACATTTGGGCATTCTTTTAGCACATTTGGGCACTGTTAAGCATATTTGTTTTGTTTGCAGCACTATTGGGTGCGTTTCAGTACTTTTGGGAACTTATTGGTACTATTAGCATATTTGGCTCAATTTAGCACATTTGGGCACTGTTTTAGCACATTTGGGCACTGTTTTAGCACATTTAGGCACTGTTAAACGCATTTGTTCTGTTTGTAGCACTATTGGGTGCGTTTCAGTACTTCTGGGCACTTTTTGGTACTATTGGCATATTTGAATAAATTTAGCACATTTGGAAACTGTTAAGCACATTTGGGCAGTGTTAAGCACATTTGTTCTGTTTGTATCACTATTGGGTGCGTTTCAGTACTTCTGAGCACTTATTGATACTGTTAGCGTATTTGGCTCAAATTAGCACATTTTTGCATGTTTTAGCTCATTTTGGCACGTTTTAGCTCATTTCGGCACTGTTAAGCACATTTGTTCTGTTTGTAGCACTATTGGGTGCGTTTCAGTATTTCTGGGCACTACTTGATACTCTTAGCATATTTGGCTCAATTAAACACATTTGAGCACGTTTTAGCACATTTGGGCACTATTTTAGCACATTTAGGCACTGTTAAACACATTTGTTCTGTTTGTAGAACTATTAGGTGTGTTTCAGTACTTCTGGGCACTTATTTGCACTAATAGCATATTTGGCTCAATTTAGCACATTTTGGCACTGTTTTAGCACATTTGGGCACTGTTAAGCACATTTGTTCTGTTTGTAGCACTATTCACAGGATAGTTAAGGGCAACCTTTTTTAGCTGCAACTGCCTTGCTGAGGTTTGCATTGTAATCATATAAGAATTCAGTACCAGTAAAATAAAATCTCACCTAATTGTGCTAGAGTCAAAATTTAAAAACTATGTTGTAGATCTTCTTTTTCCCCAGTGTAAGTTTTTTGGAAGTTTCAATTTTCATTTTTTTGCAAAGTTATAGACAAGAAACTGCCCAATTTTGGCCAATTTTGCCTGAAAAGCTGACTTTTCAGTACCAGTAAAATATCTCAGCAGGAAAATATGACATCTGAATAAAAATTGCACTGCTGGAATTCTGAGATATTTCTCCAGTGTAATTTTTTTTCTTTTTCCAATAACTCTTCTAGATTGCCCATAAATTGGTGATCTATACCTGAAAATGCTATATTTTTTCATAGAAAATTAGCAGCACGCAGTACTTCACGCTTCAATGAGCACGTAGGGATGAGAAGATATTGGCGCATACATACTAATTACAGGCTTGCTAGCTGGCAGACTATAATGGATAGCTCGCTTTGTACTTTGTTTATGTAGCACCCATAATGAAATGTTGATAGAGTACGCAGCCCTAATGAAGGTTGCTGCTTATTGGTTGTAGTTTGATGTTAGGCTAAACAATTACAAGTAGGCAACACGCATGCCACCCACGGAGCCATATTACTCAAGAACCTAAACTACATTTTGAGAGAAATTTATGATATTCTTAGTGAGGATGCCCTTAACTATCCTGTGTTGGGTGCGTTTCAGTACTTGTGGGGACTTATTGGTACTATTACCATCTTTGGCTCAATTTATCACATCTGGGCATGTTTTAACCCATCTTGGCATGTTTTAGCACATTTGGGCACTGTTGAGCACACTCGTTCTACTATTAGCACTAATGGGCACATCTCAGAACCTTTGGGAACTTATTGGTACTATTAGCATATTTGACCTAATTTAGCACATTTGGGCATGTCTTAGCCCATTTCCAATGTCTTAGCACAATTTGGCACTGTTAAGCACACTAGTTCTACTATTAGCACTATTGGGCTTGTTTCAGGATTTCTGGGCAGTTATTGTTACTATTAGCATATTTGGCTCAATTTAGCACATTTGGACATGTTTTAGCACATTTGGGCACTGTTGAGCACACTCGTTCTACTATTAGCACTATTAGGCACATTACAGAACGTCGGGCCACTTATTGGTACTATTAGAACATTTGGCTCAATTAGGACATTTGGGTATATTTCAGCACATTCGGGCACTTTTAAGCAGACTAGTTCTACTGTTAGCACTATTAGCACGTTTCAGAACCTCTGCGCACTTATTAGTACTATTAGCATACTGGGATCAATTTAGCAATTTTGGGCATGTTTTAGCTTATTTGGGCCTGTTTCAACACATTTGCGTAATGTTAAGCACACTAGTTCCACTATTAGCACTATTGGGCACATTTCAGAATCTCTGGGCACTTATTAGTACTAATAGTGTATTTTGCTCAATTCAGCACATTTTGGCATGTTTTAGCACATTTGGGCATGTTTTAGCACAATTGGACACTGTTAGGCACACTAGTTCTACTATTAGCACTATTGGGCCGGTTTCAGGATTTCTTGCCAGTTATTGTTACTATTAGCATATTTGGCTCAATTTAGCACATTTGGACATGTTTTAGCACATTTGGGCACTGTTAAGCACATTTGGGTATTGTTAAACACACCATGTTCCTCATTAGCACTATTGGGTTTGTTTTAGAATTTCTGGGCAGTTATTGTTACTATTAGCATATTTGGCTTAATTTAGCACATTTGGGCATGTTTTAGCACATTTGGGCACTGTAAAGCACACTAGTTTTACTATTAGCACTATTGGGCACATTTCTGAACGTCGGGCCACTTATGGGTACTATTAGAACATTTGGCTCAATTAGGACATTTGGGTATATTTCAGCACATTCGGGCACTTTTAAGCAGACTAGTTCTACTGTTAGCACTATTAGCACGTTTCAGAACCTCTGCGCACTTATTCGTACTATTAGCATACTGGGATCAATTTAGCAATTTTGGGCATGTTTTAGCTTATTTGGGCCTGTTTCAACACATTTGCGCAATGTTAAGCACACTAGTTCCACTATTAGCACTATTGGGCACATTTCAGAATCTCTGGGCACTTATTAGTACTAATAGTGTATTTTGCTCAATTCAGCACATTTTGGCATGTTTTAGCACATTTGGGCATGTTTTAGCACAGTTGGGCATGTTTTAGCACAGTTGGGTGGGTTTTAGCACATTTGGACACTGTTAGGCACACTAGTTCTACTATTAGCACTATTGGGCCGGTTTCAGGATTTCTGGGCAGTTATTGTTACTATTAGCATATTTGGCTCAATTTAGCACATTTGGACATGTTTTAGCACATTTGGGCACTGTTAAGCACATTTGGGTATTGTTAAACACACCATGTTCCTCATTAGCACTATTGGGTTTGTTTTAGAATTTCTGGGCAGTTATTGTTACTATTAGCATATTTGGCTTAATTTAGCACATTTGGGCATGTTTTAGCACATTTGGGCACTGTAAGGCACACTAGTTTTACTATTAGCACCATTGGGCACATTTCAGAACCTTTTGGCACTTATTGGTAGTAGTAGCATATTTGGCTCTATTTAACACATTCTGGCATGTCTTAGCTCATTTTGGCATGTTTTAGCACATTTGAGCACTGTCGAGCACACTCGTTCTACTATTAGCACTATTGGGCACGTTTCACAACTCCTGGGCACTTACTGGAATATACTGTAAAATACAAAAATATGCTGTTATACACTGAAAGGTGTTCTAACATACTGAAATATACTGTTATACACCGAATTTCACTGTAGGTTTTTCTGAAATCAGCTGTAATATACTAAATTATACTGCAACATACTGAAATACATTGTATCATACTCGAATATACTGTAAAATACTGATCTATACTGTAAAACACCTAAATATACTGCAAAAAACTGAAATATACTGCAACATACTGAAATATATTGTAACATACTGAAGTATACCAGTACATACTGGATTATATGCTAAAATACTGAATTATACAGTAACATACTCAAATATACCATAACTTACTGAAATGACTATAACATACTGAAATATACTGTTACATACTGAAGTATACTGTAACATACTGAAATATATTGTAACATATTGAAATAAATTGTAACATACTGAAATAGACTGCAACATGCTGAAATATACTGTAGAAGACCTGAATATACTGCAAAATGCTCAAATATACTGAATTATAGTGAAATATGCCGAAACTTACTGGAATATACTATAAAATACAACAATATGCTGTAATACACTGAAATATACTGTAGCATTCTGAGATATAATGTATACACACTGAAGTATACTGAAGTACACTGTAACATACTGAAATATATTGCAACATACTGAAATATACTGTAACATATTGAAATAAACTGTAACATACTGAAATATACTGCAACATACTGAAATACACTGCAAAATACTGGAACATACTTAAATATATTGTAACATACTGAAATATACTGTAACATATTGAAATAAACTGTAACATACTGAAATATACTGCAACATACTGAAATACACTGCAAAATACTGAAATACACTGTGACATACTGAAATATACTGAAACATACTGCAACATACTGAACTGTACTGAAATATACTGGAACATGATGAAGTGTACCAGAACATACTGGATTATGCTGTAAAATACTGAATTATATTATAACACCTTGAAATATACTGTAACATACTGAAATTGAATGTGATATACTGGAAGATACTGCAACATACTGAAATATACTGCAGCATACTGATATACACTGCAACACACCGATCTATACTGTAAAACACCTAAATATACTGCAAAAAACTGAAATATGCTGTAACCTATTAAAATATACAAAAACATACTGAAATATACTGCAACATACTGAAATATATTGTAACATACTGAAGTATACCAGAACATACTGGATTATGCTGTAAAATACTGAATTATATTATAACACCTTGAAATATACTGTAACATACTGAAATATACTGTAACAAACTGAAATATATTGTAACCACAGTTAATTTAAGGTCATGCTTTTTCAGTTTCTGGTTTTTTGTCAGGTATTTTACGTTCTATATAAACAATGTTCCACTGATAGCTCGAACAGGTTGAATGTTACAGGAACAAAAAAATATGAAAAGATAAAAAAACTTATCTTCTCCAATATACTTTTTTTTCAAAAGTCAATTCATGTTTAAGTTATCGCTTGTTGAAAAACATAGTCCCCCTTTCACATTCTTTCTAATTTATGCACTCCTGACATGTATTGTATCTCAATATACTGTAGTTGAGTGCTTGTTAGTCTTGCTTCACTACCTTTGTTTATTGTATGGCAGAAAAACACCAATTTTTGACTTAGGTTCGCACCCCCGGATAAAGTTTTTTTCTCTTCTGATTATTCAAATATAGGGTCTATGTAAATGTTTCCAGGTGAGTGTGGACTTCTTACCCTTGAGCATTTTGAGAAATTCAAGATGGCCACCAGGCACCAGACGATTCTTTATAATTCAAATGTATCTACCCATCGAGGCTAAATTTAAGGTTCCAATGCTTTGGAATATTTGGAAATTAATATAATAAAGATGCATGTGCCTTTATCATGTGTATTATTGAGTAATAGGCAAATGATTCCCAAGGGTAACTAAGCTAAGCCCTAATCATTCATTTTTTTAAGTTTAACCTAGCCTTCCCGTGTTTATAATTTTTCCTTGCATCTCTGCATCAGTTTGTTCTAAATTCATGAAAATTATACTGTATGGGGTGATTTTAGATGTTGATTACAAATATGTCCAACAAATAAAGCTGAAAGGGGTTCTGCAAAATTGAAATGCAACGTCATTGTCATTTGAGCTAAATAGCAATTTATTTCAAACTAGCATGACTATCAAAAAAGTTTGTTGAGCTGCCAATTTAATAGTTATTTTCAGTTTTAAAACTTTAGCCATGTTTTTTAAAGTTAGAAAAAGGGGTCAACAACCTTAATAACACAACACCATGACTTCTTAACATAATTTAATTGCTCTATTATTGACACATCATTTATCTAAATATTGATATTTTTGCTTTCAAAAACTACTTCTACTATCAGCACATTTGACATTTTCTTTAAAAACATTTGTAAACAGTTTTTTATGAATGAGAATCTAGTTTATGCTATGGGAAGTAATACATCATTTAGAACAGTGGTTCCTTGCCTATTTCATACCAATCTCCTTTCATAAAAGTTTACTATTAGTTTCTCCACTTTAATGACCTATGTTTAGTGCAATGGAACACTAATGGTTAAAACGGATTTGGTTAAAGTAGTTAATTCTACTTTTGGTAGTTTCCCCAAAATGCTAAATAGAAAAAGCCTCCCCAGAATGTACCGGGCCTGAGAATATTGGTGGGAGAGCTGTTGAAGCCAGTCTTTGATGAAAGTGTAATAACTAGCATGGAAGACCTTGAAAAGATGTTGACTAAGATTTCAGAGAGCTCAAGAACAGCAAAACTGTGGGTCATGTGCTTTATTAGACAAATTTTACCATCAACACCCACATCATAGCTGATGAAGAAGACTGGGCCTTACACCTAGCAATGGAAGAGGAAATGTATTTATATCTGTATAACATGGAGGTCAAGCCACAAGATGTACGGATTGAACTCATGGCTGGTAACCACACAATGCATCATAAACTCGGCCAGCTCGACGGCATCTGGTCAAACATGACCATTGAGGTGACCCTCGTGAGATTTGGTCACAGCAAGGGGGAATCATTGGCATCACCAATAAAACTGAAATTGTCAAGGTGTGGGTCTACAGCACTTCTGCATGCAACAAGATACAGTAAGGCCTCAATGACATCAGAGATGAGTCTGAAATAAATGCTTCCACTACTCATAAGGAAGAGATGCAATCAAGAATCCAATCTGATTCAAAGGACAGAAAGTTTGTCAAAAGGAAGATTGAACTCTACAATGTCCCACTCAAAGAAGGCTGCCACCCAGTTGCTCTTGTCAATATTGAAACAGAAAAAGTCATCGGTTATTCAGCAATTATGATAGACAATATTTTTGTTATAGGTAAAGCATCTATACAAGAATTTAAAGTGAACTAGTCATCTAAAGTGAAGACAATGGTATCATCTCAAAGGCATATTAAGGTTTCTAATACCACTGTGTATGATACTGAAGTCATATATGCCCAAGCCATTGTACTCAAGCAGACCAAGAATTTGGATGCAAACTTTTTAATGGCTCATAAACTTGCAGCATTGCCACTTTCTACATTCATGGAAACAGGGAAAATAAGAAAAAACTAAGACCAAGTCAATTTTAAAAAAAATCAGAACAGTCCGCGACAAGAAGATAAGAAAATTCCCACCAAGCTGGAGGTTCTGTTATCCAAGATGACAATAAAAACTACACTGATGTATGGATATCGGACATGGCCACTGACTCAAAGACAAAAAGACAAGATAAGTGCAACTGAGATAAGGATGCCTTGTCACATTTACAATATAGAGTGGGAAGACCATAATATAACAAATGATAATATAAGAAGGAGGCCAAAATAAAAGCCATCGAAATATGCATGAGGAGAAGACCTCTTCAATAGTATGGACATGTGCGCCGAAGAGATAGGGATGAAGATATTATAATGGTGGCTGAGATGAAAACACAGAGAAAGAGAGGGAGGCCAAAGAAAAGGTTAATGGGTCCAATGAAGGATGACATACTGAAATATGGCCTATCAGATGAAGGTTTTGACGACAGAATCAGATGACACTCTCTGATAGCACTTGGTTCCCTGCAAAATCGCCACCCATCCTAGACCACAGCATACTAGGTGAGAAAATCCAAGACGAATCTCTATAATAGACAATTTGCTGCTTTCCAATGACCGCTCAGAGTGTGATACAGTGGCGACAATGTAAAATATTGGAAAGGAAGTCATACTAAATGTATTGGTAGAAGAAAAGTGTAATTTGGTGACACTATAGGGCTTCTTTTCAGGATGACTATTCATACAAGCTACCAGGTTTATGCTATGTTGCTACGCTTATGCAAAGTGCTCTTCCATGACATCTGCAAGACAAAAGGCTTAGAAAACCAAGGTCAGCAATGCTATTTGCGATGTGCCTTTAACTTATGCACTTTGCCTCCTACAGATGAAGCTATTGAACAATGTCACCAGAGCACACCTCCAGAAGCCATATGAAACTGCGGCAATAAACCTACTAGAACATTGATAGGTGAAAAGGGTCTAAGAGAATCTCTTTTCCCAAAAAGAGTAGGAAACGATGTTGTGCTTACACCAGACAGTATTATGAAGTGGATCATTTTACTTAATTTGGTGTACATTCAATTATTCTAGTTTTTGTCGATTTTTTACAATTTAGCTGCTATTGTATATAGATTTTTGCCCCAACTATTAAAATTTTAACAAACAAACTAAATAATTACGGCTTTTCCAATTATGCATGATTTTCTATGTTTTTTTCCTAATTTATCAGTACATTGAGATATTATATAGACCGTGATGGTTCACAATTCTACATTTAGCTCGTATGACATGACGCCACGCTTAAATGTTGCAGAACCTCTTCCCAGTTTTTTTGCTATGCATGGTTAGAATTAGCAAATTATATTACTCTCTATAGTAAGTTTTCATGAATTTTGAGCAAACTTTGAAATTTTTGATCATAATCTGCTGACGTGTGCTAAATAAAGTAAAATAGCCCAAATTCATTAAATACTTCTGTGGAATCCAACAATCATGCAAAACAACGAGATATGGCTATTCTAGTACATCTATCCCATGCACAGAGTTCTGCCCTTGTGAAGCAGTAACAGGAGTGTGCTGCAATGAACTAACATTTCTAACAAATGCTAATGATAGAAAAAAATGAGAAAGGTGTTTAATATGAACATGAGCTAAAGTTTGTCACATCTGTATGGTCATATATATATATATATATATATATATATATATATATATATATATATATATATATATATATATATATATATATATATATATATATATATATATATATATATATATATATATATATATATATATATATATATATATATATATATATATATACATATATATACATATATATATATATATATATGTGTGTGTGTGTGTGTGTGTGTGTGTGTGACATATATATATATATAATTTTTTTCTATTATGCCTATTAAATGACGATTTTTTCATAATTGGCGGCCATCTTAGATTTCTTGAAATGCTCAAGGGTGGTGGGTCCACACTCACCTGGAAACATTTACCTGGACCCTCAAGATAAATAATCAAGAGAGAAAAAAACTTTATCCGAGATTGCGAACCTAACCCCCAGTTCTGCCAGGCTATTATACTTCACAAGTGCTAGACTGCCAGTGCTGATGGCTCAAAAGATAAATGTTATAAACTGTCGGCTAAAACCCAATCTTGTATTCCTAGGTTGGTTGGCCTAAATAAAACAATTGTCAAATCATGAAATCATGTTTTAGGAATCTACTCTATTCTAACCTGCTGCCTAGCTAGTTTTATTTTCTTATCATAATATTTGATGTATAATTACAGAATTTGTGATACACTTTTCGGCAACCATACGAGTTATAAAATGCAATAATGGTACTTATAATATTATACTACTATTCATATAATAATATATTATATAGTATTATGTGTGTTTTTATTATATTGCATAATATATATCAAATTATTGTTGTTGTACAAACAAGTGCAATTAACCTAGTTTTCAAAATGTACCTCTAAATTATTAGAATATTAGTTTAGATATTTTCATGGTTTGTTAGCTTAACCTAAAAAATAGGCTGTATTCCCAAAGTAAAGGGTGTTGAACTATGAACTATAATAGATTAGCTACTCTGCTACCAATTGTGCCAGTATAATATATGGCTAGCTGTAATGCTTTGTCTCCGGTGGCTGGCTGCAATATGATTTAACTTGGCCAACTTACAAGAATTTAAAATTGGCGCAATTATTCAAAAGGTTACATACAGCACAGAGCTAGCTGTGATAGTAACCTTGGTATTATCAGTATTTATTACAACTGCCAGCATATAAGCTGCATTGTAGAATGCCGTTGGGGTAGGCTAGTAAAATCAAATTCTGCTCTCTAATATACCTTAGACACAATGCAGCAACATAATTGTTGGTTTCAAATTACATTGCCATCTTTACATGAGCCGTGGGCTTCATAAAGATTCATATGATTAGAGATTTATGCTATAGGCTAGCTATGATGAAAAGAAAACACCATTGTCAAAGTTAACTTCAAGTATGTTGTTTTCCAGAAACTCAGTAATGTCCATTTATATCTCTCGCATACAAATACTTATGTAATAGCATACAGTTTAAGTTTTATTTTAGAGCACATCTGCAAACTCTACAATAAGAGCTTGCTTTACCAGTCTATTTCAGACCTGTTTTTGTAGCTAGTAATACGCAAGCTACTTATTTTTTAACTTTTGGGTTATTTGGTCAAAACCATTAGCTTTGCTAGTAACCTGAAGCTATTGCAACAGTTTGTGAAAATAGCTAGCCGCTGCTAGTCAAATTGAATTGACAGCCTAATAATTACAACCCATTTGAGGCTTCACATATTTATATGATCATAGTTACTCATATAGTGCACCCATCTACAATGACAGTGTGGTCCGGAAATAAGAGGCGCCGGCGATAAATTGGTAGAGCATGAACCAAACCCATTTTGTGGCAATTTTTTTTTAATAACTTATGGAAATCCTACGCATGTTTAATAAATATGGCTATAGCTGTAGCATTTCTTCAGCTTTTGAAACATTATTCAACAGTAGGGCAACATACATGCATACTGATTAGATACTGCACACTAAGCTAAACTTTAAATTGATTTTATAGAATACAGTGCACTTAGAATAATTATATGTGAATTAGAGAAACTGAAAGTAAACCTGCTGGACTATAGACAGACCTTTACTGACAAGACTGGAAAGTGAAGTGAGGTGATTTAGCTAAAATTAACTCTGCCAAACAAGCAAAGAATTATGCTGTGCTGATGCATTTTCAATAAATTGTAACATAGTGAGAAGATGCAGATAATTGCTAATGTAAAATGGGAACATTATATTGGCAGAAATCCAATAGATTGTCAATTTATGCGAGAGGGTACTGTGTTATTGTGATAGCGTGCAGAGCGGCAGACGTACTAGGAACGTTATAATTAGTCACAGGAGCGTAGCTAGAACCACCATATGAAGAATTTAGATAATTGCACTGAAACTTGCAAAATAGTGTATGTTTTGACTAAATTGTGAAGAGCATAAACAGAATTTTAAAAAACAAAGAAAGTATATTAGAGAAAACATATCAAGGAATGTCAAGTTTAACTTTTAGACTTTATAAAATGAATCCCCTGTGCTACAGCAGTGGAACATGGAGGGTGTAAAATTTTACTTATTATGCAACAACTTTCTCAGAAAATTTTTTATTGAAAAATTAAAAAAATTATATGAAAGAGGAATGTAAGAGCTATCTTTTCATATATAATTTGTTAATGTGAGACAAAAACTGTTCGAGCTGTCCCCTGAAAACCGTTTATATATAACATAAAGCAGTGCCTGAATCTGGAAAGTAATATGACCTTAAACTAACTGTGACATACTCAAATATACCGTAACATACTCAAATATACTGTAACATACTGAAATATACTGTAGCATACTGAAATATAGCTAGTGTAACATATTGAAATATACTGCAACATTCTCAAATATATTGTAACAAACTGAAATATACCGTAACATATTCAAATGTACTGTAACATACTGAAATATACAGAAACATACTCAAATAGACCAAAACATACTGGATTATACTGTAACATATTGAAATATATTGCAATCTACTGATATATACTGTAACATACTGAAAATATACTGTAACATACTGAAATAATTTGTAACATACTGAAATATACCGCAACACACTGATATATACTGCAAAATTCTGATATATACTGCAACATACTAAAGTATACTGTAACATACTAAAATATACTGTAACATACTGAAATAACCTGCAACATACTGATATATATTGTAGCATACTGAAATATACTGTAACATGCTGAAAAGTACTGTGACATGCTGGAAAATACTGTAGCATACTGAAATATACTGTAACAAACTGAAATATACTGTAACATAACGAAATATATTGTAACATACTGAAATGTACTGTAAAATACCGATATATGTTGTAACATACTGAAATAGACATTAACATATTATTGAAGTATATTATATTATACTAATTTATACTGTAACATATTTGAGTATACTGTGACATACTGAAATATACTACAATTTGCTAAAATATACTGCAACATACTGGAATATACTGCAACATACTGAAATATACTGCAACATACTGAAATACACGGCAATGTACTGAAATATACTGAATTACACTGATATTTACTGCAACATACTAATATATACTGCAACATACTAAAATATATTGTAACATGCTGAAATATACTCCAACATATAATGTAGTAGAGAAAAATCTATTATAATGCATTGCAATATGCTGTAGTACAATGTTATAAAGTGTAATATACTGTAATACAACGTAACACATTGTCAAAATCTTTGATATGTAGTATACCGCCATACACTTTCAAAAACTGTAATACATTGTAATAGACCAAAATAATGTAATGTAAAAAAGTTGTTTTTTACTGAAACATACTGCGATAAACAGTAATATACTGCAAAACATTATTATAGACTGAAATATACTGTAATACATTTTTATACTGAAACATACTGTCAAAAGTTTTAATTCATATTGATGAGATATAGTAGACTAAACTACACTCTCATAAATTGTAACATACTAAAACATAATGTAATACATTGCAATGCAGCGTAATACATTGTAAAAGATTGAAAGATACTGTAACACATATATTACACTGTAATACATTGTAATAGACAAAAATGCACTTCAATACAGTGTAATATACTGGAAAACACTATATTCCGTTTGAATACACCGCAACAGGTTGTAATAGACTGAAGTATACTGTGAAGTACCTAAATACACTGTAATATACTCTAATGCAATGTAATACCTTGACAAGATTTGTGATATTTAGTAATATGTCGTAATGCACTTTCATATATACTGTAATATACTGTAATATACTGTAATATACTGTAATATACTGTAATTCACTATATCGCACTGCATAGTACATAAACGCACTATTATAGACTGTAATACAATTTTATACGCTGTAATACGCTGCACTAAATTCTAACACATTGTAATACACTGAAACAGGCTTCGATAAACCTTAATACACTGTAATACATTATTATACACTGAGATATACTGCAATATATTGTTTTATACTAAAACATACTATAATAAATTTTAATACAACATAATACATTGTAATAAACTGAAATGTACCTACTGCAAAATATTATATTATACTGAAACATACAGTAATTTACTGTACCAAATCATAAATTACTGAAAACCATTCCAATGGACTGGTTTACAATGCTATACGCTGTGATATGCTGTAATACACTGTAATTTACTTTCAAAAACTGTGATACACTGCAATATACTGCAACACAATCTCTGAAACTGTATTGCAATTGAACATACAGGAACATACTATATAATAACTTTAAAAAAACTGTAATACATTGTAATAGACTTTATTATTTTCTAATACACTGCAATACAATATAATGGGCTGAACTATAGCGTAATACAGTGCGGTATGCAGAAACATACAGCAATAAGTTGTAATACACAGCAACACATTGTAATAGAATTAAATATACTGTATTATAATGCATTAAACTGAAACATACTATAGAGCAATATAAAACACTGTAAAGTACATAAACACATTATTATAAACTGTAGTACAACTTTATACCTTGTAATGTGCTGCAATACACTGTGATACATTGTCAAAAACTGTGATAACACTGTTAAATGCTACAACACACTTTCAAAACCTGTAATACATTTTAATAGATGGAAAAAATGGTAATAACCGTAATACGCTGTAATGCATTGTAATAGACGGAACTACACTGTAATACTGTGTGATATACAAAAACCTTCTTCGATAATTTGTAATACATTTCAATACATTGTTATGCACTGAAACATACTGTAATACATTTTGAATACTGAAACATACTGTAAAAAGTTTTAGTACACCGTAATACATTGTAATAGACATCGTAACCTAAAGAAACATGCGGTAATAAGGTTAAGTACAATGTAATACATTGTAAAAAACTGAAACTATTGTAATACATTGTAATATACTGAATCATACTATAAAAGATTGTAAGACTTTGTACAATACTTAAATATACTGTAATAAACTGTACTACAATGTTATACAGTGTAATATACTGTATAATGAAGTCTAATACAATGTAAAAACATGTAAAAACATGTTATATACAGCAATATACTGCAATACACTTTCATGAACTGCAACACATTGTAATAGACTGAAATACACTGTAATACCTTTTAATATACTGAAACATACAGTAAGGAAATCTATTAGACTGCATGACTTTTTAACAGACTTTAATATTTTGTAATATATACTGCAATACTGGTAATAGACTAAAATATGCTGTATTATATTGTTTTATATTGAAACATAGTGTAAAACATAATAACACACTGTACAGTACTGAAACACGCTATAATAATATACTGTAGTACAATGTTATATTTTGTCGCATGCTGTAATAAACTGTGATACATTGTCAAAAACTGTGGTACACTGTAATGTACTGCAATACACTCTCTAGAACTGTAATTCATTGTAATAGAAAGACATCTACTGTAAAACATATAGAGCACTCTAACACATTGCAATACACTGAAATATGCTGTAATACATATATCACATTGTAATAAATTGTAATAGACTAAAATAATTTTTAATACACTGAAATGCATTGTAGCAGACTGAAACACAGTGCCATAAAGTGTAACATACTGAAACGTATTATAATACACCGTGATAGAGTGAAATATGTTGTTATAGTATATATGAAATATATGAAAAATATAGTGTAATATATTGAAGCATAATGTAATACATTACAATACACTGTAATACATTGCTTTATACTGAAAAATACTGTGATCTGTTGTAATACACTGTAAGACATTGTAAGAGACTGAAATACACTGTAGTACATATGTTTCGCTCTAATACATTGTAATCAACAAAAATACATTGCAATACAGTGTAACATACTGAAGCATAATGTAATACATTGCAACAAACTGTAATACTTGTTTTATACTGAAACATACTCTTATCTGTTGTAATACACTTTAGCACATTGTAATAGACTGAGATACACAGTATTATATTGTATTATACTGAAGCATACTATAAAACACTATAACACACTGTAAAGTACTGAAACGCACTATAAAATACTGTAGTACATTGCTATATGCTCTAATATGTTGTAATACAGTGTAATATACTGAAGCATAATGTAATACATTGCAACAAACTGTAATACTTGTTTTATACTGAAACATACTCTTATCTGTTGTAATACACTTTAGCACATTGTAATAGACTGAGATACACAGTATTATATTGTATTATACTGAAGCATACTATAAAACACTATAACACACTGTAAAGTACTGAAACGCACTATAAAATACTGTAGTACATTGCTATATGCTCTAATATGTTGTAATACAGTGTAATATACTGCAATACTATAGAGTGCCAAATAGTCAAAAATTGCTTATTATTGCATCTCATATGCATATAATAAAGTATCTAACCATTATTCTCTCTCATATGCTCACAAAACGCTCTCATTGGTCTATAATTTGCTCTCATACCTTTATTATTTGTGCTCTTAGGTCTATTATTTAGTCTCACACTGTCATTATTCATTCCCATACCCTTATTTCTCCTCCTTTTATTCTCATTATTTAGTCCCATACCTCCATTATGCACTCTCATACCCCTATTATTTGCTCTGTTATAAACATTATTCATTATCTTATGCTTATTATTCTCTCTCATACCCTTATTACTGTCTTGCTTTTGCGCCTGATTCTGACTCACTAGTATTTGTGTACACGTCACAATAGTTGAGTATAATATGCCAGTCCATTCGTGTCACACTACTAGGCTCCACCCCATTTATCAAATCTGATTGGATAACTGCAATGACACTAAGAGTAATAATAAATGCTGGGTGGGGTGCCTAGGTTTAGTTAGCCATTCTTCATTCATAAGTATCAGTCTAGGAGCGAACAAGTTTTACCAGAATATTGTGCAGTTAGGTGCAAAAATGGAGATTTTGACAGAAAATTCCTCATTAATAACATTTTGTTAGAAGCTTTTGTTAGATGAGCCTTACTGACTACCAACATATTTGAAAGCATAGAAAGCTAAGGATATAGCCTATATCCATTTAAGCCCATTTCAGTTTATTACAATGTGTTACAGTTTCTAAAATTGTATCGTAGTATATTGCAGTGTATCAAAGGTTTTGACATTGTATAACAGTGTATTATAGCATATTACAGCGTATAACATTGTAACACAGTCCATTAAAGTTGTTTTGAGTGAATTACGGTTTGGTACAGTATATTACTGTATGTTTCAGTATATTACAATGTACTTTACAATGTGTTATAGTAATTTACAGTATGTTTCAGTATATGACAATGTATTAAGGTTTATGAAAGTGTATTACGATATATTACTGTATGTCACTAATTTTGTCAATGTATTACATTGTATAACAGCATATTACACTTTATAACATTGTACTTCAGTGGGTTACAGTGTATCTAGGTACTATACAATGTGTTATTGCATTTCACAATATATTTCAGTGTCTTTAAATGCCTTAAAGTTTTTGAAAGTGCAATGCAGTATAATACAGTGTATCATAGTTTTGACAATGTATTTTAGTGTATCACAGCATATTACAGCGATTAACATTGTAACACAGTCCATTACAGTGTTTTTAGTAATTTTTGGTTTGTTACGGTATATTTCGGTCTATTACAACGTATTTCAGTTTATGAAAGCTTATTGCTGTCTATTACTGTATGCGACATATATTGTCAATGTATTACATTGTATTACAGTATATTACACTGTATAAGGTTATACTACAGCCTACTTCGGTGTTTTTACAAACTTGACAGTACGTGTTATTACACTTTACAATATGTTTCAGTATATTACAATGTATTACAGTTTTCGAAAGTGTAATACAGTATTTTACAGTATAGCACAGGTTATGAGATTGTATTACAGTGTGTTATGGCATATTACGGGGTATAACATTGTAATACAGTCCAGTACAGGGTTTCTTAGTATTTACATGTATGATTTGTCGAAGTATATTACAGTATGTTTCTGTATATTACAATGTATTGCAGTATAATTCAATGTATTACAATGCATCAGGTGCATTAAAACTCATTACAGTATGTTTCAGTATAAAACAGTGTATTACAGTATGTTTCTGTGTATAATAATGTATTACAGTGTATTACGGTTTACCGCAGTATGTTTCATTGTATCACACTGTATTAAAGTATCTTTTATTTTATTACAATATATTACATTTTATTTACACAGTCAGTTAATGCTGGTGGTTTTTGATAGATGTAATATAGTTTGCACCAATCTCTATTCACTTGGTAAGCACATGAACCTTATATAATTGATGGCATTGTCCTGAACTGCCAAAAATCTCCATGCATTGCTAAAGTAAAAACTAGACAACTTATGCAAACAGCTGGCCTGTTAGAACGAGTCACTTTTCTCTCAGGTCTAGGCAAGTGCAACTAATAGCAGCTGGTCTATCAAGGTATAAAAAGTTAAAATAAGTGCTGCAGGACAATTATGATTTGATACAAAAACATTTGATTGACAAGCAATATATTGTTCAAATTAAAGGACCAAACCTGGTATCTTATCCACACAGCCTTGGGGGTATATAAACCCTAAAGATGTGGAGGTAAAACAGTCATCATTGTCATTCATCTCACAAACAGTTCACTTTTCTCTCGATAGATGCTTTAGAAAAGTTCTCTGACTAAAACAGAGCAGTCAGAGCAACTGCCACAATTCAAAAGCACTTAAGCAAATATGCCCCGTTCAATTTTCAAAATGCCAAACAAACTATCCTTCAACTCATTCATGCAGCGTATTTTTTAAATGAGATCGCCGTGCTCAAGGCATCTCAGACTCCGAAAAAAAATCTAGTTGTCTGACAACGCTATATCCATTATTAGACTCAAAAGCTCTACTTCCTATTGGTGGGAGACTTCAAGAATGTATCACCCTGTCACATGATAAGAAGCACCTCATCATCTTACCCAAATCTGCACCTATGACTGCTACTAATTAGCCATCATCACTCACTTCCTGCTCACCAAGGTCTAGAACCTACACTAAATCACATTAGATATCATGGTTTCTGACTAGTCAATGCCAAGTCTAATGTCTTGAAATGAAGTATTGAGATTCATGAGGCTGCTACTAAGAGTACATGGCTATCCCAAAGCGAAGGCCAATTGGCTTGTCAGGCCATTGAGTAAATTAGTAGTTTTAGTAAAAGCACCAAGTAAAATTTTATCTTGAATTTTAGGTGGGAGTGTAGCGTTTTGATCATTCCTTATTATATTACACACTACTACATTGCCTTAACTTTTGCTCAATCTATTCAAATCATCGCTTGCAGTAGCACAGGACAATTCATCACCATTCACTCATATACTCATTTAGCTACTCACTTAGCTATTCACTTAGCTACTTACTTAGCTACTCACTTAGCTACTCACTTAGCTACTCACTTAGCTACTCACTTAGCTACTCACTTAGCTACTCACTTAGCTACTCACTTAGCTACTCACTTAGCTACTCACTTAGCCACAGCTTTTTTAAACCACAGATAGCTCTGTATTCACTATTACAATGCAATGATTTTTACTACCAGAATAGCTGTCAGCTTTTGATAGCTTGTAGCCAGAGATTATAGCAGCGAAGTTGTTTTATGTGTTCATGTCAGTCTGATGCTTTTCTCCACTGACTTTTGTAGTTCTCACTAGTCATTTTTGATTTTGTACATGATACATGTAGATATTTGAACTTTCACTATTACGACCTTGTATATTTGACTCTAACTCTCCCCGGGAAGAGTAATAGAAGTATGTTGAACATTGTTATGCAACAATTTTGAATTGTTTTATGTTTCATTTTTCTTGTCATCAATGTCTATATTATTAAAATGTATTATTGTAGTTTCGATAAACATCAGCAAAACTCCAGCAGTGCAACCTATTAGTAATAAACTGGGATAGAAGTCACACAGACAATATTTTTCATTTACCACAAATTTAGAATAAGTTATGCGTACTGTGTAACACCGAGAAAATTGTCCAGGAAAAATAATTCCCACCCACATCAAACTCACACCATTGCTATTGCCATAATAGTAAAATGTTTAACCTAATATTCATAATATATTCACTAGGTAGTAGGAAAATGAAGAGAATCACTAGCCCCATAAATTTCAATATAGAAAGCACTATTTAAACTTGGTATATTTTTTCCCCAAGTTTATTTGCATCAATGTGATATTATTTATTTGTCAATACATAATATATGATTATATATTGTAGTTATTAACAACACTAACAATAAATATTTTATCATTGTTTATGAAAGTTGTCGAGTCTCAACAATGATTTATCATGATATTCATTTCAACTTTTAACAAATTCAAGTGTTCAATCAGCCCTCTCTGGTGCAAGACAGGCATCACTATACACACTGGTGTGAAAACTTCTATTAAGTCAAAAAAATTTCTTTATAACTCATATAAACTTGCGGCACCGATGGCGGCATGATGACTTTTCATGCTTTAAAGCCGACTTTCGTAATATAAATATATATATATATATATATATATATATATATATATATATATATATATATATATATATATTATGCTGGCTAAAATGATAATAATGCCCGGAAATCTTACATCAGAGTAAAACTAACAATCCTTCAATTACTCCAATAACTGTACCACATTGTAAAGGACCTAAATATAATGTATTTTTATTGTAATAATATACTGAAACAAACAGTAATAAACTGTAATGCAGTGTAATACATTGTAGTATACTGAAATATACTGTAAATCATTGTAATATACTGAAACGTACTGTAATATACTGCAAGTCTGCAACAGACTGTAAAATACTGAAACAAACTGCAAGAGACTGTAGTCCAGTGCCATAAACTGCAATATACCCTAAAACACTGTAATACATTATTGTAATACACTTTTAAATACAATGTCATACATTGTAGTGCTATGTTCTACGATGTAAAACACTGTAATACACAATTATGCACTGTAACTCAGTGTAATATACTGAGAGATATTTTAAGATACTGTATTACACTATATAATACTTTGTAATTTATTGCTTTAGACTGAAAAATAGTGTAATACATTCTAGTATATTTAAACATACTGTAATAGGCTATAATACAGTGTAATAGACTGAAACACTCTTTAATACATTCTAATATCCTGAAACCTACTGTAATAAACTGTAATACACTGTTATACATTGTCATAGACTGAAATAGACTGTAATATATTATTGTAATATGCTGCAATATACTGTAATATACTGCAACACCCTGTAAAGTACTAAAACACACTTCAATAGACTGCAGTAAAGTGCCATACACAGCAATAGACCGCAGTAAAGTGCCATACACAGCAATATTGTAGTAATTTGTGCAATTACTGAGCGTGAGTTATTTACTTGCGTATACTTAGTTGGCTATTCTACTAGCAATTACTAGGGTAGCTGTCGAGTAATTATATTTATTCTCCACAATAAAACATAAAGTAAACATCACATCAAATTATCCTATACATCAGTCAACTACTAACACATGTTTCTCCTTCAAGCCTCCGCTTACAACAACGTGATCAATTGTTAATAACCCGGGAAGTGTCACGTGAGTCGGAAGCATATCTTCCGGTGCTGCTAATTGGTTGCTACATAAGGGTCTTAGTATTCCCAGAATAGAGAGGGGGCGATTCCCGTATTTGTACTTTGCATGACTCATTACAATATAGCATTCTAAAACATTGTAATACATTGTGATACACTGAATCATACTGCAATACACTGTTAGTCATTGTCATAGACTGAAATAGACTGTAGTATATTGTAGTACATTGTAATATACCAAAATATGCTCTAATGAATTGTAATACACTGTACCACATTGCGATAAACTGAAACATACTCTAATAAATTGTAATGCACTGTAATACATCAGAGTCTAACATTCCATTGCAGTATATTACAGTGTATAACATTGTATTGCAATTTATTACAGTATAATCCAGTATATTACAGTGCATTAAGATGTGTTACATTAGGTTTCAGTATATTACAAAATATTACAGTATATTTCAGTGCTGTACACTGTATTACATAATATTACGGTGTATTGCACTTTCTTGCAGTGCATTGCAGTTTATTACAGTATAATACGGCATATCACAATATAAAACTGTGTTTTACTGTGTATAACATTGTATCACAGTTTGTTAAAGTATATTTCATTATATATTACAGTGTATTCAGGAATATCACAGTATATTGCAGTATCTTATGGTACATAACAATGTTTTACATTTTATTACACTATACTTCAGTATATTTTCCTGTGTTACAGTAGGTTACAGTGTATTACAGTATTATATTACAGTGTATTACAGCATATGACACTTTATTACCAATTATTACAGTGCATTCAAGTATATTACAGTGTTTTACAGTGTTTTATAGTATATAACAGTTTATTATATTCTATTACCGTGACTTTCAGTTTCTTACAGAATATTACATGTTGATACACTTTCCTATAATGTATGACATGGTATTACACTGTATTAGAGTATAGCAAAAGTGTATTGCAGTATCTTTCATTATATTACAATGTATTATAGTATGTTTTATTTTACTCTACAGTCTACAGTATCATACAGTATCTTACAGTGTTTTGACGATGTAGTGAAGTTTATTACAGTATGTTACAGTACATTACAGTGTGTTACCCTGTGTTTCAGTATACTACAATGCATAACAGTGTATATTAGTTTAACACCATGTATTATGATATATTATTACGGTGTTTTGCACGATATTGCAGTGTGTTGCAGTGTATTACAGTATATTACAGCATGTCACAATTTAAAGTTGCGTATTACATTATGTTTCATCATGTTGCAGTGTATAACATTGTGTTACACTACTTTTCAGTATTTTACAGGGTTTTACAAAGTATTTCAGTAATTGCAGTGTCCTGCAATATATTACATATCATTACAGTATATTAAAGTATATTACAGTTTATTACATTACATTACCATGTCTTACAGTTTCTTACAGAAGAACACAAAATATGACAGTCTCTGACAAGGTATTATATTCTAATACACGATAATACAGTATTTTAATAATAGTTCAGGATGGTAAATTGCTCTTTTATGAGAGTTAGAAAAAAACAATGATCTTTTCATTAGACTCCTTATTTAAAATTTGTCCTTTGACTTTGCAGTGAACTAGCCTTATCAGCTTAAAATTGTATGATGTATGGAGCAGGTGTACTCAGCTGTGTCTCTGAGGAGTTGATCGATGAAACTTCCTGGTGCTTTGCTAAAATTCCTCAGGGCGGGCCTTTTTAGAATTTTTTAGTTTTTGTCTCACAGATGGTGGAGTTTGTTACTGTAGCGTTGCCACTAACTATTTATAAATAAGTTGTACTGGTGTTGGTGTTAGTAACTTTATTTATGTTTATTCCAACTGCTGTACGAAACTGTAAAAGTAAGTTAATATATGCAATTATATTATGTTTTTAAAATAAAACCAACAAAAAATCATTTACAAGGTTGTAAGGTATTTACGCATATATAAATTTTTGAATTATTCACCTCTTGTCTTCTTTTAGTCCTTAGCTGGAGTAATTTTGACTCTAGGAACTGATATTGTAGATCTACTTAAAAATGTTAAAGTTGATTTTAAAAATGACATCAAAAGATAACTGCCATAGACAAAATTAATTAATTATATCGGTTAAAACAAGTAATAGTGCATGTAACACACAAACAAAGATTAAACTTATATTCACAGTTGACCTAAATTAGTAGTTGCAGTAAAATATTGCTATGAGTAAAGGTAAAACTTTAAGCTACCAATTTGGGTTCTATCCTGTGACAATCTAATCAATAACTGGAGAGCCTGCCTATAGAATTCATAATTCTATGAGAAATCTAAATGATGCCATCTCTATTCCAGTCATGCCGTCAGTTGATACGGAAAATAATACGGATATCTAGATCAACCAATTAGGGGCGATCAGGCACTTATAAGCACCGCCTTCCAGCGCCCACAGCCAGTCTCGAACAGTACTAATAGCTATTGGGATAACTATATGTGGACACATCATTTCTTGTATATTTTTCTCATTTATGTAACTTACTTTTATTTGTGTATTTTTTACCTAAAGACGAATAAGTAAATCTGTGTCTGATAATGATTTTCTTCACAATTTTTATTATAATAACTATTTTTAAAAAAATTAATGAGAAGCATGGGCGGGTTTGTCTGGACTCCGGAAGATAATATTTTAAATGTGTAGAATTGAGCTTTGCCAATAAATCTAAGTTAAACTATATATAAATAAGCAACTTGGTTTTTAAAACAATGCCATTAGTTAAAATGTATATTGTTATACTACCTAATATAATGACTCTAGAGTCAATTTAGCTCAGTTATAGTTACAGAATAAATACTCTTAAGCTTTTTTATAATTTAAAATATATATGGTTATATCTAAGCCACCCATTAGAAAAATGATCTTGAGCTGCCTTATTCAAAGATTTTAGGCATGTACTTTTTCATGTGTGCCATTTGTCACAAAAATAATAATTTCTTATCAGCAAATAAAACAAGCTCAGTTTGAGACTGGTGCATTTTTGTGAGAAACATGGAGTAAAAAAATTTTAAAGAACGATATTATTATATAGTTGTTGCATACCAAAATAAATTGGTTCAGCTACAATTTTTCAAACATGGTGGAATTCCTAAGAAAGCAGAGCTCAAATGCTTACAATTAGATCACGAGGAAGCAGATACACAAACTTTGTTACATGCAAAATATCTTATGAACATCATAAGCCCACGTGTAATAATCAAATCTCTAGACACTGATGTTTTCATCTTAAGTCTTGCTATTTGCAAAACATTACCTTCTTACCAATTATATTTTTTCACGGGTGTGGTAATCATGGTGTCATGCCAAATAGCGGCTAGGCTAAGTTTCCTACTTAGACGCTAGTTATTTATTTTGGTAAAATGTATTTTCATGTGCAACTTATTTTAATATTATTGAAATATATGCATATTTATTAAACTTGGATCAACTGCTTGTTATTTAGCACGTAAATAAATTCCTTTGATTTACATTAACTTATTAATTATATATCTTGCCTGTTGTTTGAAAAGATGTTTTGTTAATAAGTAGGGGTAACGGGGGCACAACGGGCCGAATTTTGCATTTTTTTCTCTCATTCGTCTGTTTTCCAAGTTACTAGTTTAATAATCTCTAGTCTTAATGCTGCATATGTTGTCTATTACAGGTACCAGTTTGTTGTTTCTATCTCTCTCACAACTTTCAGAATAATGAAATTTTCATGACGAAAAAATCGGCCCATTGTGCCCCGGTACCGGGGTACAATGGGCCACTGGGCGGGACACAACATATATATTGAAATTTTGCGTATTTTGTTACATCTGATCTTTATTTATTTAATATTACAAATAAATAGAGATACTCTTTCAAATCTACAGCAAAATCCATGTTTTAGCTGTACAGTTTGTGCCACTACGGATAGCAGAGGAAGGCAAAATCAAATGCGCGTTACTCGGTTCTGCAGTGCTATATATTATCATTACTGTTTAGAACTAAAAATGTTTTGCTATTTTCACCTCAGAAAGAAATTTATCAAAAAAAAACTTTAGTAACATGTACTACAAAATTGCGAATGGACTTTTTTTCTAAGAACTGTAGCTGAGGTGCATGGCTGAGGTTTGTAACTGGAGTACGCAAGGGAGAGGGGGAGCAAATGAGCTAATCACAATTTATTTTAGTGAAATACATGTATATTTTCTCAACGGTGTAATATATAATGAATATTATGACTATCTACTAGTAGCAAGTAGCAACAGCAGAGTGTTTTGTATTATGTATAAAATGACATACCTCACCAGATGTATATATTAGGGGAGCTTCAACTTGTAGTTTTTTAGTTTTACCATGATGTCTTTGATAGTTTACAAAAAGGTCAAAAATGACTATATCTATAAATTTTAGTAACATTTCAACCAACTTTTTTGGGCAAACAAACTAATAACAGTGATCAGGGTGCAATAATCAGGTGGCCCATTGTGCCCCAGTCAGCGTGACCCATTGTGCCCCGTGTGGCCAAATTGAAAATAAATGTGCCTCAAGGAAATTTTATTTTAGACTTTGCTGTTAAACTAGTTAAGCAATGTAGAGACAAGCAATGGCAACAATATTAGTAAAATCTAGGCTTCTTGCCTTTGAGTGCATGGTAAAAGTTATAAAGCTCTATCGACATCCTAAAAAAATTACAAAAGGTGGGTAAAAACAGTTTTTTACTCGCCTTTTCAATACGTATGTTCCGCAAGTGTTGAAACTACAATGGCTGAATAATTATGTCAATATCTTTTCATAAGAAATAAATCACTACTCTAAGTCAATAAGTTCTCTCACAATTCTGCCGGCTTTTTGTACCCCTATGACCGCTGTGCCCCCCCCCCCCTTACCCCCATTTCATTAAAGAAAGTGTCTATTATTAATGTATGGCTACTTTTTGTCCCACACAAATTCGTAATAATAATAGAATATTATTCTAGATAATTCATGTTAGCAACTATAGCTATTAGCATATTAGCTATTTAGCAATCAATTCAACAGTTATATAGGTAATATTAATATATATAGTAACAAAATAAAAACAGCGCCTATCTGGAAGGAAACCATAATCATATTAGGTATTTGGATGCTAATATTGCAGCAAATAAATCCAGACTGCAGTTGTGTGCAACACTTACTAGATTTCATGCTAATTAACAGGTAGTTATTCGACTATAGTGCTTTTTATGGAAAAGGATAGCGCACAGCCTACTCTCTTTTGAAAAAATATCCATAGTGTATGGGAAGCTTTGAACACCTTGGGAAGTATTTTAAGCTGTAAGCTATTACAGCGGCTGAAGTAGAACAATTTGTCTATAAACTTTATATGGAGCAGGAAATTCAAA